>JBBDGP010002661.1:1047500-1128836 GCA_037952835.1 Lithobates septentrionalis | reverse complement strand
GAATCGTCGCTAATTGGGCATATTCAAGACACCGAATATCCAGACCAGCTCTAGGCTAAATGTGAACACCCGTCCATAAATGACATCTCATACCTTGCAGCAATCTTTACTCATTTCTCCCTTTACTGTGGCAGCCCTCGAGTATTCCTTTCTTCATACTCTGCTTTCCAAGGCTATCACTCATTTTTGGTGCCCGCTTTGCCCTCTCCTTCCTCAGGGCCACCAGTCATATCTGTCTCAATCGGCCTATCATCCAATGCCAGTCACACTGTCCCAATGTATCATAGTAGTTCAGGTGGCACCAAAGAATCCACAAATGTGACGTTCCTCCTAATTGCGCCCCGGTCCCGAGCATATCAGCACCTTGCAGGCATCATGGACTTTTATAATGACAGTTTTGGCAAAATAAGTAGGAAGGAAAAAACCTGCTCGATCCCTTTTTTTTTTTTTTTTAAAAGCTCAACTCCAGGTTAACCACTTAATTACAGATGAAATCCAAATATATGGGTTTTTATGTTTTTACCTGCTAAATTATTTATATTTGTCCATCCATTCCTTAGATTTACATGGGTCTGCAGTTTCTTGCCTACGTCTGGAAGGGCAAGAGACCTGTGTTTTCTCTGCTGCAGTTCAGTAACACTTACAGGTCTTGTCCCTCCCCCAGCCTGTGATTGGACAGTGAAATGATAAGCAGAATTTGATAGAGAGAGGGGGGGATATGGGGAGAGAGAGAGATTGGGGTGGTGAGTGAGAGATTGGGGGGGGGTGAGTGAGAGATTGGGGGGGGGGGGGTGAGTGAGAGATTGGTGGGGGGGAGTGAGAGATTGGGGGAGAGTGAGAGATTGGGGGGGAGTGAGAGATTGGGGGGGTGGTGAGTGAGAGATTGGCGGGGTGGTGAGTGAGAGATTGGGGGGGTGGTGAGTGAGAGATTGGCGGGGTGGTGAGTGAGAGATTGGGGGGGTGGTGAGTGAGAGATTGGCGGGGTGGTGAGTGAGAGATTGGGGGGGTGGTGAGTGAGAGATTGGCGGGGTGGTGAGTGAGAGATTGGGGGGGAGTGAGTGAGAGATTGGGGGGGAGTGAGTGAGAGATTGGGGGGGAGTGAGTGAGTGAGTGAGAGATTGGGGGGGAGTGAGTGAGAGATTGGGGGGGCAGTGAGTGAGAGATTGGGGGGGCAGTGAGTGAGAGATTGGGGGGGCAGTGAGTGAGAGATTGGGGGGGCAGTGAGTGAGAGATTTGGGGGGGGAGTGAGTGAGAGATGGGCAGAGGGGTGGGGGAAAGAGAGGGATGGATAGGTAATGTAACTCAGGTCAGTAGCTCAGATAATATAGAGCAGCCATTCTCAGCCAGGGTTCCTTCTGAACTTGCTAGGGGTCCTGACCTGTGGCTCATTGACATCCCATCCGATGGTGTCTGCACTTGGCAGAGCCAATGGCTTGTAAGAGTGGCATGCTGATCTCCACTGTAAGGGGGATATTTTTCCCACTGACCAGTGTGACCTACCTAGCGATGTGAGCATGGAACAGACAAACTGACTTTAGTTCACCCTCTGCTACAAGCTTGGTCAGAGATCATATCCCCAGTGCAAGATAAGTCGCATAAAATCAGATCTGCTGCTAAGAATCAAGAATCTGTTCCTCTGTTACCCATAGCAACCTCTGCTGCTTCTGAGCGTTCCTTACCTCCTGTAGATCAGTACTCTGCCACCAGTAACCACACTTCCTATGTATGTAATCCATTGGAAGCTCCCCCTGCAGTACTGTTGCCCATAGCAACGTCTCAGGCCTCTTCCTGTACTTCTGCTACTCTTCCGTCTATTTCCCCAGTACTGTTACTACCGTTCCATCAGCAGTACACTCTGGTCAACACATTGAACTAAGTGCAGGACTCCAGTATCCAATCCCAAAAAGAAACAATACTTTACTGGTCTTACAACTCTGTCCCTATCTGTTACCTGCTGATGGTGCCCAGTCCTCCTCCATGCTGATGACTGCTGCTGATGTGATCCAGTCCTCCTCCATGCTGATGACTGCTGCTGGTGCGATCCAGTTCTCCGCCGTGTTGCCGCCTGCTGATGGTGTCCATGCCTCCTCCATGTTGCCACCTGCTGATGGTGTCCATGCCTCCTCCATGTTGCCACCTGCTGATGGTGTCCATGCCTCCTCCATGTTGCCGCCTGCTGATGGTGTCCATGCCTCCTCCATGTTGCCGCCTGCTGATGGTGTCCATGCCTCCTCCATGTTGCCGCCTGCTGATGGTGTCCATGCCTCCTCCATGTTGCCGCCTGCTGATGGGGTCCATGCCTCCTCCATCCTGATTCCACCTGCTGATGGGGTCCATGCCTCCTCCATGCTGATTCTGCCTGCTGATGGGGTCTATGCCTCCTCCATGCTGATTCCACCTGCTGATGGGGTCTATGCCTCCTCCATGCTGATGCCACCTGCTGATGGGGTCTATGCCTCCTCCATGCTGATGCCACCTGCTGAACGGGTCCATGCCTCCTCCATGCTGATGCCGCTTGCCGATGGGGTCCATGCCTCTTCCGTGCTGATGCCGCCTGCCGATGGGGTCCATGCCTCTTCCATGCTGCTGCCGCTTGCCAATGGGGTCCATTCCTCTTCCATGCTGCTGCCGCTTGCCAATGGGGTCTATTCCTCAACCATGCTGCTGCCTGCCGTAGGTGACCTATCATCTGCTGCAAAGCCTGCCGCCCGACCGGACTGTGCTGATTCCAGGGCTGCCGCCCGGCCGGGCTGTGCTGATTCTTGTGTTGGCAGTCACATCTCTGGAGAAGGCAAGTCTGCTATAAATTGTAAATATGCCATGCATACTTGCACATTACGTGAAAAGCCTGGGGATGTGCTGCAGATTTTAATTTTGCTTTACAGTATGTTCTGTATGACCAAGTTTGTGGACACTGGACTATCACATGTTTATGAGCTTGGAGGACACCACATTCTAAAACCATGGCAATTTATTATGAAGCTATACCATCCTCTTTCGGTTTTTGAGTGTTTCTGGGGGAATTTGTGGCTGTTTGTGAAGCCATATACTGATATTGGATGAGAGGACCTGATTTGGTGTTCCAATTCATCCCAAAGATGTCCAGTAGGCTTGAGGTCCAAAGGTGTCCAGTAGGCTTGAGGTCCAAAGGTGTCCAGTAGGCTTGAGGTCCAAAGGTGTCCAGTAGGCTTGAGGTCCAAAGGCGTCCAGTAGGCTTGAGGTCCAAAGGCGTCCAGTAGGCTTGAGGTCCAAAGGCGTCCAGTAGGCTTGAGGTCCAAAGGCGTCCAGCAGGCTTGAGGTCCAAAGGCGTCCAGCAGGCTTGAGGTCCAAAGGCGTCCAGCAGGCTTGAGGGCCAAAGGCGTCCAGCAGGCTTGAGGGCCAAAGGCGTCCAGCAGGCTTGAGGTCCAAAGGCGTCCAGCAGGCTTGAGGTCCAAAGGTGTCCAGTAGGCTTGAGGTCCAAAGGCGTCCAGTAGGCTTGAGGTCCAAAGGTGTCCAGTAGGCTTGAGGTCCAAAGGTGTCCAGTAGGCTTGAGGTCCAAAGGTGTCCAGTAGGCTTGAGGTCCAAAGGTGTCCAGCAGGCTTGAGGTCCAAAGGTGTCCAGTAGGCTTGAGGTCCAAAGGTGTCCAGCAGGCTTGAGGTCCAAAGGTGTCCAGCAGGCTTGAGGTCCAAAGGTGTCCAGCAGGCTTGAGGTCCAAAGGTGTCCAGCAGGCTTGAGGTCCAAAGGTGTCCAGCAGGCTTGAGGTCCAAAGGTGTCCAGCAGGCTTGAGGTCCAAAGGTGTCCAGCAGGCTTGAGGTCCAAAGGTGTCCAGTAGGCTTGAGGTCCAAAGGTGTCCAGCAGGCTTGAGGTCCAAAGGTGTCCAGCAGGCTTGAGGTCCAAAGGTGTCCAGCAGGCTTGAGGTCCAAAGGTGTCCAGCAGGCTTGAGGTCCAAAGGTGTCCAGCAGGCTTGAGGTCCAAAGGTGTCCAGCAGGCTTGAGGTCCAAAGGCTTGAGGTCCAAAGGTGTCCAGCAGGCTTGAGGTCCAAAGGTGTCCAGCAGGCTTGAGGTCCAAAGGTGTCCAGTAGGCTTGAGGTCAGGGCTCTATGCAGGTACCTAAAGTTTCTCCACTCCAAACCCATCAGACCATGTCTTTGAACATATAAGGCTGAGGTAATCTGGTCAGGTTTCAAGGATGCAGATGCCAAAAACAGTTGGATATCTTGTATATAAAAGAGGTAGTTTGGAACTTTTTCATTTTAGCAAACGCATGATAACGTAGAATCTTCCTTTTATACAAAAGTTTGTAGACAAAACTCTTGTCATGTGACCAGCTTGCAGTAAAGGCATCTGCTATGTGTGCCGGGAGACTGTGAGTATTACTGCCGATAGGCGGATAATACAATTTTTGTAGCATATGATCATCTCTCTAGATTTCAGAACTAGTTTTCTTTGGCCTCTCGTGTGTCTGTTTCGGGGAATGCAGATAGATGGATCTCTGTTCTCTCCATCAAAGCCTTTTGCTGCGGCAATTATGTCCCAATTACTCCTGTAGGTGCTTTGTAGCTGACGGAATGGTCTGTATTGGGAAACGCCGCAGAAACTTGTGCCAAGTCAGCACATAAACAGCCTGAAACTTTGTAATTGCTGCCACGGATTAAATAATGGCTTTAATATCCAGCACTGAGCAGAAGGTAGAAGTCGCAACTTTAAATGTCAGTCCATTCAAAACTTGTAGGTATTTCAGATTCTGACCAGTTAAAGCAAAATTGTAGGTGAATTGATAAGTAAAGAGACACATTGAGGGTGATGAGAGGGACATATCATCTGTACATGCCTTATTCTGAGATTTGCTGCAGCAACCCTCCAGTGCCAGCCCAAAATCCAGTGAAGAGAAGGCTTGATGCTCTGTGTGGAAGCAGTGGTCTCTCAGCTTGACCTTCTGTGTGGAAGCAGTGGCCTCTTTGCAGCGGTCCAACATGCCCCCCTGTTGAGCTAGAGCTCTCAAATCAGCAAGGTTCACTCTTTTTCTACTGATTGGAGAGCTCTAGCCTCTAATTCATTGGGAGACACAGCCTCCCAGAGTGCCAGCCCAAAATCCAATGAAAAGAAGACTTGATGCTCTCTGTGTTGAAGCAGTGGTCTCTTTGCAAAGGTCCGACATGCCCCCTGCTGAGTTAGAGCCTCTTCTATCAACAAAGCACACTCCCCCCCTGCTGACTGAAGAGATCTAGCTCTGACTTATTGGGAGATGTGCATTCTTTGCTTTGTGCACTGGTCCAAATCATTTGGTGGAGGGGGGATTATGGTGTGGGGGTTGTTTTTCAGGGGTTGGGCTTGGCCCCTTAGTTCCAGTGAAGGGAACTCCTTAAGGCGTCGGCATACCAAGACATTTTGGACAATTTCATGCTCCCAACTTTGTGGGAACAGTTTGGTGATGGCCCCTTCCTGTTCCAACATGACTGCGCACCAGAGCACAAAGCAAGGTCTATAAAGACATGGATGAGCAGGTTTTGGGTGGAGGAAGTTGACTGTCCTGCAGAGTCCTGACCTCAACCTGATAGAACAGCTTTGGGCTGAATTCGAGCAGAGACTGTGAGCCAGGCCTTCTGGTGCCTGACCTCACAAATGTGCTTCTGGAAGAATGGTCAAACATTCCCATAGACACCCTCCTAAACCTTGTGGACAGCCTTCCCAGAAGGGTTGAAGCTGTTATAGCTGCAAAGTGTGGGCCAACTCAATATTGAACCCTACGGACTAAGACTGGGGTCTCATTAAAGTTCATGTGTATGTAAAGGCAGGCGTCGCAATACTTTTGACAATATAATGTATGTAAATGTTCAGCCGTGAGCAAAAAATCTCCCCGCCACCCCCTGCAACTCATTGTCCCAGCAATACATCGAGCTCAAACCGAACCCAAGGCTCATCCTTGGTTCTGATCCTCCTCCCACTCCATCCAAAACTAAGAAAAAAAATATTATACTTTCACTTTAGTAAAGGGGGGGGGGGGTTCTGGTGTTATTAGCAAAAGGGAATTGGAGTGCAATGCTGTAACACTAGGATACAAATGTAAAATCTCATGCTCCAGGTGTGCATTGTAAGCAGTGCAGACACAAGGTCATCTAGAGTCTGGGATAAGCATACCAAATTGTGCCCCCCCCCCCCCCTTCAAGATGTATGAGCATTGTGTCAGCAAACATCCTCCCTCCCCACCAAAAAATGCTTGGCTTAAACCCTCTCATTCTACATATGCTCCCAGCAAAATCCCCCTCCCCCCAAGAAAATCATTCCCCCTTCCTAGCACAAATCCCCTACCGCTCAAATTTCCCCTCTGAGCACAAATCCCCCCCCCCCAATAACCACTCCTAGCACACCTCCCCAAATTTCCTATCCTAGAGCAATTGCCTCCTGTTGTGCTCCCCCCCCCCCAATCTCCTTGTGGTGCCCCCAAACCTCACATGATACCACAGTGACCAGGGCAGCCGCCCCTCCTGCCCCCCCCTCCCGGCCCTGATTTTAAGACTTCCATTTTCTGTTTTAGGCTGGAGTGTCCCTTTTAATCCTCTCTCTGCACACCGCTCCCCCTCTGCTGGTGTCATTATCGATCATAGCGAAGAGCTGAATTCACACAGAAAGAAAGGTTCTGATTATTATTTCCCCATATAATTTGAAGAATGGAAATTATATAATATTGCATTAAAGACGCTTACTCTATAGAACAAATCTATTCACCCCCGCCCCCCGAAAACCAACCCACGAATGAATTAATGACATTTTTAAATAAAGCTCTTCCATTTCTATTACATATCTACACTCACCGTTCACTTTATTAGGTCCCCCTTGCTAGTAGCGGGTTGGACCCCCTTTTGCCTTCATTCTTGGTGGCATAGATACAACAAGGTTTTGGTAACGTTCCTCAGAGATTTTGCTCCATAGTGACCTGATAACATCACACAGTTGCTGTAGATTTGTTGGCTGCACATCCATGATGCCAATCTCCTGTGGTGAGTGTGGAGGCCATTGGAGTACAGTGACCTCATTGTCCAGTGGTGAGATGATTGGAGCTTTGTGACATGGTGCATTATCCTGCTGGAAGGAGCCATCAGAAGATGGGGACACTGTAGTCATAAAGGGATGGACATGATCAGCAACAATACTCAGGTAGGCCGTGGTGTTTCTACGATGCTCAATTGGTACTAAGGGGGATATGTGAGCTACAAAGGCACAGGAAATTTGGTCAAAATTGATGGCAAGATGAATGCAGTATGTTATCAAAAAATACTGGAGGAACATTTGCATTCATAAGCCAGGATGCTGCACATGGGACGTACTTGGACATTCCAACATGACAATGATCCAAAACACAAGGCCAAGTCCACCTGTCATTGGCTACAGCAGAATAAAGTGAAGGTTCTGGAGTGGCCATCTCAGTCTCCTGACCTCAATATCATTGAGCCCCTCTGAGAAGATCTCAAACGTGCCGTTCATAGAAGACAGCCCAAGAATTTACAGGAACTGGAGGCTTTTTGCCAAGAGGAATGGGCAGCTTTACCATCTGAGAAGATAAAGAGCCTCATCCACAAATACCACAAAAGACTTCAAGCCGTCATTGATGTTAAAGAGGGCAATACACGGTCTTAAGAACTGGGGTATGTAAACTTTTGATCAGGGTCTTTTGGGTAGTTTCTGTTGCCATTATGATATAAAAAGAAACACAGATGACTGATAATAAATGGCTTCAGCCAAACATGAGTAAAAGAAAACTTTTTTGTGTTATCATTCATATTCTCTGAAAAATGGCCAAGAAATCATAAATTCTGCTAGGGTGTGTAAACTTATGAGCACAACTGTATGCAGGTTGAGCAAGCCCTTGAAGTTGCCATTAGCAAACTAGAATCCAGCTTATGTATTATAGATGTCCTATAACAGGATGTGCCATAAGGACCTTCATGTGGCCGGAAGACCGGGAATTCTCTTATTTAAAAGCTGTAGATTTTAAGGGCTCATTCACAGGGCCGGCAGGCGTCGGGTTGGGCACCAGGGCTCTAAGGCCCCCATTCACGCCCCAGCGTTTTGGAGCTCTACGCTTCAAAATGCTGGAGGAGAATAAAAATCAGTTCATCTCTATGGAGATGGTTCACGTCTCCACTCCAAGTCACCTGAAGCTCCACATTCTGGAGCTTTTCTTTTATAGCTGGATTCGGGCCGATTTGTTCGTTTTTTAAGTGTTTTTGTTCAATAGAAATGCATTGAAATACTTGATTCAAGTGTTTTTAGTGTGTTTTCTTGTGCGCTGTTCTGCTCAAATGCAATAATTAAATGAAAATAATAAAAAAAAAACCAACCCCTTAACCCTAATAACTCCTAACTATACTCATTAATCCTAACCGTAATATTAACCCCATCCCCCTATTCTAACAAAATTTAAATAATTAAAGGGGCTGTAAACCCTCATGGCATTCTATGCATTGAGGTGCAAAAGCTCTTGCCGTGCAGGAGCCCCCCAGTGCCCCCGTTTTTTACTAACCTGAATCCTCTCTTCCTCGCGCCGCGGACGAGCACACCAGCTCTAGCCGGTGTCTCGTGTTCTGATTGGTTAGATTGATAGCAGCGCAACCATTGGCTCCCGCTGATGTCAATCAAATCCAATGACCGGGGGGGGGCAGGGCCGAGTCCTGCTGTCTGTGTTAATAGACTCCGCAGCAGGACACGGGTGCCCAGAGGAAGAGCGCTTCTCCAACGGGCCTCTCGAGAAGAGGAGGAGCCAGGAGCACCGCTGAGGGACCCCAAAAGAGGAGGATCGGGGCCACTCTGTGCATAACCCACTGCACAGTGGAGGTAAGTATGACATGTTTGTTTAAAAAAAAAAAAAAAACACGAACCTTTACAACCCCTTTAAATCCTAACCCTTAACCCCTTACAAAAAAATTTCAAAAATGTATAAATAATTTTAAAAAGCTGATAAACCCAGCAACAAATAATGAAGCAGAAGATATTTTTCTCTTTTTTTTTTTTTTCCAGCCATTTCCGTGTTTACAAAAAGTGTAGCTGCTGACTTTTAATAAACACACACTCACCTGTCCCACGGTCCAGCGATGGGGCCCCGCCCGAAGCCTCAGTTCCCTCCCCGTCACTGGCATCGCCAGTGTGGGCACCCGGGTGTTACAGCTTGTGGCTTCACAGCCGGCTGCCCACAGCGCATGCCCGAGTCGCTCTGCGCACACTAAATGGCCGGGCGATCTTCTGGGACCCGTGACTTGTCCCAGAAGATTGTGGGCAGGGAGGGGGGAGAGGAGGAGTCACCTAGGTGGCCCAAGCAAAAGTGGGAGCTGGGTGGAACTCCACTTTAACAAAATGCCAAAACTCAAAAACGCTTTAAAAATGCTGTACACACATGCTCAAAAACACGCCTACAAACAGCAAAAAAAACCCAAAAAAAACACGATGCTCAGGTATGAATGCATCCTAAGGGCACCTGTACTGCGACCCCCCTCTGAATAATATTAATATCAAACTGATTGATTTTTAGAAGTGAAAAAAAAAACTGCGCCAAGAATTGCCTATCAATACTAAAGTCAATGTTCTATCCTTAAGGATTTCAAGGTAAACTGCGCCCGTACTTGAACTCCCACCACTGCGTTCTAGGATAAACTAACGCTGATATGCCTAGCTGCCACTTAATGTGATAAATTGGTGAATAGTATTTAAATCTCTATTTAAACAATGAAATAGTGAAAAAAATAATGGCGCTAAATTAAACTAATCAAAAACACAAAAGCCCCTTTCACACCGAGGGCGTTTTGCAGGCGCTATAGCGTTAAAAATAGCGCCTGCAATCCGCCCTCAAACAGCTGCAGCATTGTCTCCAGTGTGAAAGCCCTGCGCTGGCAGGACGTCGGGAAAAGTCCTGCCAGCAGCTTCTTTGGAGCGGTAAAGGAGTGGTGTGTTTACTGCTCCTCCACCGCTGCATGAAATCAATGGGGCAGCGCTTAGATACCGCTGGCAAAACGCCGCCATTGCGGGCGGTTTTAACTCTTTCTCCGCTGCTAGCGGGGGGGGGGTAAAAGCGCCCCGCTAGCGGCCAAAATGCGCTACTAATCCGACGGTAAAACGCTGCTAAAAATAGCGACGTTTTACCGCCGACGCTATGGGCGGCTCGGTGTGAAAGGGCTGAAACTCACTCTCTTAAGAATGTGCAATGTGTCAACATATAAAAAAAATCACTTAAGTATAGCTTGCGCTATGCTAAATGTATCACCCTTGTGACACGTGGAAAAAAAAAATGCCTTCTATAACTTGTATCCACTCGGTGAAAGAAATCAAAATATAAATCCAAACACAAGAAGAGGAATCAAAAAAAATATAAAAAAAGAAAACAATCCCAGTGATGATTTCTGTGAACAATTCTTATTTCATCCACCACACCTCCGTGTACGTGATCCCGCTCCCTTCAGATGCCGCACTCGCCAATAGGTGATGCCTCACACTCTGGTGTTTGGCACACACGCTTTAAGCCACATATGTCGGGCTAAATACATTCTCCGACCTCCAACTGTGTTTGCGAGGGATCTCTCCACACGTAAAATGATGAGAAGTGCTCCAATAGTGTAATAAAGTAAAACCAATTTAATCCACATTTAAAAACTCATCAACCATTACACTCACATGTATGAAGTTCAAAGCAAGCAAAACAAATGTGTCACAGCAGCACACTTTCCACAGCAGACAAACTCCATGTAGTATTGTACCGATGTATGGTGGTCACGGTGGACCCAAGGTGCAGCAGTATAATCGAGTCTCACCACCTCCGCAGTCCTGAGCCTCTCTTCCTGATACAGCGTCACGCGTTAGCGACTGCCGTATAACCACGCCCGACATGTTTCGTCACGAGAACTTAATCATGGGATTGGCTACACGGCACGGCAATCATTTTATTTATACCTTTCTCCCCACATTAACTGGCGGAGCGCCACACCATTTGTTTTGCTTACTTTGAACTTCATACATGTGAGTGTAATGGTTGATGAGTTTTTAAGTGTGGATTAAATTGGTTTTACTTTATTACACTATTGGAGCACTTCTTATCATTTTACGGGTGCAGATCTGCTGGGAATGAAGATGGCCAAAAAGTTAGAGGGGCTTTTTAAACTAGGTGATGCGGGGGAGGGTCCAGAGATAGAGATAGTCACCACGGAAGATATTCCAGAGGGTAGTATTGGGGGCATTAGTGGTAGGTTGACCAAAGCACAAAAACACAAGGTAAGTTTTTAGTAGCAAGTCCTAGTTGCAATCTCGAAACACCCAATACGAGAACAATATGCGACCGGTCTAAACTATGTGGCATGTTCACCAATGCCAGGAGCATGGCAGACAAGATGGGTGAACTAGAGATACTGTTGTACAAGGAGGATTTGGATTTTGTGGGAATTTCAGAGACCTGGTTCAACAGCTCTCATGATTGGCTGGCAAACATTCAAGGGTATATCCTTTATCGCAGGGATAGAAAGGGTAAAAAAGGGGGAGGGGTATGCTTATATATCAAAAATAATGTACAAGTGAATGTGAGAGATGACATCACTGAGGGAGCTAGGGAGGAGGTGGATGGGTAGAGCTCCAAGAGGATGAAGCTAAGGGGAAAATAATACTGGGAGTATGCTATAGACCCCCTAACCTGAGAGAGGAAGTGGAGACGGATCTCCTATCACAATTTGGATTAGCAGCAAGGATGGGAAGTGTTATCATAATGGGGGATTTTAATTATCCAGACATAGACTGGGCGGAGGGAACCGCGCATTCATTTAAGGTTCGCCAGTTCCTCAATGTCTTGCAGGACAATTTTATGGGTCAGATGGTAGACGCACCAACTAGAAATGAAACATTACTGGATCTACTGATTACCAACAATACAGACCTGATTACGGATGTGGAAATACGGGGCAATTTAGGTAACAGCGATCACAGGTCAATTAGTTTCAGTATAAATTACACAAAAAGGAAACATAAAGGGAATACAAAGACACTGAATTTCAAGAGCCAACTTCCCTAAACTACAAACTTTGCTAGAAGGCATAAATTGGGATAAAATATTAGGAACAAAGAATACGGAGGAGAGATGGGTTTGCTTTAAGAGTATATTAAATAAGGGCATTAGCCAATGTATCCCATTGGGTAATACATTTAAAAGAGCGAACAAAAGTCCTGGATGGCTTAACTCCAATGTAAAAATGCATATAAAAGCAAAGGAAAAGGCCTTCAAAAAATACAAGGTTGAGGGATCATTATCAGCATTCAGTCTTTATAAAGAATGCAACAAGAAATGTAAGGGTGCAATTAGGACGGCTAAGTTCGAACATGAAAGACACATAGCGGAGGAGAGCAAAAAAAAATCCCAAGAAATTCTTTAAGTATGTAAACAGTAAAAAATGGAGGAGAGACCATATTGGCCTCATAAAGAATGAGGAAGGACATCTGGTTACAAAGGATGGGGAGATGGCGAAGGTATTGAATTTATTCTTTTCCTCAGTCTTCACGAGTGAATCGGGGGGCTTCAGTAACCAAAACTGCAGTGTTTATCCTCATGACACAACACAAGAAGCACCTCCATGGTTAACAGAGGACAGAATTAAAATTAGACTTGAGAAACTTAACATTAATAAATCACCGGGACCAGATGGCTTGCATCCGAGGGTACTTAGGGAACTCAGTCAAGTGATTGCCAGACCGTTGTTCCTAATTTTTACAGTCAACTGACTGGAATGGTACCAGCTGATTGGAGAAAAGCCAATGTAGCACCAATATTTAAAAAGGGCCAAAAATACATCCCTGGGAATTACAGACCAGTTAGCCTAACATCAATAGTATGTAAACTCTTGGAGGGGATGATAAGGGACTATATACAAGATTTTAGTAATGAGAACGGTATCATTAGCAATAATTGGCATGGATTCATAAATGATCTGGAGGATGGGATAAACAGTTCAATCTCTGTATTTGAGGACGGTACTAAGTTAAGCAGGGCAATAACTTCTCCGCAGGATGTGGAAACCTTGCAAGAAGATCTCAACAAATTAATGGGGTGGGCAACTACATGGCAAATGAGGTTCAGTGTAGAAAAATGTAAAATAATGCATTTGGGTGGCAAAAATATGAATGCAATCTATAGACCGGGGGGGAGAACCTCTGGGGGATCTAGGATGGAAAAGGACCTGGGGGTCCTAGTAGATGATCGGCTCAGCAATGGCATGCAATGCCAAGCTGCTGCTAACAAAGCAAACAGAATATTGACATTAAAAAGGGGATCAACTCCAGAGATAAAACGATAATTCTCCCGCTCTACAAGACTCTGGTCCGGCCGCACCTGGAGTATGCTGTCCAGTTCTGGGCACCAGTCCTCAGGAAGGATGTACTGGAAATGGAGCGAGTACAACGAAGGGCAACAAAGCTAATAAAGGGTCTGGAGGATATTAGTTATGAGGAAAGGTTGTGAGCTCTGAACTTATTCTCTCTGGAGAAGAGACGCTTGAGAGGGGATATGATTTCAATATACAAATACCGTACTGGTGACCCCACAATAGGGAGAAAACCTTTTCGCAGAAGAGTTTAACAAGACTCGTGGCCACTCATTAAAATTAGAAGAAAAGAGGTTTAACCTTAAACTACATAGAGGGTTCTTTACTGTAAGAGCGGCAAGGATGTGGAATTCCCTTCCACAGGCGGTGGTCTCAGCGGGGAGCATTGATAGCTTCAAGAAACTATAGACAAGCACCTGAATGACCACAACATACAGGGATATACAATGTAATACTGACACATAATCACACACATGGGTTGGACTTGATGGACTTGTGTCTTTTTTTCAATCTCATCTACTATTAGAGATCCCTCGCAAACACAGTTGGAGGTCGGAGAATGTATTTAGCTCGACATATGTGGCTTAAAGCGTGTGTGCCAAACACCAGAGTGTGAGGCATCACCTATTGGCGAGTGCGGTATCTGAAGGGAGCGGGATCACGTACACGGAGGTGTGGTGGATGAAATAACAATTGTTCACAGAAATCATCACTGGGATTGTTTCTCTTTTTTTTATATATTTTTTTAAATCCTCTTCTTGTGTTTGGATTTATATTTTGCTTTCTTTCACCGAGTGGATATAAGTATTAGAAGGCATTTTTTTTTTTTTCACTTGTCACAAGGGTGATATATTTAGCATAGCGCAAGCTATACCTAAGTGATTTTTTTATATGTTGACACATTGCACATTCTTAGAGAGTGAGTTTGTGTTTTTGATTAGTTTTAATTTAGCGCCATTATTTTTTTCACTATTTCATTGTTTAATAGAGATTTAAATACTAATCACCAATACTAAAGTCAAGCAGCGATTTTCCTGTGTAGCATATTCACAGTAATAAACAATAAAAGGAAAAAAGAATGGCGCGAATTCCAAAAATATGAAGTTAAAAAAACACATAAGGTCCATAGGTACATCCACATGTGTTTGTGACAAACTGGAAACTTAGTGACAATGTCCACCATCCATCACCTTATGCCACTGTGCCTCCACCTAAAGCTATAATAACTACTTACCAGCTTCTGTTGACCCCTTTTTAGAGGGGGTCGATCTGCGCTTCTGGCTTAAAACCCAGCCCGGGCTTTTCTCCACATCTCAGATCTCATCTGCATAGCATATGTCACTTGGTGAAGAAAAGTTAGTAGATTTCACCAGGAAAAACAACAAGCTCCACATAGCATAAAATCCTTGGTATATTTATTAAGGTAGTAAAAATGTTGCACTTACAACAATGAATAGTAAAAAAAAATGCCTTAAGTTTGATGTGTCAGCCGGCACACAACCAAACAAACCCGTCCTGCGGGACAGGAGGGAGATGGGGACGTCAGCGCGTTGCTCCGCCTTATGCGTTTTGACACAAATGACGCCGGGAGAAGCGATTGTGTTGCTTCCTCGCTGCCTGCTTTAACATCATGGACCCCATACTGGCACACTGCAACAGCTTGCATTGCATGTGGTTGTGGGGCACTAGAAGAACGGCCTGTTCACTTGAATGGGTCAGGATCAGCGGGCAGTAGTGCAGAAAGCATCAGGGGTTATAGTTCCTGGCTCAAAGGCAGAATTTTAGTTGTACAACCACCCCCAACCCCACGTGTGAATGAGACCCAAACGATTGTAAACAGCCGGCTGAAGGAAAAAAATACTGATTCCTCCATCCACACAAGTGAGGTAGATGGAGGAATTGGCTGCATTGACTTGGATTGGTTGCAGCTACATACTGAGAAAAAAAAAACAAAAGTCAATTAAATGGCCTACTGATCAAAATTCGACCTTTTGATCTAAATTCGACCAGTTCATCAGGGACTTGAATTGGTGTATTGCCAGCCTTAGCGAATTTGCCCTCACTAATGGTTTCTGTTCCTTTAAAATGAAGGGAGAAATTTGGGTAATTTTAAACTCCGTTCCAGAGCGCTCCTTTAACATTTGTTCTATTCTATGATTCTTACTTGTTTCGTCCTCTGCTCTGAGGCTTATTTAATAGTCCATAATCGGTTTCCCTGTCAATCTTCCTCTGCGCCACAACCGTTATAATAATCTATACGTCACAGAAGGTTCTCGTTCACCTGCTACAGACATTAAACACAAGGCCCGAGTCTCTATTTCATCCTTATCAGAGGCTCCCGAGGTCCGCGGAACACCTAATATCCATCAACGCCGCGCTCATCGAGGCGGTCAGCCTCCACCGTTACCGCCAAGTCAATCTACGGCTGCTCTTGGAAACATGGCATCCCTTCGCCCAAGATGAATTGATTTCTTGACGGGGCCGATGAAATATCTGCGTACTTATGTAATATCTCTCTTGCTTTGTAAGACTCAAATAACATTTGCAGAGAGACCATAAACTCCGGAAGATTGAGCGTCTCACTTTTCTCCGCCGCGTTCCCCTAAATCTTGTGCGCCAATCTCTCCAGTTTCTCCGGATTACATTTTTTGGAATGAAAAATTCATCTTTATTTTTCAAGTATCACTCTGAGATGACATTGCCGGCTTTCTGCCGCATAATTTTCCCTTTCCATTTCTTGAAGCCAAACTCTTTAATAGCAAAATATTACTTTACAGTGGGGATCCCGTTAAAATTGCTAAATCGAAGCTGTTGAAGTGGAACTCCAGGCAAAATGGTTATCTTCTTAGGATAGAGTGGGGAAGTTTTTAAAGTCGACCTGAATTGTTAAGGTTTGCCCAAAAAAAGGCCAAGCAGAGGGTAAAGGACCACCAGTATTGCATGTGGTCATCTATAAAACCATACAACACAGTATAGAAGAGTACCGGTACATGATAACATCAATGACCTTCATCATTGGTCGCTAAGGAACCGGTATAATGCAATTTCGGGATATGACTACAATTCTGAAGAACAGAAGATGCATCCTCCAAAGAGGAACTGCATGACTGGGGGGTGTCCTTCAATCGAAGACGAGGGGTCATCTCAGCAGCATAATTCCATCACGGTAGCTGGTCTTTGTGTTTGAATACACAGCCCAAAAACAGGGAGTGGGACCAATGGTGGCCAACCAGCGGTGCTACACCGATCCCCATGCTACCAAAAGGTTTAATAAGTAGGAAAAAAGAAAAGAGGGGATAAAGGAGAAAGGGATGAAGAAGGGGAAAAGAGACCACAAACCTCTCCTGGGGCACTAAAAACTTCGCCTCAGATCCGACAAGGTTGTCCCTGTCAGATGGGTGATTCAGGGGTCCCAGGTTTTGTCGAATTGGGGAAGCTTGTCAGAGAGGCATTCGTTTAACACTATCCAGGACAATTTGTGGTTTAGGAGGTCAAAAGAGAGCCTGTTGCGGAGACCTAGTCAAATTTAGTCCTCATGAGGGAATAGATAAAATTGTAGATACGATTCCAGAATCTAGAAGCTTTTGGGCACACCCACCATACGTGATACGCCGTTCCCTCTTGACCGCCCCCTCAAACACTGGGGGGAGGCTCCCGGCACCTATTGGGATATTTTGACTTTTTTTCTAAGACTGTATTGACCTACATTCACCTTCCTTACAAAACAGAACAGACTTTGGTGTAGGCATGGTCTTTTACAGCAAGTGGCGGTAGGAGGTATGGGTGGGAAGGATCAAGGAGCCTAAGGGATTGGGCGTTAATGGTAGTGGGCAGGGGAAGTGGGTGTCTACGAACTCTCTGTGATCAGCAGAAGCAGGCAGAGGAAGGTGAGAAAGCGAAATCCTGCAGTTCTCGATAGGTTTATAAAATGTGCTGCATTTCATGGAATTGGTGGGAGGGGAGGAAACAACACAAACACTATGGATATAGCCATTTATGTTCTGGGATATTATCATAGCAATCTAGGGTGTTGGTCTTTGGGCCTACCCTGAAGTCTAGAGTGAGGATTTGTGGTTCTTGTGTTCTGACCTCTCCTATCTTTGGGGGATGTCTCTCTCTCTTCAGGAGAGCTCCTCACCTAGTACTCATTGGCCGGCTTCGGCTAATCATAAGGAGAGGGGTCCACTGGGCCTTTTGACAAGGTGGACCTAAGTGCACTTTGCCCCCTCAGGAGTCTTGTGCCCCAGGTGGGGTCAGGGAAGGGTCCTTCCTCTTCGGGAGGGGACCATATGACACATCATAGTTCATTTTTTGTTTGTTTTCACATGCACTTTTTTGGTGTACTGTGGTGTTTTGTTTTTGCACACTGGATTTTTGCACTGGATTCATAGAAGGAAGTATAAAAAAAATATATGATCAAAGCAATGTCTTTAGAACAGCCTCCCTCAACCTTTTGAATACAGAGGAACCTTTGAAATAACTTTCCGGTCTCCGAGAACCCCTGCTAAAAATGACTGACTATATCTACAACTCATGACACATTAGTGTGATTGTCAGTGGGAAGAATACCCCTTTAGATTGGTGGTCAGTGGGTAGAATTTTCCTTACATTGGTGGTCACTGAGAAGAATACTCCTTACATTGGTGATCAGTGGGAAGAATGTTCCTTACATTGGTGATCAGTGGGAAGAATGTTCCTTACATTGGTGATCAGTGAGAAGATTGTTCCTTACATTGGTGATCAGTGAGAAGAATGTTCCTTACATTGGTGATCAGTGGGAAGAATGTCCCTTACATTGGTGATCAGTGGGAAGAATGTTCCTTACATTGGTGATCAGTGAGAAGAATGTCCCTTACACTGGTGATCAGTGGGAAGAATGTCCCTTACATTGGTGATCAGTGAGAAGAATGTTCCTTACATTGGTGATCAGTGGGAAGAATGTTCCTTACATTGGTGATCAGTGAAAAGAATGTTCCTTTACATTGGTGATCAGTGAGAAGAATGTTCCTTACATTGGTGATCAGTGAGAAGAATGTTCCTTACATTGGTGATCAGTGAGAAGAATGTTCCTTACATTGGTGATCAGTGAGAAGAATGTTCCTTACATTGGTGGTCAGTGGGAAGAATGTTCCTTACATTGGTGGTCAGTGGGAAGAATGTTCCTTACATTGGTGATCAGTGAGAAGAATGTTCCTTACATTGGTGATCAGTGAGAAGAATGATCCTTACATTGGTGATCAGTGAGAAGAATGCTCCTTACATTGGTGATCCGTGAGAAGAGTGTTCCTTACATTGGTGATCAGTGAGAAGAATGATCCTTACATTGGTGATCAGTGGGAAGAATGTTCCTTACATTGGTGATCAGTGAGAAGAATGTTCCTTACATTGGTGATCAGTGGGAAGAATGTTCCTTACATTGGTGATCAGTGAAAAGAATGTTCCTTTACATTGGTGATCAGTGAGAAGAATGTTCCTTACATTGGTGATCAGTGAGAAGAATGTTCCTTACATTGGTGATCAGTGAGAAGAATGTTCCTTACATTGGTGATCAGTGAGAAGAATGTTCCTTACATTGGTGATCAGTGAGAAGAATGTTCCTTACATTGGTGATCAGTGAGAAGAATGTTCCTTACATTGGTGATCAGTGAGAAGAATGTTCCTTACATTGGTGGTCAGTGGGAAGAATGTTCCTTACATTGGTGGTCAGTGGGAAGAATGTTCCTTACATTGGTGATCAGTGAGAAGAATGTTCCTTACATTGGTGATCAGTGAGAAGAATGATCCTTACATTGGTGATCAGTGAGAAGAATGATCCTTACATTGGTGATCCGTGAGAAGAGTGTTCCTTACATTGGTGATCAGTGAGAAGAATGATCCTTACATTGGTGATCAGTGAGAAGAATGTTCCTTACATTGGTGATCAGTGAGAAGAATGTTCCTTACATTGGTGATCAGTGAGAAGAATGATCCTTACATTGGTGATCAGTGAGAAGAATGCTCCTTACATTGGTGATCCGTGAGAAGAATGATCCTTACATTGGTGATCAGTGAGAAGAATGTCCCTTACATTGGTGATCAGTGAGAAGAATGATCCTTACATTGGTGATCAGTGAGAAGAATGTTCCTTACATTGGTGGTCAGTGGGAAGAATGTTCCTTACATTGGTGATCAGTGAGAAGAATGTTCCTTACATTTGTGATCAGTGGGAAGAATGTTCCTTACATTGGTGATCAGTGGGAAGAATGTTCCTTACATTGGTGATCAGTGAGAAGAATGTTCCTTACATTGGTGATCAGTGGGAAGAATGTCCCTTACATTGGTGATCAGTGAGAAGAATGTTCCTTACATTTGTGATCAGTGAGAAGAATGTTCCTTACATTGGTGGTCAGTGAGAAGAATGTTCCTTACATTTGTGATCAGTGGGAAGAATGTTCCTTACATTGGTGATGAGTGGGAAGAATGTTCCTTACATTGGTGATGAGTGGGAAGAATGCTCCTTACATTGGTGATCAGTGGGAAGAATGTTCCTTACATTGGTGATCAGTGGGAAGAATACTCCTTACATTGGTGATCAGTGGGAAGAATGTTCCTTACATTGGTGATCAGTGGGAAGAATGTTCCTTACATTGGTGATCAGTGAGAAGAATGTCCCTTACATTGGTGATCAGTGAGAAGAATGTTCCTTACATTGGTGATCGGTGAGAAGAATGTTCCTTACATTGGTGATCAGTGAGAAGAATATTCCTTACATTGGTGATCAGTGAGAAGAATGTTCCTTACATTGGTGATCAGTGGGAAGAATGTTCCTTACATTGGTGATCAGTGGGAAGAATACTCCTTACATTGGTGATCAGTGGGAAGAATGTTCCTTACATTGGTGATGAGTGGGAAGAATGTTCCTTACATTGGTGATCAGTGGGAAGAATACTCCTTACATTGGTGATCAGTGGGAAGAGTGCTCCTTACACTTGTGGGCATTGGGAAGAGTTACCCCCTTACAGATAGCTACAAAGATCATTGATGTCCGTGGGAACTTATCTGAGAGGCAGAAATTGCTCATTGTTCAAGCAACCTCTGGAGGAACCCTAGTTGAGGAACCCTGGTCTAGAAGCAGGAGGATGCTTCAGATAGTGTATCCCCCCTTCTCCTGGCATACAATATCTCTGATTTATCTGGGAAGTGCCTGTGGTATTTATGGATTTACATCTTGGGGACCTATAGGTAGAGAAAATCTTCCACCTTACGGTTTCAGAATGGGGTACCTCCAGATTTTCCATACTTTTTAAAGAGCTCCATAATAGGAAAAAGGTTGAGAAAGTCTACCTTTGATCTTACACTTGTAAATCATAGGTATGAGGCACAAGGTACAGAACATGTACTGTTGCTATTTTAATTTTTTTTTTTGATAAATTCAGGAAATCCTTATCTGTCAGGATACTGTACTGATTTGACACAGTTGCTATTTCTTGATGTTTGCTATAAGATAGCAAATCTTCAACAACTTAACCATATGGATAGCAAATCTGGTTGTATGGTGAAGCTATTTCAGCAATATGGTCACCTTGCAAAAAGCTTTACTGGTAAAAAGAAGCTGCATTCAGCCTTAGGCTGCTCAAACATGCTACATCGATTGAGAAAATGGGATGTGTGTAACTGCACCAGGAAGGGCTTCTAAATGATGTAGTAATTATGAAGTCTGCACCTTCCACATAGACGTTGCAGCAATTTAAATTGGTAATCATAATCATTTGGGGAGATGGCAGGATGGAGTCCTTTCTTTGCCTTTCAGCACCGTCCTGCTGGCCGCGAGTTTACCGTATCTCCAGTGAAGGACGTCTGTTTCCTTTTACATGGCAGGGTGCGGAGGATGTGCTGTGTCTGGATGAGCGAACCCTTGAAGCGGTGATTATCAAGCTAGAATCCAACTGATCTCTCTTTTATTGTGTCCCGCAGATTCTGCAATGTCTGATTGGGCGTTCTCGCTGTCGTATCGCGTAATGGACCCGCACCACACTGAGCCGTAGACTATCCAGCCGCTCGGCTGAATACTTCACTTCTCTCACAACCTGTATCATTACTGCCAAGCATTGTTTGGAACCTGCAGCCCTGATTTTGCAATTACTGTAATTTGACAGCGGAAGGTCCAAATTCGGAAAAATAATCCTCAGCCTGCTCGGCGTTGGTCTGCAGCCTCGCGTGTTTGTTTCGGAGCTCCGGGTGCGTCATTTGCCAGCATTGTTTAGGCCTGCGGTTCCTTGAAATGAAAACAGAGGAGAAATGGCTATCCACAGTCAAAGCTTGATTACGTAATGATAAGCTCCACAATCTTCTAGTTTCCCTGAAACTTTTTGTCTCAAGTTTTTCTTTGCTTGCGGTTGTTGTTGTGAGAGGTGGTGCAGAGTGCAGCAATGGTGCAAAAATACTGCTTTACCAAAGTCAGATCTGTGAACAATGAATTCCAGACAGTGCGCTTTACAGCATTCCTAATAAGAAAGGCCTGAACGCTGAAAGTTGTGCCCAAAAAATGGCCAGCCGAGGGCAAATGACATAGCACCAGCATTGCCTGTAGGTTATCTTTTTTCCATTACTGACTTACCATGCACTTGTGCTACACTGTGTCTGTTTGAAGGTGGCCATTTTGGTAGAGAAGTGGGGTTTTGCTTGCTTTCTCGTTTTAGTTGCACCCTGATGACTGGTGGGGTAATAATGAAAAAGCAGCAGTGAAGGTGCTGGAAGCACAGAATGGATTAAACGGAAGCAGGGAGATCCGTGCACTGCAGGTCCTCAGGTACAGCTTTCTCTCCAGCAAGGAGAAAAGTGAGCAACACCGTAGTGACATCACCAAATCTTACACCAAATCTCCTAAGACTAGCGGTCAAGAAGCAACAGTGGCTTCAATTTCAATAAATGGCAAGCCAAGGGCAAATAACACAGCACCAGCATTGCCTGTAGGTGATCTTTTCTCAATTACTAACTGATTGTGCACTTGTTCTACACTGTGTCTGTTTGAAGGTGGCCATTTTGGTAGAGAAGTGGGGTTTTGCTTGCTTTCTCATGCCAGTTGCCCCCCTGATTATTGGTGGAGCAATAATAAGGTAGCATCAGTGAAGGTGCTGAAGGAACAGAATGAATAATGCGGAAGCAGGTAGATGTGAGCACTGCAGGTCCCTAGGTACAGCTTTCGCTCCAGCAAGGAAAAAAGTGAGCAGCACAGTAGTGACATAACCAAATCTCCTGAGATTAGTAGTTGGAGGCAGCAGTGTCTTCAATTTTAAAAAAATGTCAGGCAGAGGGCAATTGACAAAGCACCAGCATTGCCTGTAGGATGATCTTTTCTCAATTACTGACTTATCGTGCACTTGTTCTACACTGTGTCTGTTTGAAGGTGGCCATTTTGGTAGAAAAGGGGGGCCTTGCTTCCTTTCTCATGTTAGTTGCTCCCTGGTGACTGGTGGGGTAATGATGAAAAAGCAACATTGAAGGTGCTGGAAGCACAGAATGGATTAAACAGAAGCAGGGAGATCCGTGCATTGCAGGTCCTCAGGTACAGCTTCCTCTCCAGCAAGGAGAAAAGTGAGAAGCCCAGTAGTGACATCACTAAATCCCACTTCAAATCTCCAGAGATTAGTAGTTGGAGGCAGTAGTGCCTTCCATTAAAAAAAAAAATGGTGGGCAGAGGGCAAATGATAAAGCACCAGCATTGCCTGTAGGTGTTCATTTCTCCTTTATTGACTTCCAATGTCCTTGCTCTACAAGGTGTCTAGTTTGAAGGTGGTCATCTTGGTAGAGAAGTAGGGCTTTGCTTGCTTTCTCATGTCAGCTTCTCCCCCGCGATGACTGGTGGAGTAATGATGAAGTAACAGCAGTGAAGGTGCTGGAAGCACCGAATGGATAAAATGGAAGCAGGGAGATCCGTGCAGGTACAGTTTTCTCTCCAGCAAGCAGAAAAGTAAACAGCCAACATATTGACAATAGTGCAAAATTGATTATAAATAAATTCTGGGGGAGAAGGAGGGTTTCAAGAAGCGATTGGCAGAATTATTTATAAAGGGTCTTTATAGATCCAAAAATGGATGTTTAGAGTTTATAAAATGAATATCATTATATAAGTTGTTGTTGACGAAGAGGTTCAGTATAGGCCAACAAAAGATGGTTGCAGCTCCTCAATAACCAGGCCTTGAGAAACTCTAGTGTACAGATAAAAAAATGGAAGAAAGCAGGCACCACCATCTCAGTGGAGCCCTTAATTAATTATAGGAGAACATAAATGCACTGTAGCAGGTCAAAGACAAGCGTGTAAAACAGTCCTTCATGCAGAAATCATCCAGGAAGCGGCCAGAAGATGCAGAGCTCAACAGGAAGGTGGCCGGTAAGCTGTTGGATGAGAAGCGGAATGCACGTAACCACCCTGGAATTCAAGCTGAAAGCAATGTGGCTGGAGACTTCCAGACTGGAATCAGGACTGAGTGGGTGAGGTCAGCATGCTGATGGAGGGGGTGTGGCTACGTGTTTCGGGGCTATACACGCCCCTTTGTCAAGCCGAGAAGGGGGAATGGTGAACAGCACAGTATTGCCATCACTCCGAATCTCTTGAGAGTAGCAGTCAGAGGCAGCAGTGCCTTCAGTCTCATACTGCAGATATACAGCTATGTGGCTATAGTCACAGAGGTACCTAGGCACACACCCATACTAGGAAGAAAACTGCTAACGCATTTTGGATTTATTATTTGTGAACCAGTGTGCTAAAGTAGATATAAATCCATTCACTTAAAATCAAACTTCAGTCCACCTCTAAGGTGGATCCACCCCCCCTCCACCAATGCTGCCATTATGGTGCATGCACAGACGTGCTGATGGCCTCTGCCCGCTCTTCATGTCCCACGCATGTGCTGGTGATTTTCTGTACATGTGCAGAGATGGAGAAAATTCGGGGAAACCAGTGCATGCACAGCTGTGCTACAGGGCTTTCTTAAGACTCTAAGGCCTGCGGCACATCTGGAAACGCAGAGGAGGCAGAGAGAAAAAAACTTAAGCCGCTCCTAGGTGAGAAATGAGGAAGTACAAATAGATGATTTTGTTAAAAATAAAAAATGTCCAATTGTAAAAGAGGGAGGAGCAAGGAGGCAGGACAATATGACATGAGCTTCAGGGTGAAGATCCACTTTAAAGCTCATCTAGGTTCTAAAGCTTAAAGTGGTGTTCCGGCCGAAATTATACTTTTTAAATAAAAATACCCCTATAATACACAAGCTTAATGTATTCTAGTAAAGTTAGTCTGTAAACTAAGGTCTGTTTTGTTAGTTTATAGCAGTAGTTTGTTATTTTATAAACTTGCAGCAGGCCGTGGCCATCTTAAGTGTGGGCATCTGAAGCCAGACTGTATTTCTTCCTGGATCTCGTCCTTGCAGATCTCGCACATGTTCAGTGCAGCACCAGCAGTGTAATAGGTTTCAGGTCAGGTTTCCATAGCAACGGCAGTTTCAGAGGAAGTTGCCGCCCCTTCCCAGAAGGCATTGCAAACAGGAAATGATGTGATGGGCCGCGGCCAGGGAGGAGGAAGTGAAAAATGAATACAGCAGATATACAGTAGGTGCTGAGAAAAAAAATTAAAAAATATCCAACTTGTTTACAGTGCACAGTTTAGTGAGGGATGCTGAAGAGTTGTAAAAGTGGGTGGAACTCCACTTTAAGTGTAGCCAGTCGGAAAAGAGTGGGGGGCGGGGCCAAGCCACTCTGTGTGTGTCTATAGACAGTTTAGCCACTGGGGCACTCGGGAGGGTGGAGGAGCCCAGAGTGCCGGTGGGAGACCAGAGAAAAAGATGATTGGGGCTGCGCTGTGCTAAACCATTACACAGAGCAGGCAAGTATAACATGTTTTATTAATTTAAAAAAAATCAAGCCTTTACAATCACTTTACCCATAGCCCCCAACTGTCCCGGATTTGGAGGGACTGTCCCGGATTTGGAGGGACTGTCCCGGATTTGGAGCGACTGTCCCGAATTTGGAGCGACTGTCCCGGATTTGGAACAAAGTCCTGCTGTACCTCTTTCTTCCTTTGGTCTGATCTATATAGTTGTAAATAAAATAGTGTTTTTCTCTTTCAAAAAGATTCCCAGTGATAAACCTTTCATACAATTTCTAAATTGCTACATTTGTACATTTTGCAAGTCAATATAAAGGAATAGTAGTGGTACTGAAAAGCACTTATGGGTTTAACCAATCTTCTTTTTTTTTTTTTTCTGTATAATTGTACTTTAAGGGGGTGTGGCAGGGGGTGTGTCCTATGCCTACATATTTTTGTTAATAGTTGTCCCTCATACCTATGTCAAAAAGTTGGGAGGTATGCTTTTATGTGCCTGGATTCACTGCTACATGCGTGAATGAAGCCTTACTGCTCTTCATACGCCTCCATTCATGTCAATGTGAACGTGCCACAAACGCCCCTATGGCATTTACAGCATGTTTTAAAATGCGTCTAGAAAGTGTTACTAGTCGAAAGGATAGTACAAGAATCCGTACACCAGGAAACCAAAATGGCATCTAGAATATTTAATATGATACAAACACATTTAAAAATTTGTGCAAAACACATAAATAATTCCTCTTAATGCAATAGGCGTGTTAATGGACATGCATAGTATCTAAAATTTAAATATAAAATTACGCCTAAAATGAGCCCTTAGTCAGCGAGTAAATCCTCTGCCAGGTCTTGGTGGTAATAGTAATCATCAGGTTGGATCTACACACTATATTACCATAAGTATTGGGACGCCTGCCTTTACACACACATGAACTTTAATGGTATCCCAGTCCTAGTCCGTAGGGTTCAATATTGAGTTGGCTCCGCCCTTTACAGCTATACTAGCTTCAACTCTTCTGGGAAGGCCGTCCACAAGGTTTAGGAGTGTGTCTATGGGAAAGTTTGACCGTTCTTCCAGAAAGTGCATTTGTGAGGTCAGGCACTGATGTTGGACGAGAAGGTCTGGCTCGCAGTCCCCGCTCTAATTCATCCCAAAGGTGTTTTATCAGGTTGAGGTCAGGACTCTGTGCAGGCCAGTCAAGTTCCTCCACCCCAAACTCGCTCTTCTATGTCTTTATGGGCCTTGCTTTGTGCACTGGTCCTAATCATTTGGTGGAGGGGGGATTATGGTGTGGGGTTGTTTTTCAGGGATTGGGCTTGGCCCCTTAGTTCCAGTGAAGGGAACACTTAAGGTGTCGGCATACCAAGACATTTTGGACAATTTCATGCTCTCAACTTTGTGGGAACAGTTTGGGGACGGCCCCTTCCTGTTCCAACATGACTGCGCACCAGTGCACAAAGCAAGGTCCATAAAGACATGGATGAGCGAGTTTGGGGTGGAGGAACTTGACTGGCCTGCACAGAGTCCTGACCTCAACCCGATAGAACATCTTTGGGATAAATTAGAGCGGAGACTGCGAGCCAGGCCTTCTCATCCAACATCAGAGCCTGACCTCACAAATGGGCTTCTGGAAGAATGGTCAAACATTCCCATAGACACTCTCCTAAACCTTGTGGACGGCCTTCCCAGAAGAGTTGAAGCTGTTATAGCTGCAAAGGGGGGGCCAACTCAATATTGAACCCTACGGACTAAGACTGGGGGGACATTAAAGTGATTGTAAAGTCTCCTTTTTTTTTTTTTTTTTTTTATACTTTCCTCCTCTGTCCAGTTGGTTTTGCACAGAGCAGCCCGGATCCTCCTCTTCTCAGGTCCCTCTTTGCTGCTCCTGGCCCCTCCCTCCTGCCGAGTGCCCCCCGCAGCAAGCAGCTTGCTATTGGGGCATCCAAGCCGAGCTGCAGCTCTGTGTGGCCATTCAGAAACGGAGCTGCTGTTCGGCCCTGCCCTCTTTCTCTCCTGATTGGCTTTCGCTGCTGTCAGTCAGTTGGCCAATCAGAAGGGAGAGTCTCGGACGGCCGAGGGACTCGTGGGCATCACTGGAGAAAGATGGGGCTCAGGTTAGTATTACGGGGGGCTGCTGCACACAGAAGGCTTTTTATCTTAATGCATAGAATGCACCTTCTGCCTTTTTAAAGTTCATGTGATTGTAAAGGCCGGCGTCCCAATACTTTTGGTAATATAGTATATACACACACACGCCGCCGCTATGCAGGTACACAGGAGGCTAACCGGAGTGGAAAATGTCATCCTGTAGCGTTTACCGCCTCCTGGCTGAGCGCCGTTCCTGTCGCGTCTCCTCTTCCCGCCGCTTACTGCCGAATCCAAACTCCTATTTCCGATTCATACTTATTCGGTGTGAAATTTCTGCTATTTTCAGGGTAGCTGTGTGTGTTTTATATTATTTATTATTTTTTTTCTCTGCTTAGAAATAGCTCTTTAGTGGAGTGTGCCGCACACTTCAATAATATATATTTACTGTGCCGCGTTCAGAAGTGCTAAAATACAAATAACGGAGGAGAGCGAGTGCATTCTCCGCACTGAATTATTGATGGTGCTGCTGATGTGCGTCATGTCCCTCCGCCGACACTTGGTGGCGCTGTTGCTCCAGGCCTCAGTTCGTCTCTCCGGAGCCGTGGCTGCTAATGGAGTTGAAGGAGCTCTGTGTTTTTTTTTTGTGTTTTTTTTTTCTCTCTCTATTTCCTAAGTGAGTTCTTTGAATATTATTGTATGAGGGGAGAAGCGGAATATTCATTTATTATAATTTTAACACAGACATATGGCTCCCAGTATTAGCTCTCATTTTCATCTGCGGCTCACCTGCTTCGTTAGCTGCTAATTCTCTACCTAATCCGCCTAATCTTGCCGGATTTCAGGTTCCGTGGAACTGTCTGGTACATTTCGCTATTATTTTGACTTTTTAGACTCTCGACGGCCTTTACCTTGGACGGGAAGCCTTATTATTTTCGCTTTCATTTAAAGGGGAGTCTGTGTTGTGAATGTGAAACTAGGTTGGGTCTGTTCATGTTGTAAACCACGTACCCTGTATTGTCAAAAGTATTGGGACACTTGCCTTTACACACATGAACTTTAATGGTGTCCGTAGAGGTCAATATTGAGTTGGCTCCACCCTTTGCAGCTATAACAGCTTCAACTCTTCTGGGAAGGCCGTCCACAAGGTTTAGGAGTGTGTCTATGGGAGTGTTTGACCATTTTCCAGAAGCTCATTTGTGAGGTCAGGCACTGATGTTGGAAGAGAAGGCCTGGCTCGCAGTCTGCACTCTATTTCATCCCAAAGATGTTATATATTGGGTTGAGATCAGGACTCTGTGCAGGCCAGTCAAGTTCCTCCACCCCAAACTCGCTCATCCATGTCTTTTATAGACCTTGCTTTGTGCACTGGTCCAAACCATTTGGTGGAGGGGGGGGGGGGGGATTATGGTGTTGGGGGTTGTTTTTCAGGGGTTGGGTTTGGCCCCTTAGTTCCAGTGAAGGGAACTCTTAAGGCATCGGCATACCAAGACATTTTGGACAATTTCATGCTCCCAACTTTGTGGGGACAGTTTGGGGATGGGCCCTTCCTGTTCCAACATGACTATGGACCTTGCTTTGTGCACTGGTGGGCAGTCATGTTGGAACAGGAAGGGGCCATCCCCAAACTGTTCCCACAAAGTTGGGAGCATGAAAGTGTCCAAAATGTCTTGGTATGCTGACGCCTTAAGAGTTCCCTTCACTGGAACTAAGGGGGCCAAACCCAACCCCTGAAAAACAACCCCAACACCATAATCCCCCCTCCACCAAATGATTTGGACCGTTACACAAAGCAAGGTCCATAAAGACATGGATGAGCGAGTTTGGGGTGGAGGAACTTGACTGGCCTGCACAGAGTCCTGACCTCAACCTGATGGAAAACCTTTGGCTGAATTAGAGCGGAGACTGTGAGCCAGGCCTTCTCACCCAACATCAGTGCCTGACCTCACAAATGCTCTTCTGGAAGAATGGTCAAACATTCCCATAGACACCCTTCTAAACCTTGTGGACGGCCTTCCCAGAAGAGGTGAAGCTGTTATAGCTGCAAAGGGCGGAGCCAACTCAATATTGAACCCTACAGACTAAGACTGGGATGCCATTAAAGTTCGTGTGTGTGTGTGTGTATATATATATATGTGTATATGTGTGTGTGTGTATGTGTATGTGTATGTGTGTATATATATATATATATATATATATATATATATATACACACACACATACATACACAGGTGTCCCAATACTTTTGACAGTATAGTGTATGTACAGTATTGGCCAAAAGTCTTAGACAGGTGTGATGCTAATGCTGTAAATGAAGAAAGCTTTCAAAAATAAGTGTTTAATAGTTTACTTTACATTTGGTAATTGGTAAAAAATGAAGAGAAATCCATATTCGATCAATGTTTGGGGTGACCGCCCTTTGCCTTCACACCAGCATCAGTTCCTCTAGGTAGACTCGCACATAGTTTTTGAAGGAACTCGGCAGGTAGGTTGTTCTATGTACATCTTGGAGAACTAAGCACAGATCTTCTGTGGTTGTCGGCTGCCTCAAATCCTCCTGTCTCTTCATGTCATCCCAGACACTCCACGATGGTGAGATCAGGGCTCTATGGGGGCCAAGCAATCACTTCCAGGACTCCTTGTTCTTCTTTACACTGAAGATGGTCAACCACTTGCCCTCCAAAAGATTTACCCCCCTTCCTTCTCGACCAGGCCATTTTTTTGCGATACGGCATTGCGTTGCTTTAACAATTGCGCGGTCGTGTAACGCTGTACCCAAATAAAAAGGTTTCCCACAAATTTAGGTTTTTTTTTTTTGTTTTTTTTGTGGTATTTGATCACCTCTGCAGTTTTTATTTTTTGCGCTATGAACAAAATTTTGAAAAACAAACTATTTTTTGCTTTCTGCTGTAAAACATATCCAATAAATAAATAAAAATAATTTCTATATAAATTTAGGCCAATGTGTATTCTGCTACATATTTTTTTTATTTAATGTATTTTTTTTCTATAAAAAAAGAAAAAATCCCAATAAGCGTATATTGATTGAGAAAAAGGAGAGAAGCTGCACTAAAGATCCCAATCTAAAAAAAAATTAGATTATTAAAACATATTAGTAATCCATATTAAAGAAAATGAATCCTCTTCTTATGGCACCACAGTGACTTCTTCAAACTAAAGAAGAGAGCCCAACCACCGTAAATAAAGACCTGCTTACCAGATGGCAAGCACAGAGGACGTTTGGCTATAACCCAGCCACGGCCTTGAGCTTGCAATTGATGACCAGATCGGAAACCCTGACAGGCAGGCTGGATGGCTGTGGATCTTTCCCCTGTGACCGTATCAAATAGGTTGAAAACTCGCATAATAAAAACGGTGCCGGCCGGCAGATACAATCGGAAGCCCGTCCTCCTAATGAAACAGCGTGGTGACGTCAGTACGTACCCTCCTCCAGACGCGTTTCGTCATACGTGACGTTGTCATCGGGGAACCCTATATTGTATATTGATTGGTTTGCACAAAGGTTATAGCGTCCACAAACTATGGGATATAGTTTTAATTTTATTTTTCTCAGCGATCAGCGACTTATAGCGGGACTTCAATATTACAGCAGACTATCAGACACTGACGCTTTTTGGGGACCAGTGACACTAATACGGTGATCAGTGCTAAAAATATGCACTGTCACTGTACTAATCACACTGGCTGGGAAGGGGTTAACATCATAATGTGGGAGGTGCTTTTACTAGGGGAAGAGATGGAATTTATTCCAGGCTTTGCAGGGACACAAATTCCATCCCTCAACTCTTCCACCTCCCCGATCGGTGGGTGCCAGGGGACATCAGGTACCCAACACCTGCCGATCGGCTTCCGCTGTGTGTAATCACAGCAAAAGCGAGCCGGCGGTGGTACCACGCACGCGCGCCCCCTACCCAGAAGTGTCAGATCACGTATATATGTACGTGATCTGGCGCACAGGTGCCGCCCTGTAGCAGTAAAACTGATATAAGGCGGACCTTAAATGGTTTATGACTTTGAACCTCATTTAAAGCGTTGCCTATGGATTGTAACATTTTACATTGTAAGTGTGACATGTTTGATATCTATTTACTCGGCGGGACATCGGCTTTTATATTTTACAAAAAAAAAAATGGGTTATGTTGTCTTTTTTTTTTTTTTTTTTTTTTACATTTTAATGCAATAAAAAAAAATGTATTTTCCCCGAAAATTGAGTTTTGAAAAAACACTGCGCAAATACCGTGTGTCATTTGCAAAAATTGCAAAACCCACCATTTTTTTTTTCTCTAGGGGTCTCTGCTTTAAAAATAAGTAAACTGTAAAGTCATTCAGTGAACATCTGATGCTCTCCTGGAAAATTGGGATCGTCCTTGGGGCCGCCATTTTAAGTGTGTTGAATGATTTCCGCGGCCGTTATATACGGCTTCTTAACATAGAAGTGCACGTCTGCACTAAAAGCCGCTGGAGGAGATATATCTCCGGCTCAGAAATCCTTAACATAAAAGGAGGGCCATCTATCTCAGGCCTCTATAAATTGCTGTAAAGACTTGAGGACGTGTTTTCTCTGGGTGAAAGGCAAAGCAAGGTTAGCTGGATTAACGGGCCCTGCGCCCTTGCCCGATAGATCCTCAGTCTGACTTTATAGAAGTTCTAATAGAAAGCAGAGAAGCTCCTCGCTAAGAGATGTCACTTCCCATCTGGACCTCATCAAGATCACCGTCCCTTTGGGGACAAACCACCTTCCCACGTCACTGATCGAGGCACAACCTGGTCAATTGCGGCTTGTCTTCGGTTTCCGGACTAATGTGAAGCTCGGTTTTCCTTCATTAGCACAGAGAGTTGGAGCCATATATTGCTTTTCAGCAGCGGGGGAGATTAAACTCCGAGACTGGACGTCCAAGGTGACACGATGGCACGGTGTTCCATCTACTTTTCCGGCAGCGCTCAGCACGATCTATATGTAAAACAGCCCCATTATCACTTTTAGAAAATGAACTTCAATCCCTGCATGTGAAGGCAACTTATGCTTATGGTGGCCCTATCCTTCTAACTGCTGGCTACACAGGCTGAAATTTTAATTGTAGCTCCTTTCTGTGGCCAGTTCCTCCTCGTTGGCATGCCATGGAAGGGAAAATAGGTTCTGCTTTTAATGTAGCTTGATGTTTTGTAGTATGGGGGGGGGGGGGGGGGCACAGATCCATTGCTTGTGGGAGTATCGAAAACTTGAGTCCACTTTAGCTGCTTTCCCAATACAAGGAACACGTTAAAGGCCTATGTTGGTTGCTTAGGGCTTGTGCCCATGGCATCAGTTTTCAAATGCTTCGGAGATGATTTTAGAATTCATTGTCTGGTGCCTTTTGTATTGCAGTTGACCTTCTGGCTTGCTTTAAAGTGGAACTAAACCCGTCGATTGCAAAAAACAGTTACATTCCCAGCACCTGCCAGGAACAGAACTGTCACATGTGGTCGAAAGATGATGCTCAGACCAACCCGATGCTTGGAGAATGTATGGCCTCGTCCAACGCTGCTCCGGCCATGCCTCTTGATGTGTTTAACCCACCCTTCTGGGCTTGTTACCATGGGCGTGGTGAAATGTCAGAGGCGTGGCGAGAGCAGCATTGGCTGAGGCCATACATTCGCCAATCACAGGGTCAGATTGAGCGGCATCTTTTGAATACTTCGATTAGTACTGGATCAGTGACCCTGACGCCTGCTCCCGTCTTCTGAGCACTGGTGGGGAGACCCTTGAGCTTTTTCATTGTCACGTTGGTTGAAAACACAACCAAACTATCAAACCATCAAATGGCTGGTGTCTTAACTAATTACATGTGCATCACCATGGCAGTTGAAGATCAAAAGGAGGCCAAGATGGCAGCTTCCTTGGCTGAAAAGGATAGGCGGGTTTATTACTTTAAGTGGGTATCACATTTCCATAGACTTGTATGGGAATGCAAAACTCATCTGAATAGTTTGTATAAAGCAATTTAAATCTCATCTTTCCGGTTACCAACCCCTCCTCCCCGCTTACCACCACCCCCTACCTCCACCACCACCACCACCTACCTCTTGCTAATTACAAGATTAGATTCTACCTAAGAAACCTGATTTCTTTCCAGAATAAATGCTTATGTGACCATCTGGGTCTTGATTATTCGTTCTTCTGGAATGCAGTTTGTAAAGTTCCTTTTCCAGTGCCCACATCTATTGGCTGCGAGAAAAGTCCACCCCGGGGGCTGAGACTGTTGACTCCTCTCTCTACTGCTGATCTTTTTCTGAGGTTGCAGGTAGGGGACCAAAAAAGTCAGGTCACCAACGTGGATTGGCTTTTAACTTCTTCCCTCCCAGCCACTGTACATAAACAGCCGGGTGGACCTTTTGTCGTCCTGAGTGGACGTACAGGAACATCCCTCAGAACGAGTGCTTACAGCGCGGTGCGATCCCGTGATGGCGGTGATCACAGGACACAGCCAAGATGGGATCAGAATATGCGTGCTGTGATTGGCCCTCCCGATCATGTGACGGCTGTCTCCAATCACAGCTTTCACAGTGTAACCAGAGACACGTGTCTCCGTCAGTTTTCCCCGCTGAGCTCAGTGAAAGCTCAGTGCGGAAGGGGGGGATGGGGGAGCGGGGGAATCTGCAAGGTCTGTGACACACACACATTACACCAAGCACCACTGTCCCTGTCCCCTTACACATCTGTCACAGTGCACAAAGCATCTGCAATAGTGTACCATTGTGACATCAACATCTGTCAGTGTACAAGTTAGGGGTGCAACGGATCGTCATCGATCCGTGATCCGATCCGCGGAGGTTGATCCGAACGGGACACCCGCGATCCGCGGAGCGCTCTGTGGCCTCGGCCATAGGAAAAGCCGCGGCTTTGGCCTAGCTCCGGAGCGGCGGCCATCTTGGTACACCCGGCGGCCGTTTAGCACGTGATCGCTCCGTCGAATGACGGAGCGATCACTTGTAACAAACCGGCGTCATGTCATGATGCCGGTTCCCCTCTCTCCCCTCTGTGTACTGATCTGTACAGTGGAGGGGAGAGATCGGATGGCAGCAGTGCCAATACTCTGCAATGCCCTGCCAATACTCTGCAATGCCCTGCTGCAATGCCCTGCCAATACTCTGCAATGCCCTGCCAATACTCTGCAATGCCCTGCCAATACTCTGCAATGCCCTGCCAATACTCTGCAATGCCCTGCCAATACTCTGCAATGCCCTGCCAATACTCTGCAATGCCCTGCCAATACTCTGCAATGCCCTGCCAATACTCTGCAATGGTATAGTATTATTTGATCTCATGTAACAAATGCCCACCTAAATACACAAGAACAAATGAGAGGCGCTCATATACCTGATGGTGAAAATCTAAATGAGTGTTAACATATCACCAAATAGTGACTACATTAAAGTGTGTACATACATGAACTGAATAACGTGATAAATCAATACACAAATTAGTCCTGTGTGACAGTGAGTTAAATAGTGCCAAACAACTTATAATGCTTATGCAAATCAGGTAAAAAAATCACCAATTAATGTGACATACCCAATAACAAAATTATTACAGTGCAATAGAATTTAATAAGACATATCAGTCCTTGAATCTTTTTGTGACAGAAAATGCGAGATTAAATCTGTGATAGAAAAATCCACATAGATCTTCTGAGGTGCAGTGATCCTGGTAGTGTAAACTCAAAACGTCCTTCACCTCACCAACGTGAAAACGTGAATCCACTCCCAATGGAATCTCACTCACCAAATATTTTTGCCAGCACTCTCATGCACGGCAAAATACGCTTAAGAATCACACTCCAGAGTGATCGAGTAGTAATTAGGCCACCATGGTTAGGATCAATCCACATGTAAAAGAATATGAAGAACTCACATAGCGTAAACCAGCACGGCAAATTTTATTCAGAACCACTACAATCTTCCATAAAACCACTCACATTTTAAAAAATAAATGACAGCAGTAAAACCAGTGCAGTTCACAGCAGCTTCAAAATTCAGTGGATACACTCAAAACAGCAAATGGTCACGGCGGACCCGAGATGTGCAAATGCCAGGACTCACGGTCCCTCTCACCCCCTTCGTGGAGCGCCGTGCAGCCAAAATCTCTCCTTCCTCGAGTGCGGCTCTCAGCGTAGCTCGTCAGACCTTACAGCCACGCCCCCGACATGTTTCGTCATAGATTTGACTTATCCCATGAATAAGTCAAATCTATGACGAAACATGTCGGGGGCGTGGCTGTAAGGTCTGACGAGCTACGCTGAGAGCCGCACTCGAGGAAGGAGAGATTTTGGCTGCACGGCGCTCCACGAAGGGGGTGAGAGGGACCGTGAGTCCTGGCATTTGCACATCTCGGGTCCGCCGTGACCATTTGCTGTTTTGAGTGTATCCACTGAATTTTGAAGCTGCTGTGAACTGCACTGGTTTTACTGCTGTCATTTATTTTTTAAAATGTGAGTGGTTTTATGGAAGATTGTAGTGGTTCTGAATAAAATTTGCCGTGCTGGTTTACGCTATGTGAGTTCTTCATATTCTTTTCCATGTGGATTGATCCTAACCATGGTGGCCTAATTACTACTCGATCACTCTGGAGTGTGATTCTTAAGCGTATTTTGCCGTGCATGAGAGTGCTGGCAAAAATATTTGGTGAGTGAGATTCCATTGGGAGTGGATTCACGTTTTCACGTTGGTGAGGTGAAGGACGTTTTGAGTTTACACTACCAGGATCACTGCACCTCAGAAGATCTATGTGGATTTTTCTATCACAGATTTAATCACGCATTTTCTGTCACAAAAAGATTCAAGGACTGATATGTCTTATTAAATTCTATTGCACTGTAATAATTTTGTTATTGGGTATGTCACATTAATTGGTGATTTTTTTACCTGATTTGCATAAGCATTATAAGTTGTTTGGCACTATTTAACTCACTGTCACACAGGACTAATTTGTGTATTGATTTATCACGTTATTCAGTTCATGTATGTACACACTTTAATGTAGTCACTATTTGGTGATATGTTAACACTCATTTAGATTTTCACCATCAGGTATATGAGCGCCTCTCATTTGTTCTTGTGTATTTAGGTGGGCATTTGTTACATGAGATCAAATAATACTATACTCTTGTTAATTATCTAAAGGGGCAGCTCGATTTATCGATTTATTTATTTATTTTGTCACACCATATATATATTTTTTTCATTACTTTTCGTTAAGTATTATTTTTTTATTACTTTTCGTTAAGTTTTGATTTGTTTGCACACTGAGTGGGCCATTCACTTGATCTCACTCTGCATTATTGTACACTCCATCCATTGGCGCAGTGGGGGTGATTTTGAGTTAAGGGCGGTATTACTCAGATCATTCACTTGTAATCAATACTCTGCAATGCCCTGCCAATACTCTGCAATGCCCTGTCAATACTCTGCAATGCCCTGTCAATACTCTGCAATGCCCTGCCAATACTCTGCAATGCCCTGCCAATACTCTGCAATGCCCTGCCAATACTCTGCAATGCCCTGCCAATACTCTGCAATGCCCTGCCAATACTCTGCAATGCCTTGTCAATACTCTGCAATGCCCTGCCAATACTCTGCAATGCCCTGTCAATACTCTGCAATGCCCTGTCAATACCCTGCAATGCCCTGCCAATAGTCTGCCATACCCTGCCAATACTCTGCAATGCCCTGCCAATACTCTGCAATGCCCTGCCAATACTCTGCAATGCCCTGCCAATACTCTGCAATGCCCTGTCAATACTCTGCAATGCCCTGTCAATACTCTGCAATGCCCTGCCAATAGTCTGCCATACCCTGCCAATACTCTGCAATGCCCTGCCAATACTCTGCAATGCCCTGCCAATACTCTGCAATGCCCTGCCAATAGTCTGCCATACCCTGCCAATACTCTGCCAATACTTTGCCAATATACCCGCCAATACTCTGCCAATATACCCAATACTCTGCCAATATACCCGCCAAAACTCTGCCAATATACCCAATACTCTGCCAATACTCTGCCAATAGGGAGATTGTGGATATTACAGTGGGGGAGATTTTTTTTTTGTTGATCCGAAAATGATCCGAACCGTGACTCCTGATCCGAGGAACGATCCGAACCGTGAGTTTTTTGATCCGTTGCACCCCTAGTACAAGTACACAAAAACATCTATCAACATCCCACTAATAAATCAATAAAACTTTTTAAAGTGATTGTAAAGGCTCATTTTTTTTATTATTTCTTTTAAATAACGTGTGTAAAGGCATAGACATAGCCATAGACACGAATGCCGGACTTTGATTGACAGTAGCGGGAGCCAATGGCTGCGCTGTTATCAATCTATTCAATCAAGAGCCAGCACCCCGTGGAGAGCGTGACAGCGCCGAGGGAAATACGGGGCTCAGGTAAGTAAAATAGGGGGGCTAGGTGGACAGGTCACTGCCAGGTGTTTTTTCACCTTAATGAAGAGGGTGCATTAAGGTGAAAAAAAAACACGAGGTTTTACAACCCCTTTTTAAAGCGCCTCCGGCCCATCGTGATCACGTGCAAAGGCAAACGCACACATTGGTCCTGTACGCATACGTAAACAGCGGTAGCGCCACGCGTGAGATATCGCCGCGAATGTCACAGCAATAATTCAAGCACCAGACCTCCTGTGTAACTCTAAATTGGTAACCAATAAAGGCTTATAAAGCGTCGCCTATGGAGATTTTTTCAAATACGTTTGGCGCCATTTCACAAGCATGCACAATTTTAAAGTGTGATATGTTTGATATCTATTTAGCCGGCGCAACACCATGTTTTATAGTTTACCAAAAATGTGGGAATTATATTGTCTGTGTGCATTGAAATTCATTAAAATGTATTTATGCGTTTTTTTTGTTTTTTTTTATTGTGTAAAATTGCGTTAGAAAAACTGCTGCGCAAATACAGCGTGACATAAAAATTTGCAAAATCCCACCATTTTATTCTCTAGGGCCAAATAAATAAATCTATAATGTTTTGGGGTTCTAAGTCATTTTCTAGCAAAAATACTGATTTTTACTTGCAAACAAAAAGTGTCAGAAGAAGGCCTGGTCTTAAAGAGGAGTTCCAGTCAAAAAAAAAAAAAAAAAAATTAAAAGTCAGCAGCTACAAATACTGCACCTGCTGACTTTTAATTGGACACTTACCTGTCCCAGGGTCCAGCGATGCGGGGGATCGTCTCCCCCTCCGTTCGGCGGCGCCGCCGGCATTGCAACTGTGGGCGCCGGGCTGTGGCTTCACAGCCTGGCACCCACTGTGCATGCGCGGGCGGCGCCGAGCGCCGTGATTGGCCGCTCAATCTCCTGGGACCTGTAATTGGTCCCAGATGATTGACAGGAGGGAGCGAGCCCTTCCTGTGCCGGGGGGGGGGGGGGGGGGGGAGTAATGTCGCCAGCCCAGGCACTGGAAGAGGCAGACTATGAGGGACCCCCTAGCAACAGGCATTTAGAGGTGAGTAAAAAAAAAAAAAAAATATCCAAATTTTTTTTGTATTTATTTTTTAGGATTTTTCATGTAGTTTTTTTTTTTTTTGGGTGGAACCCCACTTTAAAGTGGATAATGGATGAAGGTGCTACTTGGATGTTGGCCAGGCTGCGAAAAAGCCTCACACACGTGAGGAGTAGCGTAATGTGTTTTGGGGTGTAATTGCAAGTATGCCTATGCCGTGTGTGAGAAATAACTTATTAATATGACATTTTTGTGAAAAATAAAATAAAAATTAATTACATTTTTCAAAGAATTGTGGGAGACTTTACAAAAAACTTGTCATGCCTCTCACTAAATACCTTGGACTGTCTACTTTCCAAAAAGGGGTAATTTGGAGAATATTTGTACTGTCTTCACTTGTTGGAGCCTCAAGAAATGAGAGGGGCCATCGGTACATCAGGTGTGATCAATTTTCAATGATTGGTACAATAGCTTGTGAAATGTAGCAGTATAAATTTTAGTCAAAATTTATGAAGAACAATTACTTTTTTTGCAAAATGTTGGAACTAAGAAAAACCGCATTTTTTAAAAAAACATTTTGGTCCCTTTTTTTTTTTTTTTTCCATTTGTAGCGCAAAAAAAATAAAAACCCCGAGTGGTGATTAAATACCACCAAAAGAAGGCTCTATTTTTGTGAGAAAAAAAAAATCATAAAAATTTCATATGGATACAGCATTGCATGACCGCGCAGTTGTCATTCAAAGTGCGACAGCGCTGAAACCTGAAAATTGGCCTGGGCAGGAAGGGGGTAAAAGTGTCCGATATTGAGGTGGTTAAAGTATCTTAACCACGCTTCAGCCCTGGCCATTTTTTTGCGATTCGGCACTGCGTCGTTTTAACTGACAATTGCGCGGTTGTGCGACGTTGTACCCAAACAAAATTGACGTCCTTTTTTTCCCACAAATAGAGTTTTCTTTTGGTGGTATTTGATTGCCTCTGCGGTTTTTATTTTTTGCGCTATAAATGAAAAAAGAGCGTCAATTTTGAAAAAAACACAATATTTTGTATTTTTTGCTATAATAAATATCCCTTTTTTTTTTTTTTTTTTTTTTTAAAAAAGCTAATTTTTTCTCAGTTTAGGCCGATACGTATTCTTCTACATATTTTTGGTAATGAAAATCGCAATAAGCGTATGTTGATTGGTTTGCGCAAAAGTTATCGCGTCTACAAAATAGGGGATAGATTTATAGCATTTTTATTTATTTTACTAGTAATGGCGGTGATCTGCGATTTTTATCGTGACTGCGACATTATGGCGCACACATCGGACAAATATGACACATTTTTGGGACCATTGACATTTATACAGCAATCAGTGCTATAAAAATGCATTGATTACTGTAAAAATGTCACTGGCAGGGAAGGGGTTAACGCTAGGGGGCGATCAAGGGGTTAACTGTGTTCCCTAATGTGTGTTCTAACTAAAAGGGGGATGGGACTTGCTAGGGCAGTGGTTCTCAACCTGGGGGTCGAATGAATACGTGGATGGGAGAGGAAAAGAGGGGGAGGAACAAAGAAAAAGGGAGAGGAAAGAATAAGAGAAAGAACAAGAAAGATGGCTAGAGAGAGGAATGGGGAAAAAAAAAAACAAGAAATTAGGATAGAGAGGGATAAAAGGAGAACAAAGAGAGTGGTACATCCCAAAATGTACCATAAGGGGTTTTAATACTGTACGAGTGGAAGGGACTCAGGGAGCGCTAAATGTCCGTGGGCACAAATTACTTGTCTTGCCTTGGGGTGCTAGGGGGAAGAGATAGATCGATGTTCCTACTTTGTAAGAACACACGATCAGTCTCTTCTCCCCTCAGAACCCGGATTTCTGTGTTTACACACAGAGATCCCAGTTCTAGCCGTGTCACGAACGATCGCGGTAGCCCGGCGGTCATCGCGACCGCCGGGCACTCGCATTGGCTCCGGGGGCGAGCTGCGGGCGTGCGCCCCTAGTGGCCAAAAAAAGGAAGCGACGTAACATGACGGCGATTCGCGCAGCCGAGCCATGTTGCCGCAGTACAACTGCGGCGGCTGGTCGGCAATCGGTTAAATATTAGCACTGGATGAGTTGAAATTCCAATGTCTTTCAACACTATTCGCCTTGGATAAGAAGAAGCACCCGGTGTCCAGAGAAATGCAACTTCTATAGTATAGTTCGTAGGCATTTGTTAAAAGTAGTAACCAGTTCATCAAGCCAGCATGTTTCAGGGGAAATATAGGGAACTTTTTAGAAATGATAATTGTGCCTAAGCCATACCCTGAGCTTTAGCATTGCATTTCCTGGTATGTGTAGTACCTAGGCACTCCTGGACCTATTGCCACCTAGCTGTATATCTGCAAAGTGGGGTCATCTAGAGCAGTGTTTGTGCTTTAAGGCACCCTTTAAAAATGTGCACAATCTTTAGGCACCCCATTCTAAAATGTAAAAAACAAAACTTCACAAGCAGCATCTACATGAGTAGGACACCCAACATTAAGAGGATTTATTTACACATCTTTGCACACTGGTACTGACTAGTATTCCTGTGTTTCTCCTCTCCCTCAGTTTCCATCCTCCCTAACTCGTAACCCCAGTGCTGACAGTGTGGGATGGAGGAGGGGCAAACCAGGACGTCACCCGGCGCCCAGCATCCTCCTTATCAGCCTATGTCATTGGTTGCTTTGATCCCTGGCCTGGAAGATAATCCACTCGCTGGCTTTTTGGCCATTTTTGGGCAATTTTTAGGCATTTTGCCAAAGCACCCATAAAAAACTCTGTAGGCACCACAGGGTGCCACGTATTAGAAACCATAAACCAGGCAGAGACAGAAAATCCAGTTAAAAATCACACCTTTTTATGTAGTTGCAAAAATGAGAACAGTTCAGGAAAGCAATCAAAAACAGAAGCCACGTTTTGGATGCCAGAGCGGGTAATCAGACTAACCAGGATCAGGAAACCAGAAGTCAGCTTAGTCAGGAGCCACAAATCAGGAGCAGGAATCAGAAGACAAGTCAACCAGGCCAAGTCATACACAGGAACACACTGGAGATGTTGACCATGGGCACGGAGGGAATGAGCAAAGCTGTTTAAATGGCCAAAAGGGGCTGGCTGTAGGGTGGACTAATAAGGCAGGTCATGGTAACCAGGTGAGTCACTGTGGAAACAATGAATGGCTGGCAATTAACCGACAGCTGAGCAGCCTCTGTGCACCGAAAGAAAGAGCTGCAAGTAAAGCCCAGCCCTGACACCAAAGCACCCTGGTTGAAAAAGGCTGATCTAGGGCACTGCTGCCTCTTGTCTCAACAGATTTGGAGTGGTATTTTGTGATGTCATTACTGTGCTGTTCACTGATCTTCTTGCTGGAGGGGAAGCTTTACCTGAGGACCTCCAATGCAAGGATCCTCCTGCTTCTGTTTATTCATTCTGTGGATCTGTGGTTTCTCCACCTCTGTCGTTACTCCACAAGTCATCAGATCACCAGTCATTGGGTTTGTGGGGGAGGGAGGACAACGATATGAATAAACACCTGTTACTATACCAGGATTTCTGCCTCCACACAGACACTGCTCAGAGCAAGGCATGGAAGGTAATGAAAGGCATATATCACCTGCAAGGAACCCACAGGCAATCCTGGTGACCAGTCCTTTGCTCTCTATCTGGTTTTTTTTTTTTTTTTTGGGAACCGCTTCTAGAGTTAATTTCCTCTTTAAGTGCAGAGCTCTCACCAATACAGCCCCAATAGAGATATGAGAAAGCTATGAAGTGGTTTTGTCTTTGAAAATCCATTTTTAAATCCTGCTTGTAATAACAGACAGCAAAACCCCCCAAAAAAATTACCTTGCAGTAATAAATTGACAGCACAGTGTCTGACCTATGGAAGATGAGGGTTATTCGATGTGACGAAGGCCGGACAGGGCGCTGTAAAAAGTTACTATCTTGTGCAGAGATTTTACTGCGGCTGCTGTGCGAGTTTTATGTGTGGACTGAGCTTCCGGGATGGCGGGTGAAGGACATGCATGCAAATAATCCGTTGTTATTGGGTTATGAAAAACAACCTTTGTCATTGACTAATAAACACAAGATGCCTCTGGCTGTATGTGAAGGATCACGGCTGCCATAATCTAAAATGTCTGACAAATGTCTCAGGTCATAGAGGAAGTGTTTATGCTGATGTACGGGACTTTGGCTAGACCATTTTAAAGCCCAGTATCAGGTTCAGGCTTGGAGACCAGCAGCTATAGCAGTAGAGCGACTCCCACCGATAAACTGGATAAGTACACAAGCGGGTCACCCTAGAACAGTGATTCTCAACAAGGGTTCCAAGGAATCCTAGGGCTCTTCCAGAGGTTGCTAGGGGTTCCTTCAGCATTGGACCATTTCTGCCTCTCAGATAAGTTCCCACCGACACCATTGATCTTTTTAGCTATCTATAAGGAGGTAATTCTTCCCAATGACCACAAGTGTAAGGACCATTCTTCCCACTGACCATCACACTAATGAGTTGTAGATTTCTAATATTTAGCAGGGGTTCCCCCGAGACTTGAGAACTATTTAAAGGGTTCCTCTGTGTTGAAGAGGTTGAGAAGGGCTGCCCTAGAAGATGACATGGGCTCACCTGAGGTGCGGTGTCTGAGCAGTAACAAGTATTCACCAGAGTTCCTGATGGTGGGGATGGGTTTTGCTGCGTGTTAGTACCAGGTTGCAGTCCTCAGGATTGCCCCACCAGGAGGTGATCAAGTCAGTGTCCAGTAGCCGATGTAGCAGAAGTGTAGTCAGTAAACAAGCCAAAGGTTGGGATCAAGCAGAAGTGTAGTCCCAAGAATAAGCCAAAGGTTGGTAACACGTGGTAATGGAGATGAGGACAGCTGCAGGTATGCAAAGGAGCAAGATATCGGCTGGAGAGAGCACAATAATCTGGCAAACAGTGCAAAGGCATGGTTTCAATTGAAAGTTCATGGGAGGAGCAAGGAGTTCAAAGTTCACAAGAAACAAGGCAAAATTAGTGAAGGAATCAGACAGGATGCTGTCCAGCATCTCGTGAGGCTCAGAAGAAGCGCTACCGCCGGACGCTGCAGAGGTCATGGGTTCAGATTCTGGTCCTAACACCCCTTTTACTATCCCTTTAAACTCACGTTTTGTTTTTTTAATTCATTTATTTATTTATTTTATCCCACTTAAAACTCACTGATGTGAACTGACACTAAAGAGAAAAAAAAATGTTTTTTAACTAAAACACACTGACCTGTGACCCCAACCCTGACACTAACCTGAATCAAACCCTGATCAAGCTATTCTATCTTTTGGTTTATTTCATTCTTAATCTATTTTTGTTTATTTTTTTATGACAGACTTCTTCTTTAGGAAAGAGAAGGTCACAATGTACCTTTTTTCTATTTTCAAGAAGTCAAAGAGCATGTGGGGGATTGTTGTATGTTTACTGGTCACTGTGATTAGCCAATCAGGCGATCACAGCGGTCATGTGATCGAGGGCCGGTGTTCCGTCAGATTAGGCGACCCGTCAAAACTTGTAGCGGAAATGACGTTCCGTCTAGCCCATCTTTGTATACCCCGCACTCAGCTGCAGTCTGAAGTCGCCAAGCGGACATCTTTACACCCACCTGTCACGTACCTGAAGGGAGGCTGAAATGACGAGGTCGGCCTCTTGTATCTCCAGCCCAGGTCCTGCTGAGAGTGGAACAGAGGGAGCCGAGGGACAGGAGGAAAACGAGTGCCTGCAGATGTAGATCCGGAAACTTTGTAGCAGAGGATGCGACCTTGGGAAGGCAGGAGAACCATCAGATTAGGAAGGGCAGCCGTGCACCATGGGTCAGCTGAATTTAAAAGGCACTCTGCTTGGACTGCGGAACTTGGACATCAGGCGATGTAGAGTTTCTGGCAGGCTTGCAGCAGGAAGTCGCAGCTGGTCGCAGGACCGAAGTCGCAGACACTCGGCAGTGTTGAGCCAAGCAGGGAACAGGAGCGAGGTCACTAGGATAGCCGGGTTCACCATTGTGGTGAATATTGACACTTTCGGCCCAATTTGGACTTTTTCACTTAGGGGTGTACTCACTTTTGTTGCCAGCGGTTTAGACATTAATGGCTGTGTGTTGAGTTATTTTGAGGGGACAGCAAATTTACCCTGTTATACAAGCTGTACACTCACTACTTTACATTGTAGCAAAGTGTCATTTCTTCAGTGTTGTCACATGAAAAGATAGAAGAAAATATTTACAAAAATGTGAGGGGTGTACTCACTTTTGTGAGATACTGTATGTATGATATTATATATATTTTTTCTTTTAATGGCTTCTTAATTGGAATGACAAAAGATTGTGTTGTGTCCCCGTAGTTCTGGTTCCTCTGTGTCTTGCATATTGGAAAGGTTCTGTCTAGACATCTGATTAAGCAGATTTAGCGATGCAGCATTTGCGCTTGGCTGATACTAGATTGCTCTCGAATCTCTGTGCGAAGTGTGATGTTTCCCACATTGCGAGGCCAGCAGAGAAATCTTTTCTCGCATCTCTGCTTTTCTTGTGTAGTTACATTCTATCACTCCTCCTGGCCTCCGGCCCAATTACCGTGTGATATTAAAGATCTAAACATGGCTGTTTTTATGCGCCACGTCACCCACTGACCTCCTGCAGTTAGGAAGAGGCTGAATCTAATTTGCCTGGTGGCATGAACTATTTTTGACAGCTCTTAAGAGCATCTTGAAAAATTAAAGTCATCCATTTCTTTTTTTTTTTTTTCCATGAAGTAAATGAATGAGGCTTTTACCAATAAAACTACATTGTTTCACTCAAAGACAAAGAAGCTATTTACCCAATATAAACCTTTCCTAGCCTAAGGTCTTTGAAGTCTGGCTGCCTAAGTCAAATCTAGCAGTGTCGGCTAACTTGTCTATTTTGCCAGCTATGTTTTTTACAGACATTTAAGAATTTTGCTCGGTATACTTTTTTGTTATTTTATGAACAGTAAAACAATATCTCTGCATTTTTTTTTATACTGTAATTGTATTAGAAAATTACAGTATTAAACAGAGCCAAACTGCCATCTTCAGGCTGCAATGGCCTCTACAAGCTGAAAGCTTTTTTTTTTTTTTTTTTTAATGAAGCCTTTTGTTGACATATTGAACATATGATTGAGAACCTTTTTATGATTGGTTTACAATTGTAAGGGGGGAAATGTACTGTCAGTAACAACCAAGTTTAAAGTGTTACTAAACCCAGGAGTCTGCAGTCACTATATCTGCTCTCCCACAGTACACAGAAATGCAATTATTTTAGTAAATATAAACTGCTAAATACCTTTTCCCATCAGCAGTATATAGCAGTCTTGTGACTTCTATCAGTGTCAGGGTAAAGCTTGTAGAAGGCGTTTTTTCATTTTTCCCTGATTGTTCTATGAGGTTGCATGACCCCTGACCCTCTGTCTGGACAGTACAGATTGGCCCTATGCTGATGATCATATGCACTCTCCCAAGAAAAAAAAAAACTCTCTAGCAATACTCCCCAAACTGAGCATGTGCAGAGTGCCCCCCAAGGCTCTGTATTATCAGGAAATGGATTGGGGACAGTGGAAGAAGGGGAGGATCAGAGAAGACAGGATCAAACAGCCTTTTTACATGCAGAGGATTAACCCCTTAGGTTCCACAGTGAGTATAACAAGCATGTTTTACTGCATGTACAGACTGATTTTACTGTTGTGGGTTTAGTAATACTTTAACAGGTAGCGGTCATGCAAAGTGTTGGTTTGCATTCAGAATGGGAAATTATTAAAGGTAGGAATTTATTAACATATTCTCAACTTGTGGCATAATGCTGGAGAATGTTTGTTTGTTCATGTACAGATTGCGGACAAGAAGTAGTTTTTTTTTAATTTTTGTTTCTAATTCATACACATACATATGGCCAGAAGCTGTGGTTGTTGCACCTAAATAAGCTTGTTGAGTATCCTATTCCAAAGCTGTCAGCATTATTGAGAAATCCCTCCTCCTCCATTAACCGCAGCTATAACATCTTCCACCTTTCAGGGAAGACTTTCTGCAAGATTTTGGGGGGTTTCTGTCGGAATTTGTGCCCATTTGTGAGGTCAGGTACTGATAATAGGATAAAAAGACCTGGCTCACCATCTGCGTTCCAACTCATGTCAAAGGTGTTCAGTAGGGTTGAGGTCAGGGCTCTGTGCAGGAAATTCGAGTTCCTCAACACCAAACTGGTCCAACCATGTCTTTATGGAGCTGGCTTTGTACACAGGGGCACAGTCATGGTGGAACAATAAAGGGTCTTCACCAAACGCTTACCACATGGAAGCGCACAATTGTCTACAATGTTTTTGTATGATATAGTATTAACAGGACCCTTTGGTAGAAACCATGGCCATTAGTATGGAGTTGGTCCCTAACTCGTCCCTTTCTTTGTGGCTATAAACATCCTCCACTCTTCTGGGAAGACATTCCACAAGATTTTGGAGGGTATCTGTGGGAATTTGTGCCCATTTGTAAGGTCAAATACTGATGAGAAGACCTGGCTCACCATCAGTGTTCCAATTCATCACAAAGGTGTTCAGTAGGGTTGAGGTTGGGGCTCTGTGCTGGACACTCAAAGTTCCTCCACACCAAACTGATCAAACCAGATCTTTGTGGAGTTGACACCACTCTTCAGTGAAGGCTTTCCACAAGATTTTGGAGGGTATCTGTGGGAATTTGTACCCATTTGTGAGGTCAGGTACTGATATTGGGTGAGAAGACCTGTATCCCCATCAACTTTCCAATTCATCCCAAAGGTGTTCAGTAGGGAGGAGGTCAGGGCTCTGTGCCGGACACTCGTTTTCCTCCACACCAAACTGGTCCAACCATGTCTTTTTATGGAGTTGGCACCAATCTTTGCTAAAGGCTTTGTTACAAGATTTTGGAGTGTCTGTGGTTATTTGTACCTATTAGTAAGGTTAAATTACCGAGATGTTGGATGAGAAGACCTGGCTCACCATCAAGATTCCAACTCATCCCAAAGGTGTTCAGTAGGGTTAAGATCAGGGCTCTGTGCAGGATACCGGAGTTCTTCCACACCAAACTGATCCAACCATGTCTTTATGGAGTTGGCACCACTCTTCGGTGAAGGTTTTCTACAAGATTTTGGAGGGTGTCTGATTTTTGTACCTATTTTGTGAGGTCAAATACTGATGTTGGATGACAAGACCTGGTTCACCATTGGCATTCCAATTCATCTCAAAAGTGTTCAGTAGGGTTGAGGTCAAGGCTCTGTGCAGGACTTTTGAGTTCCTCCACACCAAACTGGTCACACCATGCCTTTTTATGGAGCTGGTTTTGTACAGAGGGGCATAGTCATGCTGGAACAGAAAAGGGTCTTCACCAAACTGTTACCACAAGGTTGGAAGAGCACGATTTATCTACAATGTCTTTGTATGATGAAATATTAACAGGACCCTTCACTGTAAACACCTGACCTCCATCATTTGGTGGGACATGTGCACATACTTTAGGCTATCGAAGTAGATGTGATCTGCTCCAAGGCCACAGCAGGAACTTCTACAACCCCAGAACTGCTAGTTGAAGACCCTGATGTTATAGAATATTTCCTTGTACTGTGAATGGACAGGACTGCAATCCATTTGTATAGAACACGGCCAGTGGATTCCGGGGTTCGACCCCTCTCGTTTTCCTGGAGAATGAACAGATTGAGTCGCTCTTCGAATACACAAAGCAACATTTCTGTTACTCTGTTTCTGGCAAGCACATAATGCTTACAGTACTGCGACTCCTGATACAATACTTCTCATCTCCTCTGTGTTTGTCTTTTGATGGCTCTATAATTAGTTTACATACAAGCGACAAACACTCTACAGATGACAGCTGCAGACCGCGCGCGCGGTACGGGAGCACACTAGTGATTTTCCCTTAATATGGTGCACTTGCTTCCATCACTTCACCCTGCGACACGCATATTATGTGCTTTGTGCCATCCGCTAAGGGTGAGGTGCTTTGCCTCGTTATATAAAGTAAACACATTCTCTATTTTTATCCCCCACTTCTCCCATCAGCCGGTGTCCTCGTATGAAGGTGAAATCTGTTTCTTGCTACATCTTTCCTATACATATTCTGAGGGTTCTCCTAATTCATAAAGCTTCTCTGCAACTAAGAAAAAAATAATCCAAAAATATATTTTGTAGATAACTTTTTTTCCTTTTGCCCAGGGGTTTCCAAACTTTCTAGACAAAGGGGGGCCGGACTTTAGGTTGGCCAGACTGTGGCCATTGGATGTAGAAAATGTCCCGACATCAGTGGAAGTAAATGATGCCCCATCGTTGGTGTTTGGGTGAGGAATCGGTGGTGTCATTAGAAGGAATTGCGCCCCTTCGTTAATAGATGAATAAATATTACATGATAATCATAGATAATATATGAATTAAATAATCCCTAACACACTAATCCTAACTAAAAATAAAAATATAACTATCCGTAACCCCCATTCCTAACCAAATAATAAAATAAATAAATAATAGAGTAAATAAATAAAACCTTAAACCCTTACAAAAATGAATAAATGCATAATAAATGTATTTATTTTTAATAAATTAAATAACTCCTAACCCACTAATCCTAACTAAAAGTATAACTAACCCTAACCCCCATTCCTAACCAAAAAATAAAATAAATAAATAATAGGGTTTATAGTATTATTTATTTACTCTTTCAAAAATAAATAAATGCCTAAACAATGTGTTTTATTTTTAATAAAATAATCAACCCCTAACCCTACTGTAACCTAAACAGAACCACTAACCCTAACAAAAAATAAAAACCAAAAAAATAATGATAAAAATAAAACCCTTTTAAAAAACTGAAAAACATAACAGATGTTTTTTTTTTTTTTTTTTTCCTTTTGGCTGTTAAAAAATAAATAAAAAATGCTAATGCTCAAAAACGCTTTAAAAACACACAAAAAACAACCAGAGAAAACGCTCAAAGGTTTAAGGAACCCCTAGAAACCTTTGGAGGAACCCTTAGGGTTCCACGGAACTCTGATTGGAAACCTTGGTCTAAACCAGGGGACTTCAAACTTTGAAAACAAAGGGCCAGTTTCCTGTCCTCCAGACTTTGGAGGGGAGGGGGGGGGGGGGCAGACTGTGGCCATTGGAAGTAGTAAAGGTCCTGACATCAGTGGGAAAAAATAATGCACCATTGTTTCATTGGGAGTAATTGTGCCCTAGCATTGGTGTCAGTGGAAGGGATTGTGCCCCATTGTTGTCACTGGGAGGAATTGTTCCCCGTCATTGGGTTCCCTTGGTGTCGTTGGGAGGGATTGTCCCCCACTGTTGGTGTCATCGGGAGGAATTGTGCTCCTTCGTTGGTGTCATTGAGAGGAAAAGTGCCCCATTTTTGAAGTCATTGGGAGAGATTGTCCCCCATTGTTGGTGTCATTGGGTGAGATTGTCCCCCACTATTGATATCATTGGGAGAGATTGTCCCCCACTATTGATATCATTGGGAGAGATTGTCCCCCACTATTGATATCATTGGGAGAGATTGTCCCCCACTGTTGGTGTCATTGGGAGAGATTGTCCCCCACTATTGGAGTCATCGGAAGGAATTGTGCTCCTTCATTGGTGTCATTGAGAGGAAAAGTGCCCCATTGTTGGTGTCATTGGGAGAGATTGTCCCCCATTGTTGGTGTCATTGGGAGAGATTCTCCCTCACTGTTGGTGTCATTGGGAGAGATTGTCCCCCACTGTTGGTGTCATTGGGAGAGATTGTCCCCCACTCTTGGTGTCATTGGGAGAGATTGTCCCCCACTCTTGGTGTCATTGGGAGAGATTGTCCCCCACTCTTGGTGTCATTGGGAGAGATTGTCGCCCACTCTTGGTGTCATTGGGAGAGATTGTCGCCCACCCTTGGTGTCATTGGGAGAGATTGTCCCCCACTCTTGGTGTCATTGGGAGAGATTGTCGCCCACTCTTGGTGTCATTGGGAGAGATTGTCGCCCACTCTTGGTGTCATTGGGAGAGATTGTCGCCCACTCTTGGTGTCATTGGGAGAGATTGTCGCCCACTCTTGGTGTCATTGGGAGAGATTGTCCCCCACTCTTGGTGTCATTGGGAGGAATTGTGCCCAATGGATGAAACCGTGCCCCTAGGGCCAGATAAAAGCAAAGAAAGGGCTGCAGTTTGGAGACCACTGGTCTAAACAATAACTGGACCCTACATTTTCGATCTGAAATCTGCTTTAGCTTATAGCTAAAGATTTATACTGCTCTGCTCTTAGACATCAGAGAAAAGTTCCTTTTTTTGAGTCTTCCCACTGATACATCTGATATAAATCTGGATTCCTTCTCTTTCATCCTCAGTGGCGACGCTCTGCGCTCCTCGTCTCCTCCGCTCCTCGCACATGGTAATTATCTGCACAATATGGAGTGGGGGTGCACCTGTGCCATTTGATAATCGTCTCCAGTGAGGACCGTGGAGCCGTCTGCTTGGCACGCCTGTTAGAGATTTTAATGAAGAATATTTGAGTTGTTTGAGTGACACCGAATAAAAATATTGACTTTCATTAGAGGAACACGATGAGATTCTCAGCCGCCGTCCGCCGGTCATACTAATCACTTCGGGTTTTAAATTGTCGTATTATGATTCTCTTCTCGGTGTCGCACCATTGTGTACTCCGAACATTATCCGCTCGTTGAAGATGATGAATGGAGATGAGAAGATATTAATACCTTTTTAGAACCTTAACCACTTTCCTGTCTGCATTTTCCTAAAAACCCTGAAAAAATAAATACAGGCAGAGTAAGGGGCTTATTGGGTATAGCTGCGTGTTAAATGGCCTAAAGCTGGCCATAGATGGATAGAATTTTGTTTTTTGAACTAAAATTATTAGGAAAAATCGTACGATAAATCTCCAAAGATTTTGTTTTCCTTTTAAAGCCCAACTTCAAAAGAAGAAATAACATTTCCCATGCAGTGGGGCTGTGCACAGGTAAACTTTGTGTTTTGTCTAGGGGCAAGCAGAAAGCATATACACTATATTTCCAAAAGTATTGGGACGCCTTCCTTTACACGCACATGACATTTAACGGCATCCCAGTCTTAGTCCGTAGGGTTCAATATTGAGTTGGCTTCGCCCTTTGCAGCTATAACAGCTTCAACTCTTCTGGGAAGGCCGTCCACAAGGTTTAGGAGGGTGGCTATGGGAATGTTTGACCATTCTTCCAGAAGAGTATTTGTGAGGTCAGGCACTGATGTTGGATGAGAAGGCCTGGCTCTCAGTCTCCGCTCAAATTCATCTAAATGGTTTTCTATCGGGTTGAGATCGGAACTCTGTGCAGGCCAGTCAAGTTCCTCCACCCCAAACTCGCTCATCCATGTCTTTATGGACCTTGCTTTGTGCACTGGTGGGCAGTCATTTTGGAACAGGAAGGGGCCGTCCCCAAACTGTTCCCACAAAGTTGGGAGCATGAAATTGTCCAAAATGTCTTGGTATGCCGATGCCTTAAGAGTTCCCTTCACTGGAACTAAGGGGCCAAGCCCAATACATGAAAATCAACCCCCCACACCATAATCCCCCCTCCACCAAATGATTTGGACCAGCGCACAAAGGAAGGTCCATAAAGATATCGATGAGCGAGTTTGGGGTGGAGGAACTTGACTGGCCTGCACAGAGCCCTGACCTCAACCTGATAGGACCGGGGTCTCTCATATATGTGTTTTCCTATTCTATACCCGATAGAACATCTTTGGGATGAATTAGAGAGGAGACTGCAAGCCAGGCCTTCTTGTCCAACATCAGTGCATGACCTCACAAATGTGCTTCTGGAAGAATGGTCAAACGTTTCCATACACACGCCTAAACCTTGTGGATGGCCTTCCCAGAAGAGTTGAAGCTGTTATAGCTGTAAAGGGCGGAGCCAACTCAATATTGAAGCCTACGGACTAAGACTGGGATTCCATTAAAGTTCATGTGTGTGTAAAGGCAGGCGTCCCAATACTTTTGGTAATATAGTGTATATTCAGCCGATCCTTTTTGTTCCTCCGGGAAACCTCAGGATCGAGCCAGCCAGCGGTTTCCTATGGGTGGCACATCAAGAAGAGGAGGAGCCTGGCGCACCCGCGGGGGACCCCAGAATAGGAGGTTCGATGCGGCTCTATGCAAAACAATTACACAGAGCAGGTAGTTATAACATGTTTATTATTTTAATTAAATTAATTAAGCTTTACAACCTCTTTATCTAGAAAACTTTCTTTAATGATCTCCAGAATCGCTACACAACCCTTGATCTAATTTTGTGTTAACGATGGCCCTTTTCATTTCATTCTTCCATCATTCTAATTCTGTAAAACTGGCACAAAAGTGCACATTTTTTTCTTTACCATCATAATGATCACCTTGGAATTCTTATCACCAGGCTTTGCTGATTGGCTTGTCAATCATTGGTGGCTTTATGGATAAACCAAGCCAAATCTGTTTTGACTAGACCAGAGTTTCTCAACCAGGGTTCCTCCAGAGGTGGCTAGAAGTTCCTTGAGCAATTTCTGCCTCTCAGATAAGTTCCCACTGATACAATTGATCTTTTTATCTATCTGTAAGGGGAGGGGATGTAATTCAATTCTTCCTACAGACCAACTAATGTATCATGAGTTTTAGATATAGTCAATATTAGCAGAGGGTTCCGTGGGATCGGGAAGTTATTTCAAGGGTTCCTCTGTGTTGAAAAGGTTAAAGGCTGGGCTAGACTGTCAGAGCCCTGATCTAGAACCGCAGAGAAATGCAGGGCCCTTCAATGTGAGAACTTCCAGCCACTGATGGATCGGTGGTATGTCTTTACCAAGGGTATGGTCAAGGGTAGGGTTTTAAATCCACCAACTGTAGACAAAGCGGTAGACAGTGAAGGTCTGCATGGGCAGTGAGATAGTTTGGCCTAAAGTCTTGGTCCCCTGTAAAGCCCTGTAATGTAATGAGCCCCCCTAGTAGAACGTTGGGAACTGGTGACCTGCTTACGCATGATTGTGTTGCCACAAAAAGAGAGGGCATGACGTGGTTTTGTTTATAAACTAAGCCATGTCCTACAGTGCCAAGGTCCCATAGCTAGGTGCTGTTTGTTTTATCCATGTATTTTATTTTTTTATGTGATTTTCAACAAAAATATGAGATCAGTCAGCCACTCCCTCCTCCATAACCGATATCCAATATGTTTATATGAACCCTGGTGCTCATGTCCAGCCTTTCAACACAGAATGTTCTGGATGACCTCCCTACTTGAAGCCATCTCCAATTCCTGTTTGGATTTTATATCCGGCTTCTCATTTACACATTAATGCATTTGGCAGCACTGAACACACTCTGCTGGGTTTTCTCTCCCCCTCTTATAAACCTTGTCTCCTAGTTAACCTGCGGCCATCCAGTCCTCCCGGCAGACAGCGACGAGGTTAATATGAGTTCAGAACAAGCGAATCCGGCGAGGCCGTCTGGAGGGCGGCAGACTTGGGGCCCGGATCCAGAGGCCACAGGATCAAGTGTCAGGCCCCCTTGGGTTCCCTGCAAGCCCCGAGCAAACGCGTACTACAGACAGCGACTGAGAGCCTCGCCAGAGGACAGAGACTGAAGGATCCCCACCAAATACCAAGAACTAAAAGGTTATGGGGACTGGTGTAAGAAAACCTTCCTGTGCTCGGAGAATAGAACAACCTTACAATTGTTCTCCTCTCTTTTTCTGTATGGGAATGACGGAACTGTAATTATTAAAAAAATATATATAAAAATTAAAAAATCTAGGTACTTTTTTTTTTTTTTTTTCCCTAATCCATGTACAGCTGTCACATGACCCGGCTCTCTCCCAGCCTGTCTGCAGGGAAACATAAGCAGGAGGAGCTTCTAGTCCTTTGCTGCTGGTCACATGTTCAAAAAAAAAAAGTCTTTGGAATACAGAGTAAGAAATAAATAATTTATCAATAAACTGTCAAACAAATATAATTTTGAAATCAAATCTTTATATTTTTTTGAGCAACAACACAGTGTGGGTGGATTTCTGCCAGTCACAGGCTGTGCCACGCCCAGTGGCGGCTGGTGCTTTTGGGGGGGAGGGGGGCCACTAGCACTACCGGGACTGATGGGAGGGCGGCAATCGGTGTCCTTACCTCGGGCTGTTCCTCGCTCTATCGTGCTCCAGCTTGTCGTGGGAGGTGCCGAGCCGTTGCTTCTCTTCCCGACTGAACAGGAAGTGGATCCCGACACCCTATCTGCTGGGAGTGCTTCTCCTCCCGACCAATCGGGTCTCGGGACCCACTTCCTAATTAGCCGGGAGAAGAAGCAGGAAAACGGCGAATAATATAAGTTGCTAATGTCACACAACTAGGTGGGCTCAGGGCGCAGTGCTCTGCATGTCCCAAGCCCACCCTTCTTTTTTTTTTTTTTAAGCCAATTAGAGCCTCCGGCTCTAATCGTGTTTCCAAAAAAATAAACCCAAATAAAAACTATGCGTCCGGAGCCCTGCTTGTAGAGTAGGGGCCGGGCGCATGGATTTGGGGGGGCGCCCCTAAAGGAGCGGCCGCCACTGGTCACGCCCCCTCCAACCTGTCTCTTAGAATAAGAGGGCGGTGAAGCCTCCATCAATCTACATGTAATATCTCTCCCCCATTGTTTGTAGCTGGTTAATGGGCATGGGGGAGGAGGAGGGAGGGAGTGGGCTGTCATTTAGCACTGTGTATACGCCCACATGTGTGACTCCATAGTCACATGGGCTGCTCAGATGTGATAGGGAGGAAATGCTCAGCATAGAAACTCACTGAAAACTGAGCATGTGCAGAGCTGCCACCACTGCTCTGCAAAATCCCTAGCTGAATTGGGGACTTGGACAGAAGGGGGGGATAGAGAGCAGCAGGGTCAACCAGTTTTTTTTTGCAGAATACAGAGAATCAATCTCATAGTGACTGAGTGAGTATGAACAGCATGGAATACACCATTTATTGGTAGTTTTTTTTTTCCTGTGGGTTTAGTGACACTTTAGCTAAAAAGCCCCCTTGTGATAGCTGTGGTCCTCTTTTTTATGTAGACATTAGGGGTCTATTAGACCCCTGATGTCTTCCCTGCCCAGCAAAGCAGTAAAGTGCATCTAAATCTGCTAGTCTATAGAACACTGCCCCTCCCCCCAGACTGACAAGGCTGCTGTTCAGGGGTGTCTTCGATGCTCCTTCACCCAGAGTGAAGATACCCTAGGACAGGAAGTGCTACTAACCTGATCACCAGATGAAAATGAAAATAAAGCAAGAAAAAAGAAAACGAATGCAGCCACCACATTTTTAAGGATTTGTAAGTTGCAAAATAATACAGTATATATAGGCGGCACAGTAGCTAAGTGGTTAGCACTTCTGCCTAGCAGCATTAGGGTCTTCGGTTCGAACCCCAACCATGGCACTACCTGCATGGAGTTTGCATGTTCTCCTTGCGCCTCGCGTGGGTATCCTCCCACACTCCAAAGACATGCTGGGAGGTTATTTGGTTCCTATCTAAATTACACATAGTATGTGTATGTATGAATGTGAGTTAGGGACCTTAGATTGTAAGCTCCTCGGGGGCAGGGACTGATGTGAATATACAATATGTCTATGTAAAGTGCTGTGTAAATTGATGGCGCTATATAAGTACCTGTAATAAATAAAATAAATATATTAGTTTTCTTTCATTTTAAGCTAAACCAGAAAGGGTGTATAGTAATAGTAATATAAATATTTGCTCGGACTCGTAGTACAATCTGGAGCGGAGACTTGCACAGTTGGCTGTGCTCACCTTGCCTCGGGCTAGTCAGCTGCCTTTCTGCCAGGCTGCTGTAATATGGCAGAGAATTCTGGGCCTCGGCTAATAACAATTATTGCAATTAACCTGTGGCTGGTATCCGGTAAGCCGGACATGCCAAACATCCTCTGGGCTTACTACAGTGTGCGAAACGCGTCGTGTGCTCGTAGAACTCTTTTTGTGCCGCACTGAGTCTATGTGCGTTGTTCTGGGGATACAAAGCCGTAATATAAACTATTGCCTTAAGAGTCCGAATTGTCTCAGTTTGTTGTATTCAGCAATCAATCTGGGGTTTGTTCTGAAGAGTACCTTAAAGCAGAGCTCCACCCAAAAGTGAAAGCTCCACTTGCCTGCCTCCACCCGCTCCCCCCCCCCCCTACCGCTGCCACATTTGGCACCTTTTTGGGGGAGTGGGTACCTAACACTTCCAGCTCACATTTTTAATCCTATACAACACATTGACCTTTAACCCTATACAACCGAAATTTGAACCCCCAATATTAGATTACAATTGGGGACCAGTTACTTAGAATGTGCCATATTGAGTTTGTGTTGTTGATCTTAAATAGGCTGTACACCCCGGGGCGATGTGGGTCTGACCTAGTTTTTTTTTTTTTTTTTCTTTTTTTATGTCTTTCAGGTACATCAGGATTGTGGGGACTCACAACACGGTCAACAAGGTCTTCCATCTGGTGGCCTTTGAATGTATGTTCACCCATAAAACCTTCACCCTGGAGAGAGGCCTGATAGGTAAGAGGCACGACTCTGCACGTCCCTGTTCTTCTGTAATCAGAAATATAGCGTTTCATCACCTGTTCCTGATTCTAGGAATTTCAGAAATGATCCATGGATCCCAAAAGAGATGACTGAAAGAAGTTCATTAGTTGTGATGGCCACAGTCTCCATGGCTTTTGTATAGAAATGAACTTTCTCAAAGATACACACTATATATATAATCCCATCATGATCTAATGCCTCGTTTCCACTGAGCGGATCGGTTCGGTTTGGTTCGGTAGGGTACGCTATTTTGAGTGCTTCCATTATGAAAGCGGCCCATACAACTGAACCGAACCGCACCATTCTGGGTCCTGCTTCAGATGTGGGGCCATAGAAAATGGTACAGTTCGGTTCCGTTAGGGCGGAGCTACGATACATTCCACTGATTGGCGGACGTGTGACGCAATGCTAGGCATTTTTTTCTAAACCCACGTATGGCCCCTGGCGGTCCCACTTGCAGTGGAAACGCTCACCTGAATAGGCCGGTCCATTCTAGGCCTTCCAAACTGTACCGACCCAAACCGATCCGCTCAGTGGAGGCATAATTGTACCTGAACTATCTTGGATACATTGAAGTTGATTTACTAAAGGCAAATATACTGTGAACTACAAGGTCTACAGCATTTGGCCAATCCTGTGTGTTCTGTTCAGTTTTTTCCATCAGAGCTATTTCTTAGCCCTGCAGCCGGCCGGGGCGCCCCCTGTGCTCCGTGCAGCCGACCGGGCGCCCCCTGTGCTCCGTGCAGCCAACCGGGGCACCCCCTGTGCTCCGTGCAGCCGGCCCCTGTGCTCCGTGCAGCTGCCCCCTGTGCTCCTTGCAGGCGAGCTCTGTGCAGCTGGCCCCAGTGCTCCGTGCAGCCGGCCCCTGCGCTCTGTGCAGCCGGCCGGGGCGCCCCCTGCGCTCTGTGCAGCCGGCCGGGGCGCCCCCTGCGCTCTGTGCAGCCGGCCGGGGCGCCCCCTGCGCTCTGTGCAGCCGGCCGGGGCGCCCCCTGCGCTCTGTGCAGCCGGCCGGGGCGCCCCCTGCGCTCTGTGCAGCCGGCCGGGGCGCCCCCTGCGCTCTGTGCAGCCGGCCGGGGCAGCCCCTGCGCGCCGTGCAGCCAGCCTCCGTGCAGCCAGCCCCTGTGCTCTTTGCAGGCGAGCTCTGTGCAGCCGGCCCCAGTGCTCTGTGCAGCCGGCCGGGGCGGCCCCTGCACTCTGTGCAGCCGGCCGAGGCGGCTCCTGCGCTCTGTGCAGCCGGCCGGGGCAGCCCCTGCGCTCCGTGCAGCCAGCCCCTGTGCTCCTTGCAGGCGAGCTCTGTGCAGCCGGCCCCAGTGCTCCGTGCAGCCGGCCCCAGTGCTCCGTGCAGCCGGCCCCAGTGCTCCGTGCAGCCGGCCCCAGTGCTCCGTGCAGCCGGCCCCAGTGCTCCTTGCAGCCGGCCGGGTTGGCCCCTGTGATCCCTGTGAAGCGTTCTTCACTATACTAGTGACATGCTAACAGCACATCGGCTTTATTCCTCCCCAGTAGGGATGAGCTTCGTGTTCGAGTCGAACCCATGTTCGACTCGAACATCGGCTGTTCGACCGTCCGTCGAATTGCGAACGATATGGGCCGTTCGCGCCAAATTCGTGTGGCGCGTCACGGCCCATAATTCACTGCGGCATCGCAGTGCATTGCTGGCTGATGATTGGCCAAGCATGCACTATGACCCGCATGCTTGGCCAATCACAGCGCCGTCAGTAGAGAGAGCTGTAATTGGCCAAAGCCAGGGTGGCTTTGGCCAATTATGGCTCAGGGGATTTAGTACACGCCCCACACTATATAAGGCCGCCTGCACGGCGGCCCTGTGTAGTGTTTTCCGGTGTGCTGAGAGAGAGAGAGAGACAGACAGTGTCATTTCATTTGAGTTAGATAGATTAGGCAGAACAGTCAGTCAGTTAGCTGCACTTACAGTGTATTGTGTATATATATGCATCCCAGGTGTTGCATATATATATATACACTGTATTCAGTTTAGCTAGATCCGTTCCTGTTATCTTCTATCTAGACTATTTACATTTAGTGCAGTGCGTCCTGCTCACAGTGTTCAGCTAGATCTGTTCCTGCTATTTACATTTAGTGCAGTCAGTGCGTCCTGCTCACAGTGTTCAGCTAGATCCGTTCCTGTTATTTACATTTAGTGCAGTGCGTCCTGCTCACAGTGTTCAGCTAGATCCGTTCCTGCTATTTACATTTAGTGCAGTCAGTGCGTCCTGCTCACAGTGTTCAGCTAGATCTGTTCCTGCTATTTACATTTAGTGCAGTCAGTGCGTCCTGCTCATAGTGTTCAGCTAGATTCGTTCCTGCTATTTACATTTAGTGCAGTCAGTGCGTCCTGCTCACAGTGTTCAGCTAGATCCGTTCCTGTTATCTTCTATCTAGACTATTTACATTTGGTGCAGTGCGTCCTGCTCACAGTGTTCAGCTAGATCTGTTCCTGCTATTTACATTTAGTGCAGTCAGTGCGTCCTGCTCACAGTGTTCAGCTAGATCTGTTCCTGCTATTTACATTTAGTGCAGTCCGTGCGTCCTGCTCACAGTGTTCAGCTAGATCCGTTCCTGCTATTTACATTTAGTGCAGTGCGTCCTGCTCACAGTGTTCAGCTAGATCTGTTCCTGCTATTTACATTTAGTGCAGTCAGTGCGTCCTGCTCACAGTGTTCAGCTAGATCTGTTCCTGCTATTTACATTTAGTGCAGTCAGTGCGTCCTGCTCACAGTGTTCAGCTAGATCCGTTCCTGCTATTTACATTTAGTGCAGTCAGTGCGTCCTGCTCACAGTGTTCAGCTAGATCCGTTCCTGCTATTTACATTTAGTGCAGTGCGTCCTGCTCACAGTGTTCAGCAAGATCCGTTCCTGCTATTTACATTTAGTGCAGTGCGTCCTGCTCACAGTGTTCAGCTAGATCTGTTCCTGCTATTTACATTTAGTGCAGTGCGTCCTGCTCACAGTGTTCAGCTAGATCTGTTCCTGCTATTTACATTTAGTGCAGTCAGTGCGTCCTGCTCACAGTGTTCAGCTAGATCCGTTCCTGCTATTTACATTTAGTGCAGTGCGTCCTGCTCACAGTGTTCAGCTAGATCCGTTCCTGCTATTTACATTTAGTGCAGTCAGTGCGTCCTGCTCACAGTGTTCAGCTAGATCTGTTCCTGCTATTTACATTTGGTGCAGTCAGTGCGTCCTGCTCACAGTGTTCAGCTAGATCCGTTCCTGCTATTTACATTTAGTGCAGTCAGTGCGTCCTGCTCACAGTGTTCAGCTAGATCTGTTCCTGCTATTTACATTTGGTGCAGTCAGTGCGTCCTGCTCACAGTGTTCAGCTAGATCTGTTCCTGCTATTTACATTTAGTGCAGTCAGTGCGTCCTGCTCACAGTGTTCAGCTAGATCTGTTCCTGCTATTTACATTTAGTGCAGTCAGTGCGTCCTGCTCACAGTGTTCAGCTAGATCCGTTCCTGCTATTTACATTTAGTGCAGTGCGTCCTGCTCACAGTGTTCAGCTAGATCCGTTCCTGCTATTTACATTTAGTGCAGTGCGTCCTGCTCACAGTGTTCAGCTAGATCCGTTCCTGCTATTTACATTTAGTGCAGTGCGTCCTGCTCACAGTGTTCAGCTAGATCCGTTCCTGGTATTTACATTTAGTGCAGTGCGTCCTGCTCACAGTGTTCAGCTAGATCCGTTCCTGCTATTTACATTTAGTGCAGTGCGTCCTGCTCACAGTGTTCAGCTAGATCTGTTCCTGCTATTTACATTTAGTGCAGTCAGTGCGTCCTGCTCACAGTGTTCAGCTAGATCTGTTCCTGCTATTTACATTTAGTGCAGTCAGTGCGTCCTGCTCACAGTGTTCAGCTAGATCCGTTCCTGCTATTTACATTTAGTGCAGTGCGTCCTGCTCACAGTGTTCAGCTAGATCCGTTCCTGCTATTTACATTTAGTGCAGTGCGTCCTGCTCACAGTGTTCAGCTAGATCCGTTCCTGCTATTTACATTTAGTGCAGTGCGTCCTGCTCACAGTGTTCAGCTAGATCCGTTCCTGGTATTTACATTTAGTGCAGTGCGTCCTGCTCACAGTGTTCAGCTAGATCCGTTCCTGCTATTTACATTTAGTGCAGTGCGTCCTGCTCACAGTGTTCAGCTAGATCCGTTCCTGCTATTTACATTTAGTGCAGTGCGTCCTGCTCACAGTGTTCAGCTAGATCCGTTCCTGTTATCTTCCTACTGACAGGCAGGCTTGTCTGGTTACAGTATATAAAGCTACCTGAAGAAAATTACAGGTGTTCTATCCCAGCTTAGTGCAGCTACAGGCCATTAGTATGTCTGGAAGGCCAAGAAGGAGAGGCAGACAGTCACAAGCCAATAAGAGAGGGCAAGCAGGCTCTGTGTCTAGTGCTGGTCGTGGAGACGGTGCATCCTCATCAGCACGTGGCCATGGGACACGCTTGGCCTTTTTTTTGGCAGCTGGCCGTGTTGAGCCGCAACATGCGGAAGACTTGGTCGAGTGGATGACCAAGCCGTCCTCATCCTCCTCATCCTCTCTCACCCATGCCCAGGGTGCTTTGTCTGGCAAAGCAGCGGCCTCTTCCCTCAGCTCAATGTCATCAGTGACTCCTTCCCTAGCTCCACCATGTCCTCCTGAGGATTCCCTCGAACTGTTTGACCACAGTGTTGGGTACATGCTCCAGGAGGATGCCCAGCGTTTGGAAGGCTCTGATGAGGATACTGAGCTCGATGAAGGCAGTATCATGAGCACGGACAGAGTGGGTGCCCAAGAAGGACAGCAATCTGGCAGTCATGCTCCCCCTGCTGCAGCATACTGCCAGGTTTGCTCCAGTGATGAGGAGGGAGGGGATGATGAGGTCACTGACTCAACGTGGGTGCCTGATAGGAGAGAGGAGGAGGAGGAGGAGGAGGCGGCACATCACCAACGAGGCAGGATGCCCTCCAGGGGCCAGCCTAAGGGCAGCACATTGACTACATCACACCCCAAAGCTCCACATGTGCAGGGCGCTGCAGTCTCTGCGCGTTATTCAAAAAGTTCTTTGGTGTGGGCCTTTTTTGAGACGAGTGCATCAGATCGCACCGCTGCTATTTGCAACATATGTCTCAAGCGTATCTCGCGTGGCCAAAACATCTCCCGCTTGGGCACCACATGCTTGACCAGACATATGTTGACCTGCCATGCAGTTCGTTGGCAAGCGTATCTAAAAGACCCACACCAAAGAACAAAGAGGATCTCTCCTTGCTCCTCATCAGCTGAGATTTCCAACCCCACTAGACCTTCAGTCCTCTCTGAGACCTGCAGTGAGAGGAATGAAGGTGTAGAATTAGGTGTGTCACAGCCAAGTACTTGTGGGCAATCTGCTTTTGGTACACCGACGTCAGATTGTACCAGGCAAATTTCCCTGCCCCAGCTGCTGCACCGCCGAAAGAAGTTTGCTCCCAGCCATCCACATGCCCAGCGGTTGAATGCTAGCTTGGCAAAATTGCTAGCACTTCAACTGCTGCCTTTTCAGTTGGTAGACTCTGCCCCCTTCCGTGAGTTTGTGGAATGTGCGTTTCCTCAGTGGCAGGTACCCAAATGCCACTTTTTCTCACGGAAGGCGATTCCGGCTCTCTACCGGCATGTGGAAGGCAATGTCCATGCCTCGCTGGACAGGGCGGTCAGCGGTAAGGTGCATATTACCGCTGACTCATGGTCCAGCAGGCATGGACAGGGACGTTACCTAAGTTTCACGGCGCATTGGGTGACTCTGCTGGCAGCTGGGAAGGATGCAGGACAAGGTGCAGTAGTGTTTGAGGTTGTTCCGCCACCACGCCTCCAAAATGCTGATTGTGACACACCTCTCTCCTCCACCCCCTCCTCTTCTTCTTCCTCCATGGCCTCTTCCTCGGAACCAGCGGTGCTCCGTAGGCGTTCAAGGGGCTACGCAAGTACGCAGGCCAAAAGATGCCATGCGGTGCTTGAGCTGGTGTGCTTGGGGGACAGGAGCCACACTGGGGCAGAGGTTCTGTCAGCTCTGCAGGGGCAGGTTCAGAGGTGGTTGACGCCACGCCAACTTAAGGCAGGAATGGTGGTTTGCGACAATGGCACCAACCTCCTCTCTGCCCTCCGACAGGGACAACTGACCCATGTGCCCTGTTTGGCTCACGTCCTTAACTTGGTGGTGCAGCGGTTCTTGGGCAGGTACCCGGGCTTACAGGATGTCCTGAGGCAGGCCAGGAAAGTCTGTGTGCATTTCCGCCGGTCATATAATGCCAGTGCTCGGCTGACGGACCTCCAAAAGGAGTTTAACCTGCCCAAGAACCGCCTAATCTGTGACATGCCCACCAGGTGGAACTCAACGTTGGCCATGCTGCAGCGGCTGCACACGCAGCAGAGGGCCATCAATGAGTACCTGTGCGACTATGGCACCAGGACAGGGTCAGGGGAGCTTGGTTTTTTTTCCCCACGCCAGTGGGCCATGATCAGGGATGCATGCACTGTCCTGTCACCATTCGAGGAGGCCACGAGGATGGTGAGCACTGACAGTGCATGCATCAGTGACACTGTCCCCCTTGTCCACCTGTTGGAGCACACGCTGCGTGGAATAATGGACAGGGCACTTGAGGCAGAACAGAGGCAGGAAGAGGAGGACTTCCTTAGCTCTCAAGGCCCCCTTTATCCAGACAGTGTTCCTGCGTGCCCGCCGATCACACAGGAAGAGGACGAGGAGGAGGAGGAGGAAGATTGTGTCAGTATGGAGGTGGAGCCTGGCACTCAGCATCAGCAGCAGTCTTTAAGGGATCAGTCCCAAGGAACACATGGACTTGTACGTGGCTGGGAGGAGGTGGCTGCGGGCGTTGTTGTCCTTAGTGACCCAGAGGACTCCGGACCGAATGCCTCAGCAAACCTACGCTGCATGGCCTCCCTGATCCTGCAAAGCCTGCGTAAGGATCCTCGTATTCGTGGTATCAAGGAGAAGGACCAATACTGGCTGGCAACCCTCCTTGATCCACGTTACAAGGGTAAGGTTGCGGACCTTATCTTGCCATCGCAGAGGGAGCAGAGGATGAAACATCTTCGGGAGGCCTTGCAGAAAGGTCTGTGCAACGCGTTCCCAGAGACTGGGAGGTTACAAACTCCTGTTTCTGGACAACGTGTTGCTGAGGCTTCGGTCAGTCAAAGAAGGAGCGGTGGAGAAGGTGGCCGTCTGACCGATGCGTTCAGACAATTTTTTGGTCCGCAGCCCCATGGTATGATCGGTTCCAGCAACCATCGCCAGCGTCTGTTTTACATGGTGCAGGAATACCTAGGGGCAAGATCAGACTTGGACACCTTTCCCACCGAAAATCCTCTGGGTTACTGGGTCTTGAGGATGGATCACTGGCCAGAGCTTGCACAGTATGCAATTGAGCTACTGGCCTGTCCTGCATCCAGCGTTCTTTCGGAACGCACATTCAGTGCTGCTGGAGGCGTGGTAACCGATCACAGGGTGCGTCTGTCCACCGACTCGGTCGATCGGCTGACCTTCATAAAAATGAATCAGTCTTGGATCACCACCAGCTACCAAGCACCTGATGCTGATGTAACCGAATAATTTTTTTTGAAATCTCAGATCCCTTCAAAGACTGCCTATGCTGATGCTGAGTGACTATCCCTGAGTAATTATCCTCTTCCTCCTCAATCATCACGCTGATAGCTTGTAAGAACATTTTTGGTTCTGGGCGCCACCACCAGTGCCTAAGGCACAATTTTTCAGCCCCTCTTTAACAGGGGCGTGTAATTACAATTTTTGATGTAATACTTTGCAGCAGGGCTCGTTCCTGCATTCCAACTAGAGTGTCTGTGAGGGGTTGCAGTGTTGTGGCACCAGCACCAGTGCCTAAGGCCCAATTTTTCTGCCCCTGTCTAACAGGGGCGTGTAATTACAATTTTTGAAGCAATACTTTGCAGCAGGGCTCGTTCCTGCGTTCCAACTAGAGTGTCTGTGAGGGGTTGCAGTGTTGTGGCACCAGCACCAGTGCCTAAGGCCTAATTTTTCAGCTCCTGTTCAACAGGGGCATGTAATTACAATTCTTGATCTAATATTTCACAGCAGGGCCCTGTGAGGGCTTACAGTGTTGTGGCCACAGCAACACCTAAGGCCCAAATTTCTGCTGAGTATATAGGGCAGGCCCCTACTTTCAAACATCTGACTTACAAACGACTCCTACTTGCAAACGGAAGGAGACAACAGGAAGTGAGATGAAATCTACCCCTAGGAAGGGAAATTCTCTCCTGTAAGAGTTAATATGGGAAAAAAAATTCTCCTTTCCACTGATGCTTTCCAATCCTTGTTCCACAAAAATACCCAAATTTTCAAAAAACATTTTTCATTGGGACAAAAAGTGAGGTGAAATCTTCTGAAGAGGAGGAAAGACAGCAAAACAAATGTCACAGGGGTGATAACCCTTCCCTATGTTTTCCAAAAAGCTTAAAAAAGATTTTTTGGCTGGAGCTAAACACGTTAAAAATGTACCCCTTCAAAATTACAAAGAGATTCTACTTAACAACAAACCTACAGTCCCTGTCTTGTTTGCACCGCCTGTATACTGCTGTTCAGAGTATATAGGGCCTTTCCTTATTTTAATTTGGGTGCGGGGTTCCCCTTAATATCCATACAGGACCCAAAGGGCCTGGTAATGGACTGGGGGGTACCCATGCCGTTTGTCTCACTGATTTCCATCCATATTGCCATGACCCGACATGACATTAAACCCGCAAGCAGTTTTAAATGAGATTTTTTCCTTTAAAAATGACATTTGGTGCAGGGACTGTTCTAAACACGGGAAACACGCGTCACTTTACAGGCATACTATAGACACCCCCCAGGTATGATATTTAAAGGAATATTTCACTTTTTTTTTTTTTACTTTAAGCATCATTAAAATCACTGCTCCCGAAAAAACGGCCGTTTTTAAAAGTTTTTTTTGCATTGATACATGTCCCCTGGGGTAGGACCCGGGTCCCCAAACCCTTTTTAGGACAATACCATGCAAATTAGCCTTTAAAATGAGCACTTTTGATTTCGAACGTTCGAGTCCCATAGACGTCAATGGGGTTCTAACGTTCGTGCGAACTTTCGGTCCGTTCGCGGGTTCTGGTGCGAACCGGGGGGTGTTCGGCTCATCCCTACTCCCCAGTTGTAGATCAGTAAAAAAGTGACGCTGGATGGAAATAAGACTTATAGATGTCCAAGCTTCTGTTACTAATTAAATGATCGATTTTAAGTCAGAAACTAATTGCAGACTAATTCAGAAGGAAAGTGAACTTCCTGGAAGAGTTTTCTGCTTTATTGGAATGGTGAGGAATTTGTAATGCTTTGAGCGGACTTGGAAAATAAAGACATTCCTGACATTTAGTGGAGGCGCGGAGACGGTGCGGCGATATTACCGCTACAACCTGCCGGTGTCGATGTGGTGATGCATTTATGCGTTTAATCGTGGAGTGTCCCCGTGAATGGGCCAGCTCTTCCCTAAGAGAGAAGCTTTTTTACAGATAAAGTCCATCTACAATGCAGCAGCTCCAATCTAAGGTTCTCTATAGGACGGTGTGTTCCGAGCACATAACATGTTGCGGCCCTTTTCATTTACTTAGATCTGCCGAGTCTTCCCTGGTGTTGGATTCAGTTATCTCCTCCTGCACCTATCTGCTCCCCTTCAGAATATACCTGGCTCTATCTGACTTCAGTACTCACCCAATGACTTGCAGTCCAAGTCCAAACTCAGGATATGACTTGGTGTTGAAAACCTTTGGGATCAACATGACAGTCGGACAAAGAATATCTTTAAAAATAAGCCAAGACCATCTATCTTCTACTAAAAACACATAACCAAGAGTGCACTGGCTTGCACAGGACTCATTTCATAGATGATATGATTAAAAGTGACATGCTTACATTTTCACCATAAAAGCAAGTGTGCTAAACGCGTTTTTGCTTTCTAAATCTTGTAGCTTCCAGGTGACTCAAGAGGGACCCAAGATGGAATTAGATGGATCACAAATTGGAAACGTGTTGGGCTCTATTGTAGTGAGCCTACCAGTTGTCCTGCTGCTATGGGCGGGTTTTTGTGGTCGCCTCCTCCTCCTCCTCCTTCTCCTTCTCCTTCTCCTCCTTCTCCTCCTCCTCCTCCTTCACCTCCTCCTCCTCCTCCTCCTCCTCCTCCTCCTCATCCTCATCCTCATCCTCCTTCTCCTCCTCCTCCCTCCTCCTCTTCCCCAACAGAGATCACTATTTTATATTAGTTGGTAAATCGATTGCACTTTTTTTCTTGCATGTGTTTCTTGAAAGCAGGACTGAAAAATGTAATTCATACTGGTTTCGCTCCTCCCTGTAATTCCAGCCTGGAACTGAGTTGCATGGGTTTTCTTGGGGTGAGGGGGATGGGGGGGGCGCAAGTATCGATTTTTATCACTCGTCCACAATTGCCACATAGGCGAGGATGAGGTTCCTTGCCCCGCAGCCTCCTCCTGGGACAGATCACATGTCCCAGGAGGCTGCAGGACCATTCACAAAACCCTGCATGAGCATGCAGGGAGGTGTCGGCTGTGGTTTTCTCACGGTCTGGCCTGCAAGTGTTCTGTTTGTGAAATTCTTACCTCCTAGCAGTGGTTCTGCTAGATCTGTAATTTCACATGTGTGCTTGCTTCTGTGTTCACCTATGGGGGTCGCTTGCTCTACTGCCGATTTATATCCTTTTTCCTTCTATCACTTCCTGGCCCGCCTCCCAGTCTGCTTCCCTATATATAGACCTGCTCAGTGCAGCCTGGGTTGCCTGAGCAACTTCCTAGTTTCTTTAAGCTCCTGGTTTGCCTTGTATTCTGTGTCTTACTTACCCGGCTTTGTCTACCATTTTGGCTTGCCTAATGCCAGGCCTGATTTCGGCTCGTTTCCCGCAGTCTGCTACCATCTGTACTCTGAACACACGAGTGGTCTCCACATTGTCATCCAGGCATGCCTGTGGGCTGGCAACCTGGTTTCACTTTGCTGCAAGTCTATCCCCACCATCAGGGGCCCTGGTAAAGAAGCAGGCTGGAGCTTAGATTCTGTACCCAGGGGAACCCTGCGTTTTATTTCTACAAGGGCTCCCTACCATAGAACCTGGACACGTTCCTCAGGAAGCCACAGTTGACTCCCATATCCAAGATGGCAGCGCCAGTAACCCACGGAGGAAAGGCCTGGGTTTGGGAAGACCGCACTGGACTCCAGTCCCTGGTAAGTATTTGACTACTAAAAGTCAACAGCTACAGTATTCTTACTTTCCTGGTCTTTAACACCTGGGGTGCGTCTTTAAACAGTGGGTTGGCAGTGCTATATTTACCCAATGCCATTTTTATAAATGGCATGGATAAATAGACAACCAATTTTCCAACCAGGTTCCTAGGACCTAATAAACGTGGACTTCAAAAGCCCCAAAGTTTTGTTTTTTGCTTTTTTGGGTGTTTTTAATTATTATTATTATTTTTTTTTTTTACCTATGAATGCAAAGGAAAACTCTACCAGGATTAATTTTTTACCAGGATTTACCTTTTTTCCCACCATTATGAAGACTGCACTTGGTCCTATCTTCTCCCCCAAGATCAGATAAGTGAGAAACTGACTGGTTCTCTTTTAAACTGTATTTATATGTGCAGAAGAAGACTCAGATTACAAGGATATTGCGATCTTTGGCAACATGTTCCTGTAAACAAAGTGACAGGAGCGGAGGATGGAAACTCCTGAGGGTGACAACGACCGGCAGCGCCGTCCCTTCCAGATGGTGTTTTTAATAAATTTATTATGCAGCCATGAAAGACGGGATGGGAATTCGGGATGGGAGCAGCACGCGGACCGGACCCCTCAAGGCAGAATAAGAATTGGAGTTTGAGCTGCAATTATAACCATTTGTTAATTTGCCACTTACAAACAGTGGCGTCTCCAGCTTTCATATTTAGGGGGGGCACATGGGGGGACCGGGACAAAAATAGGGGGGCAATATAAAATGCAAATATATATATATATATATAAAATATATATAGATAGATAGATATATCTATCTATCCTGGGGCCCTTTACCCCTTTACTACGATCCCACAACGGCCCTTTCACATGTTCTGCAGTGAGCTCCCTTCCTACTGTATTGGGCCCCCCCCCCCCCCAGGGTGACAGAGAACAAGATATATATGTCACCAGCATACCAAGAAAATATAAGGGTCCAAAGCAGTGGGAGAACTATCAGGGTTGCAAAGGTTGTCTTGCCACCGGGCCCTGGTGTTCTGCCACTGTGGGGTTCCCCAGCCTCCTCTTGCTGTCCTGCCCCTGCCCTCAGTCTGTTTTTTCAGTAACTGAGAGTCCTGGTGGAGTCCTTCTTGCAACTCGCTCTTCTCCCTGCCAATGAGGATGCAGGGGAAGGAGCAGATCGGGCGGCCGTGGTTGTGTGAGCGCCCGCATTATGCAGTGTCAGCGAGCAGAGGGAGGGGGGAGGAATCACCCACTGGGGACCTTCTCCCTCTCAATAGAGACTGTGTTACCCCAGCGGTGGCCCGAGTAAGATGCGGCACATCCGATATGAATACAAACAAAAAGAAATTGCCTTTTTGTAAAAAAAAAAAAAATTAAAAAAAAAATTTTTTTTTTGGGGGGGCACATGGTGGGGCCCAGCATAATGTTGGGGGGGTCAGGGCCCCCTCTGGCCCCCCCTAGGGTCGCCATTGCTTACAAAGAGCCAGGGAGAGTTTGGCGTGCAGCACGGTGCCAACCTTCAGCGCGCCATGGAGTGGCATGTCGCTGGCTGTTCTCATTGGCCATTGAAAGGACAAATGCTCTTATAAAACGCCTCCTTTAGCCGAAGCAGCTTTGCCAACATAAAGTGAATAGGTTGTTACTGTTAATACGACATCTTTCAAAATGTAAAAAAATTTTTTTTTTTTGTATTTTTAAGACAATCGTGGCAGCAGTTTGGTAAAGATCCTTTTCTGTTCCACCATGACTGTGCCCCTGTGTACAAAGCCAGCTCCAAAAAGACATGGTTTGATCAGTTTGGTGTGGAGGAACTCGATTGTCCTGTACAGAGTCCTGACCTCAAACCTACTGAGCACCTCTGGACCTCAGCCCTACCCTACCGAACACCAATGGACCTTAAACCTACCAAACTCCTCTGGACCTTAACCCTACTGAACACCCTTTGGATGAATTGTAACCCTGATGCTAGCCAGATCTTCTGCCCCAATATCAGTTCCTGACCTCACAAATGGGCACAAATTCCCACTGACACCCTCTAAAACCCAAGGAAAATTTGAGGATAGATTCCCTGAAAATTTGAGGATAGTATAGCCACAAAGGGGGTCGGCTACATATTAATGGCCATGGGGGAGAGGCTAACTACATATTAATGGCCATGGTTTTAAGCTTGACCCTACCAAACACCTCTGAACCTCAACCCTACTGAACACCGTTTGGATGAATTGTAACCCTGATGTTGGCCAGATCGTCTCATCCAACATCAGTTCCTGACCTCACCAATGGGCACAAATTCCCACAGACACCTTCCAAAACCCAGTGGAAGGCCTTCCCAGAAGATTTGAGGATAGTATAGCCACAAAGGACAGCTACATATTAATGGCCATGGTTTTAAGTGAAGGGTACAGTTAATACTACATTATACAAAGACATTGTAGACAATTGTGTCTTCCAACCTTGTGGTAACATTTTGGTGAAGACCCTTTTTCTGTTCCAGCATCATGACTGTGCTCCTGTGTACAAAGCCAGATCCATAAAGACATGGTGTGACCAGTTTGGTGTGGAGGAACGCTAGTGTCCTGCACAGAGCCCTGAGTCTTCTCATCCAACATCTGTACCCGTCCTCACAAATGGGCACAGATTCCCACAGACACCCTCCACAATCTTGGAGGAAAAGCCCTCCCAGAAGAGTTGAGGATGTTAAGGTTGCAAAGGGGCAACTCCCTATTAATGACCGTAGTTTAGGAATAGGATGTCCAACAAGCTCATGATAGTCTGATAGTGTATGTATAGAGCAAATATATCCGCCCCTCAGTAGAGGAGAGTTAGATGGAGGACTGAGCAGAGTCCTCCAGCAGTGCAGAGTATTTCTGGAGAGGAGAGTTAGATGGAGGACGGAGCACAGTCCTCCAGCAGTGCAGAGTATTTCAGGAGAGGAGAGTTAGATGGAGGACGGAGCAGAGTCCTCCAGCAGAGTATTTTAGGAGAGGAGTGTTCGATAGAGGAAGGAGCAGAGTCCTCCAGCAGAGTATTTCAGGAGAGGAGTGTTCGATAGAGGAAGGAGCAGACCGGACTGTGTTTGAAAATAAATACAAAAATAATACTGCACATGTGAAAAGATAGTTTGGTGTGAAAAAAAGCAGCACCACAAATGTGACATTACCACAAAAAACAAAATAAAGGTGTGTTGTGCTACCATGATTAATATTAAAAATACTTAAAAAAAAAAAAAAAAATTATAAACAGTCCAGAAAAATCTGTCTCTCAAATAGACCATAATGGTCAATTGGCAAACTCCATGATTAACTGTGGATAAGGTTATCCAATCCCTTCAAGTGAACAAGCCACCACCTCAATTGGTTGGACTCTTACCAGAGAGCCTGGACCCTTCATTACAAAGGGTCAAACAGGCTTGATGAATATGTCCTGGTAGGGGTCATCAGCAGGGGATATACAAAGGGACCACGTCAGGAACAGCTCCGGAAGAAGTCCTTTTCTCGACGAAACCGGTCGGGCTGAGCTGTATGTTCCTGTTATCGTGCATTTGGATGTTCTGTGGTGGCGGCCTCCTTCCTTTTTTACCATCCAATGCTGTTTTTACTATGGATACGTGTAAGTGCAATACTTTATATTAAATGCAACTCTTAAGAGGTTTTACACTATCCAGTGTTTTTATTTGGATCTGACTACACGATCGTCGTCTGGGTGGAGCCCCCTGGAGCTGTTCCTGACGCGGTTCCTTTGTATATCTCCTGCTGATGACCTCTACCGGGACATATTCATCAAGCCTGTTTGACCCTCCGTAATAAAGGGTCCAGGCTCTCTGGTAAGAGTCCACCTATTGTGGTGGTGGCTTGTTCACTTGGTGAAGGGATTGGATAACCTTATCAACAGTTGAATAATCGAGTTTATCATTTGACCATTATGGTCCATTTGGGAGACTGATTTTTCTGGACTGTTTTAGTTCTAATTTTTTTTTCAGTATTTTTAATATTAATCACGGTAGCGCAACACACCTTTATTTTGTCCGAGTTTGACTCTGTAACCATCCCAGTGAATGTCTCGAAGTTTCTCCTCATTAATTCTCTTTTTTGACTCTTTAGTCCCCGCAGAAAACGTGGCCACCATCACCGAATCGGCCAGCGTGATAGAAGGTGTGAGTCGGAGCCGCAACGCCCTGCTAAACGGAGACACCAAGAATTACGACTGGGACTCGGGTTACACCTGCCACCAGCTCGGCAGTGGTGCCATTGTGGTCCAGCTGGCACAGCCATATATGATTGGCTCTATCAGGTAGGAGATGATTCAACGCTTTTGGTTCTTCCTAAATGTTGTCAATGTATCTTCTAATTTTCAGACTCCTAATGCAATCTTATTGAACAGAAATTAAATGAAATTCGGGAGAATATGTGTTGGTGTCTTCAAATTGCTGAGCTCAGCTTTGTGGGAGGGGCAGGAAAAGGATTCAAATTACTTCCTAGGGAAATCTTCCCATTCTGGGAGGGGTCACAGACATAAATGCTCCCATAGGCGATCAAAGAGTTAACACTCTTTGATCAACTCTATGGCCTTCGAAGACCGGAGCGATGTCATGACGTCACTTACGGTTCTAGGCTGCAAGGGATGATTACATTCCTTGTAATAGGAATAAAAGTGATAAAAAATAATAATAATAAAGGGACAGTGTAAAAAAAAAAAGTAAAATAAATAAGTTGGTCGCCATTCCACAAAAAAAAAAGTAAAATAAATAAGTTGGTCGCCATTCCACGAGCGTGCGCAATTTTAAAGCATGACATGTTGGGTATCGATTTACTTGGCGTAACATCATCTTTCACATTATACAAAAAAAAAATGGGGTAGCTATTGCGTTTTTTTTTTTTTTTTGTTTGTTTTTTTTTTTGATTGTATTTTTTCCAAAAAAAAAATAACGTTTGAAAAACTGCTGCGCAAATACCGTAAGACATAAAAAATTGCAACAATCGCCATTTTATTCCCTAGGGTCTCTTCTAAAAAAAAAATGATGTATAATGTATGGGGGTTCTAAGTCCTTTTCTAGCAAAAAAATACTGATTTAAACAAGCAGTATCAGAAAAGCCCGGTCGGCAAGTGGTTGCGTAAAATGCTTTTACACCCGCCGCACTCTTTGTTGAAGTGAGCGTATCGTTCGCCCCTTCCCCCCCCGATCATACAATTCTGTCCTGGAATACAGCCCATGAGGAGTATTGAGGAGATTCGGGCTCTGACGGGTTACGATCTTCTTTCGTCATCTGCTCACTTTCCTCTCCCATCCCACCACCGCTCCCCCGCCGCCTGCATCCCAGCCTTAGAGATGATGAATTCCGCACAATGTGCTTTTCAGCCGGCTAATTAAGAAATAATTACATCATTTTTGAGCCATTTAAAAAAACATTAAAATTTTAAGAACAGAAACCTGTGAAGATAAAAAATTATGGGATGGCATCATAACTAATAGTCTATAGACCCCCCGCACGCACGCGCGCTCCGGCTATTCTTCATTGCGTTGTTCCTCATCCTGCTGTCATCCTGGGAAAGATTCCCAATTAATTGGACAGATTGGAGGAGCACCAATCCTCCCATACGTGTCGTCCCGTCGTGTGACAGATTCTGGTTTTATTGGATGGAATACAAAGACTGAAGAGCTCGGAGCCCCCTGAAGATTCCTTATCACCTGTAACCGGGGAGTACAGTGTCACTAAATCCACTTCATATAAAAAGATCAATAAATAGTGTATTACACGCTGTTCATACTCACTCAGTCACTTTGAGATTCCTTTTCTGTATTATGCAAAAATACCTGGTTGATTCTGCTGCTCTCCATCGCCCCCCTTCTGTCCATGTCCCCAATTCCGCTTTGGATTTTGCATAGCAGTGTTGGCAGCTCTGCACATGCTCAGTTTTCATTGAGTTTCTATGCTGAGCATTTCCTCCCTATCAGATCTGAGCAGCCCATGTGACTATAGAGTCACACATGTGGGCGTATACACAGTGGTAAATGACAGCCCACTCCCTCCCTCCTCCTCCTCCACGCCCACTAACCAGCTAAACACAATCGGGGGCGGGATATTACATGTAGATTGATGGAGGCTTTACCTCCCCCTTGTTCTAAGACACAGGCTGGAGGGGACGTGACTGGCAGTTTTGGTTTGGGTCCATTGAAGTCTATTACACGCGAAACACAATCTGCTGAGTAAAAAAAAGTCCCTGACCCTTTTCAAAAACGCACCAGCTGAAAAACGCATAAATGTGAACGTGTACCATAGGAAATCATGTTAAAGCGGCTTTTCACCCAAAAGTGGAACTTCCGCTTTAAATACTTCTTACCCCCTGACATGCCACATTTGGCATGTCATTTTTTTGGGGGGGGGGGGGCAGGTACTTAGTTTTGACCGGTCCCCAGCTCCCACTTCTGCTTATGCCGCCTAGGCAACTCCTCCTCTCCCCCTCCCTCCCTGCAATCTTCTGGGACACGTCACAGGTCCCAGAAGATTGCTCGACCATTCAGGACGTGCAGCGCGACTCGTGCATGCGCAGTGCGCACCCGTCTGTGAGGCAGCAAGCTGACGCAGCCGGGTGCCCACACTTGCAATGCCGACGGAGAGGAGAAGGGAGAGAAGCGAGTAGAAACTCAACATTGTTTGTCATACAGTAAAGTGGACCTCTCAGTAACTGTACAAGTTTGCATGAATAAATTCCTGACCTGTCACAATATTCAGCAGGATAATTAGTAATAACTCCACCTTTTTATCATTTAAAAAGTCATCAATGAACTCCAGTCAGTGACTTTGCCTAGGCTGAGATGATGTCATCAGTCTGCTGCAGTCAGGAGGAAGAATTTCCTCAGTCTCCTCTCCCCCAGTGATCGGACTGCAACATTGTAACTTTGTAACAAGTCACAAGGTGAGAGGCTGCAGTAGGGGGCTGATCTGTGTCAGACATTTGTGGTGTTTTGTAAATAAATATGTGCGTATTTTCTCATGATGCAGGCTCTTGCTTCCTGCTTAGCGGTGCTGCACGGTGATTGCGGTTTACAGTTCCTCTGTTCCTGTGCCAGGCTGTCAGAGTCTTGCCAACGTGGATGAGAGCCGGCGGACTCTTGTGTACCTAATTGATTTAATTTACTAATGGAGGTTCTGCATCACTACAAACATGTACAAGGCGTGTGAAGCCAAAATAAAATAAAATCCCCTTTAGATTAGAATTATCTGGCGGTTGTGTCAGACATTCTAATTGCCAGCAAAGCCCAGAACTTTATTTTAAATCCGCTAAATACATGGCAGGTGCATGAAAACTAAAAAGGTGTGCAAAGTCTTTTCTCTTTCTATAGCTGCTCCAGTCTGAGTAGAAAAGCCCTCCCCCCCCCCCCTGCCAGCGTGCTGCTGAATGAGCCCCTTGCTCTCTGTGGGAAGCAGCGGTCTCTCTGCAGAGGTCCGGCATGCCCCCTGCTCAGTCAGACTCATAGCATTGCTGTTAGGAAAACCCGTGCTCCCTATTGAGTGGAGAGCTCTTGCTTTGAGGAGGGGGGGGGGGCACACCAAATCGCTTCCATCTAACAGGAAGCCACCCCAACTACTCCCTCCCCACCCCCCACCCCCAATCACCGGGGTACTACATATATCCGTGGCAGTAAAAGGGTTCAATTCAAGCCGTGCAAGTACCTAAATTTTGACTTGGTTTCATCTTCTTGCAGTCCCTGTACAGCAGAGCTCAGACTTGAAGAGCCAGAAGCGGCACAATGAGCCGATCATTTCTTCTGCATTGCTCACGGCCTGACAAAGAAACACGAGGGATCCGAGTGACAGAGAGGAGCTCATCAGTCTTCTGCTGCTCTTCTCGTTTTCAGGCTGTGGGGGGAGGGGGCAAGACCTTTTAAGTGTTCCTGAACTACAAGACCAGAGAAGAATCAGGTCTTCTGCCAGACGGGGTTCAGAGCGGTGTGAGTCTCAGGACTGGATGGACAGAAATACAACACCTTTTGTTGATAAAATTGCTCCCATGTGCACTCACCGGCCACTTTATTAGGTACACCTGTTCAATTGCTTGGTAACACAAATTGCTAATCAGCCAATCACATGGCAACAACTCAATGCATTTAGGCATCTAGACGTGGTGAAGACGACTTGCTGAATTTCAAACCGAGCTTCAGAATGGGGCAGAAAGGGGATTGAAGTGACTTTGAACGTGGCGTGGTTGTTGGTGGCAGACGGGCTGGTCTGAGTATTTCTGGGATTTTCACACACAACCATCTCTCGGGGTTTACAGAGAATGGTGGGAAAAAGAGAAAATATCCAGTGAGCGGCAGTTGTGTGGCGGAAAATGTCTTGTTGAGGTCAGAGGAGAATGGGGCAGACTGGTTCCAGATGATAGAAAGACAACAGAAACTCGGATAACCCCTCGTTACACCCAAGGTATGCAGAATACCATCTCTGAATAAACAACACATCCAACCTTGAAGCAGATGGGCTACAGCAGCAGAAGACCACACCGGGTGCCACTCCTGTCAGCTAAGAACAGGAAACTGAGGCTACAATTGGCACAGGATCACCAAAATTGGACAATAGAAAATTGGAAAAATGTTGCCTGGTCTGATGAGTCTGGATTTCAGCTGCGACATTCAGATGATGGGGTCAGAATTTGGTGCATGGATCCATCCTGCCTTGTATCACCGGTTCAGGCTGGTGGTGGGGGTGTAATGGTGTGGGGGATGGGATATCACCGGTTCAGGCTGGTGGTGGGGGTGTAATGGTGTGGGGGATGGGGTATCACCGGTTCAGGCTGGTGGTGGGGGTGTAATGGTGTGGGGGATGGGATATCACCGGTTCAGGCTGGTGGTGGGGGTGTAATGGTGTGGGGGATGGGGTATCACCGGTTCAGGCTGGTGGTGGGGGTGTAATGGTGTGGGGGATGGGGTATCACCGGTTCAGGTTGGTGGTGGGGGTGTAATGGTGTGGGGGATGGGGTATCACCGGTTCAGGCTGGTGGTGGGGGTGTAATGGTGTGGGGGATGGGGTATCACAGGTTCAGGCTGGTGGTGGGGGTGTAATGATGTGGGGGATGGGGTATCACAGGTTCAGGCTGGTGGTGGGGGTGTAATGATGTGGGGGATGGGGTATCACCGGTTCAGGCTGGTGGTGGGGGTGTAATGGTGTGGGGGATGGGGTATCACCGGTTCAGGCTGGTGGTGGGGGTGTAATGATGTGGGGGATGGGATATCACCGGTTCAGGCTGGTGGTGGGGGTGTAATGATGTGGGGGATGGGATATCACCGGTTCAGGCTGGTGGTGGGGGTGTAATGATGTGGGGGATGGGATATCACCGGTTCAGGCTGGTGGTGGGGGTGTAATGGTGTGGGGGATGGGGTATCACCGGTTCAGGCTGGTGGTGGGGGTGTAATGGTGTGGGGGATGGGGTATCACAGGTTCAGGCTGGTGGTGGGGGTGTAATGGTGTGGGGGGGGTATTTTCTTGGCACACTTTGGGCCCCTTAGTACCAATTGATCATGGTTTAATCACCACGACCTACCTGAGTATTGTTGCTGACCATGTCCATCCCTTTATGACTACAGTGCTCCCATCTTCTGATGGCTCCTTCCAGCAGGATAATGCTCCATGTCACAAAGCTCCAATCATCTCACCACTGGACAATGAGGTCCCTGTCCTCCAATGGCCTCCACACTCACCACATCTCATCCAATGGAGCACCTTTGGGATGTGGTGGAACGGGAGATTGGCGTCATGGATGTGCAGCCGACAAATCTGCAGCAACTGTGTGATGCCATCATGTCACTATGGAGCAAAATCTGAGGAACGTCTCCAACACCTTGTATCTATGCCACCAAGAATGAAGGCAAAAGGGGGTCCAACCCGCTACTAGCAAGGCCGGTGAGTGTAGATGTATTTCTAGCAGTTTATTTTTAAAGGGGATTTCCAGTATCGGGAGGGAGCGGCACAAACAACCAGCACCAATGACTTGCAAATAAAAGGAAATAATAAAAATCCTTTTACAAAGTGATTGGTGGGGGAGAAGCGAAGGGTTGCTGGGTGTTTGCAGCTGATGGAGCCGACATTGGAGTCAGCCCATTGCTTTGCCCTGCATGGGTGAAGGACGAGTTCCCTTTGAGCATGAGAAATGTGAACGAGGAACGTGTGCCGGGGAACCTCGCTCTGCTCCGACCTGTCAGTCTGCGATCATTAGGTGTCTGCAGACAGTCTGCACGCTGCTCTGCCTCTTCTCTGACACTTGTTTAAAATGTAAAAACAAAACTCCCGATAATTGAGCCACCAGGGGCACCACATGCCGTCATGTTCCACTAATGACAAACATCAGAGAGGCCGGCGGTGACGAGATTGTGATACAGAAATGTCACATCTGAGTGAAAGATAAACCGCCACTTCTGGGGTGGTGGGAACCGGACGGCGAGGCTCCAGTCACAAACAAGGAGGCTTTCTAATCATGTAGAAGAGGAAGTAGTAGAAATGTTCAAAATATAAAAAATTTTTTTTTTTTTGCTGACTGCTTTTATGTACTGCCCACTGTCCTTCCTTCCATACTTCTCTACTGAGCATACTGCCCATTGTCATTCCCCCCTCCCCCCACGCTCCTCTACTGAGCACACTGCCAACCGCCCTTTCCTCTACACTCCTCTACTGGACAAACTGCCCACTGCCCCCCCCCCCCCCCCAACATACACTTCTTTACTAAACATACTGCCCACTGTCCTTCCTTCCATATTCCTCTACTAAACATAGTGCCCACTGTCCTTCCTCCCATATTCCTCTACTGAACATACTGTCCTCCACTCCATACTCCTTCACAGAACATACGGCCCACTGTCCTTCCCTCCACTTTCCTCTACTGAACCTATTGCTCACTGTTCTTCCCTCCATACACCTTCACTGAGCATACTGCCCACTGTCCATCCTTCCGTATTTCTCTACTGAACATACTGCCCACTGTCCTTCCCTCCACACTCCTCTACTGAACATAATGCACTGTCCTTCCCTCCACACTCCTCTACCAAACATACTGCCCGTGTCCTTCCTTCCATTTTCCTCTACTAAACATAGTGCCCACTGTCCTTCCTCCCATATTCCTCTACTGAACATACTGTCCTCCACTCCATACTCACTGAACGTACTGCCCACTGTCCTTCCCTCCACACTCCTCTACTGAACACACTGGACACTGTCCTTCCCTCCACACTCCTCTACCAAACATACTGCCCACTGTCCTTCCTTCCATATTCCTCTACTAAACATAGTGCCCGCTGTCATTCTCTCCGCACAACATACTGCCCACTGTTCTTCCCTCCACACCCTCTACCAAATATACTACCCACTGTCCTTGCTTCCATATTCCTCTACTGAACATACTGCCCACTGTCCTTCCCTACACACTCCTCTACTGAGCATACTGCCCACTGTCATTCCCTTCACATTCCTCTACTGAACATACTGGCTACCTTCCTTCCCTCCACACTCCTCTACAGAACATACTGCCCATTGCCCCCCCCCCCCTTCCCCACACACACTTGTTTACTAAATATACTGCCCACTGTGCTTCCTCCCATGTTCCTCTACTGAACATACTGCCCACTGTCCTTCCCTCCACACTTCTCTACTGAACATGATGCCCACTGTCCTTTCTTCTGTATTCCTCTACTGAACATACCGCCCACTGTCCTCCCCTCCATACTCCTCCACTTAACATACTGCTCACTGTTGTTCCCTCCAGATTCCTCTACTGAACATACTGCCCACTGTCTTTTCCTTCACAATCCTCCACTGAACATACTGCCCACTGTCCTCCCTCCATACTCTACTGAACATACTGCCCACTATACTTTCCTCCATACTCCGCCACTGAGCTTACTGCTCACTGTTCTCCCCTCCACTGAACATACTGCCCATTGTCCTCCCCTCCATACTCCTCCACTGAACATACTGCCCACTGTCCTTCCCGCCATACTCCACTGAACATACTGCCCTCCCCTCCATACTCCGCCAGTGAACATACTGCCCACTGTCCTTCCCTCCATACTCAACTGAACATACCGCCCACTGTCCTTCCCTCCATACTCCTCTACTGAACATACTGCTCACTGTCCTCCCCTCCATACTCCTCCACTCAACATACTGCTCACTGTCCTCCACTCCATACTCAACTGAACATACTGCCCACTGTCCTTCCCTCTATACTCCTCAACTGAACATACCGCCCACTGTCCTTCCCTCCATACTCCTCTACTGAACATACTGCTCACTGTCCTCCCCTCCATACTCCTCCACTCAACATACTGCTCACTGTCCTCCACTCCATACTCAACTGAACATACTGCCCACTGTCCTCCCCTCCATACTCCTCTACTGAACATTCTGCTCACTGTCCTCCCCTCCATACTCCTCTACTGAACATACTGCCCACTGTCCTCCCCTCCATACTCCTCTACTGAACATACTGCTCACTGTTCTCCCCTCCATACTCCTCCACTGAACATACTACTCACTGTCCTCCCTCCATACTCCTCAACTGAACATACTGCTCACTGTCCTCCCTCCATACTCCTCCACTGAACATACTGCTCACTGTTCTCCCCTCCATACTCCTCCACTGAACATACTGCTCACTGTCCTCCCTCCATACTCCTCAACTGAACATACTGCTCACTGTCCTTCCCTACACACTCCTCTACTGAGCATACT
>JBBDGP010002661.1:600000-1042500 GCA_037952835.1 Lithobates septentrionalis | reverse complement strand
GATTGTGAAGGATTAGGGAAGGCGGCACAGAAATTGGCCCTTCTGTCTAATGCGATCTTGTGAATATTCATGCCATAACCGGCATCTCATGCAGAATAATGGCGCGGCGTTCATCGTGTGTTAATGCGCCGGCTCCCAGGAGACCCGCTCGTCTCTTGAACTCAACTCTGACTTCCAACTTGACTTCAGAGCGCCGCCGCCACTACCAAGCCGGGCAGCCGCGCCATTTTATCGACGCGGATTGAAGGCCGATACACAAGGGGGGAGCGAGACGGGGTTGGTCTGAGAGTTTTGACGACATGCTCGGTGCTCAAATATTCATAAATTCCAACATTCTAATTCATTGGACTTGCAAAAAAATTACAATAAAATAGTTAATTTCTTAACCGCTTGCTGACCGGCGTACGTATAAGCGCCAGGAGGCCGTTATTACTAGACTGCAGCTTCAGCACGTCTTTTTTTTTTTTTTTAGCCGGCAATCGGCTGTTTTTGGAAAGGTGGTCACTTTTGCAGCGCTGCGCAGTGAGGCCCGCGGTGCTTCCCAGGCTCTCCCATTCATCCGGGGAGCCCGAGGCCACGGTAGGCGGCCAGGATTGCTTCACACAGAAGGGACGGAGGTAGATCCGTTCCCCCGATCTCCTCTGTGACCAGTGAACCTGGAAGTGACGACAGTTTGCTTTAAGAGAAAGAATCCCTCCCCCAATTGTTGCACACCAGCAAAGTGTATCCTGAAAAAGTGGCTGCAGCCGGCGCGTTTCGTCCTGCCCCTGGGGCTTTGTCATGGAGGGTTTTGTTACTTCCGACATCAGCATTCCCTGGCTGTTACAGCCAGGGAAGTAGCTAACCAAGCATGATTTGTGCTTAGTTAGCTGCTCTAAGGGCAGGGGAGACATCGGGGGACTAATGGAACCCTGATGGCTCCATAGAGAGTACCAGTAGTATCAGAGCTGTCATTCCTTGGCTTTTACAGCAAAACAATTGTGATGTCGCTGTATATTGTGGTATGTCAGGAGTGTGTTCATGCAGACTTGTATAGGTAATGACAGGTTCACAGCACTCCATCCTCGTCTCCTTCTCCAGTCCTCTATCCTCGTCTCCTTCTCCAGTCCTCCACCCTCGTCTCCTTCTCCAGTCCTCCACCCTCGTCTCCTTCCCCAGTCCTCCACCCTCGTCTCCTTCCCCAGTCCTCCACCCTCGTCTCCTTCCCCAGTCCTCCACCCTCGTCTCCTTCCCCAGTCCTCCACCCTCGTCTCCTTCCCCAGTCCTCCACCCTCGTCTCCTTCTCCAGTCCTCCACCCTCGTCTCCTTCTCCAGTCCTCCACCCTCGTCTCCTTCTCCAGTCCTCCACCCTCGTCTCCTTCTCCAGTCCTCCACCCTCGTCTCCTTCTCCAGTCCTCCACCCTCGTCTCCTTTTCCAGTCCTCCACGCTCGTCTCCTTCTCCAGTCCTCCACCCTCGTCTCCTTCTCCAGTCCTCCACCCTCGTCTCCTTCTCCAGTCCTCCACCCTCGTCTCCTACAGTCCTCCACCCTCGTCTCCTTCGACAGTCCCTCCATCCTCGTCTCCTTCGACAGTCCCTCCATTCTCGTCTCCTTCTACAGCCCTCCATCCTCGTCTCCTTCTACAGCCCTCCACCCTCGTCTCCTCCTACAGTCCTCCACCCTCGTCTCCTTCTACAGTCCTCCACCCTCGTCTCCTTCTACAGTCCTCCACCCTCGTCTCCTTCTACAGTCCCCCCGCCCTCGTCTCCTTCTACAGTCCTCCACCCTCGTCTCCTTCTACAGTCCTCCACCCTCGTCTCCTTCTACAGTCCTCCACCCTCGTCTCCTCCTACAGTCCTCCACCCTCGTCTCCTCCTACAGTCCTCCACCCTCGTCTCCTCCTACAGTCCTCCACCCTCGTCTCCTTCTACAGTCCTCCACCCTCGTCTCCTTCTACAGTCCTCCACCCTCGTCTCCTTCTACAGTCCCCCCGCCCTCGTCTCCTTCTACAGTCCTCCACCCTCGTCTCCTCCTACAGTCCTCCACCCTCGTCTCCTCCTACAGTCCTCCACCCTCGTCTCCTCCTACAGTCCTCCACCCTCGTCTCCTTCTACAGTCCTCCACCCTCGTCTCCTTCTCCAGTCCTCCACCCTCGTCTCCTTCTCCAGTCCTCCACCCTCGTCTCCTTCTCCAGTCCTCCACCCTCGTCTCCTTCTCCAGTCCTCCACCCTCGTCTCCTTCGACAGTCCCTCCATCCTCGTCTCCTTCGACAGTCCCTCCATTCTCGTCTCCTTCTACAGCCCTCCATCCTCGTCTCCTTCTACAGCCCTCCACCCTCGTCTCCTCCTACAGTCCTCCACCCTCGTCTCCTTCTACAGTCCTCCACCCTCGTCTCCTTCTACAGTCCTCCACCCTCGTCTCCTTCTACAGTCCCCCCGCCCTCGTCTCCTTCTACAGTCCTCCACCCTCGTCTCCTTCTACAGTCCTCCACCCTCGTCTCCTTCTACAGTCCTCCACCCTCGTCTCCTCCTACAGTCCTCCACCCTCGTCTCCTCCTACAGTCCTCCACCCTCGTCTCCTCCTACAGTCCTCCACCCTCGTCTCCTTCTACAGTCCTCCACCCTCGTCTCCTTCTACAGTCCCCCCGCCCTCGTCTCCTTCTACAGTCCCCCCGCCCTCGTCTCCTTCTACAGTCCTCCACCCTCGTCTCCTTCTACAGTCCTCCACCCTCGTCTCCTTCTACAGTCCTCCACCCTCGTCTCCTTCTCCAGTCCTCCACCCTCGTCTCCTTTTCCAGTCCTCCACACTCGTCTCCTTCTCCAGTCCTCCACCCTCGTCTCCTTCTCCAGTCCTCCACCCTCGTCTCCTTCTCCAGTCCTCCACCCTCGTCTCCTTCTCCAGTCCTCCACCCTCGTCTCCTTCGACAGTCCCTCCATCCTCGTCTCCTTCGACAGTCCCTCCATTCTCGTCTCCTTCTACAGCCCTCCATCCTCGTCTCCTTCTACAGCCCTCCATCCTCGTCTCCTTCTACAGCCCTCCATCCTCGTCTCCTTCTACAGTCCCCCGCCCTCGTCTCCTTCTACAGTCCCCCGCCCTCGTCTCCTTCTACAGTCCCCCCGCCCTCGTCTCCTCCTACAGTCCCCCGCCCTCGTCTCCTCCTACAGTCCCCCGCCCTCGTCTCCTCCTACAGTCCCCCGCCCTCGTCTCCTCCTACAGTCCCCCGCCCTCGTCTCCTCCTACAGTCCCCGCCCTCGTCTCCTCCTACAGTCCCCCGCCCTCGTCTCCTCCTACAGCCCCCCGCCCTCGTCTCCTCCTACAGCCCCCCGCCCTCGTCTCCTCCTACAGTCCTCCACCCTCGTCTCCTCTACAGTCCTCCACCCTCGTCTCCTTCTACAGTCCTCCACCCTCGTCTCCTTCTACAGTCCTCCACCCTCGTCTCCTTCTACAGTCCTCCACCCTCGTCTCCTTCTACAGTCCCCCGCCCTCGTCTCCTTCTACAGTCCTCCACCCTCGTCTCCTTCTACAGTCCTCCACCCTCGTCTCCTTCTACAGTCCTCCACCCTCGTCTCCTCCTACAGTCCTCCACCCTCGTCTCCTCCTACAGTCCTCCACCCTCGTCTCCTCCTACAGTCCTCCACCCTCGTCTCCTCCTACAGTCCTCCACCCTCGTCTCCTTCTACAGTCCTCCACCCTCGTCTCCTTCTACAGTCCCCCCGCCCTCGTCTCCTTCTACAGTCCTCCACCCTCGTCTCCTTCTACAGTCCTCCACCCTCGTCTCCTTCTACAGTCCTCCACCCTCGTCTCCTTCTACAGTCCTCCACCCTCGTCTCCTTCTACAGTCCTCCACCCTCGTCTCCTTCTACAGTCCTCCACCCTCGTCTCCTTCTACAGTCCTCCACCCTCGTCTCCTTCTACAGTCCTCCACCCTCGTCTCCTTCTACAGTCCTCCGCCCTCGTCTCCTTCTACAGTCCCCCCGCCCTCGTCTCCTCCTACAGTCCCCCGCCCTCGTATCCTTCTGCCGGTGCTCTGCAGAAAACTCCAACCATGTTATTTCCGGTGACTGTAAAGCAGCAAAAATTGGAGATTTGGACGAACTGCTGTTTTCACAGACCACTGGCAGCCAATCCACTACGGTCTCGCTATGAGTGGACATTGTTTGTTAGTTTGCCCGCTACTAACCAACAACATGGCGGCCTCCAAGGCGGCAACCACTTTTTTCCTCCTTACCGAGTGTTCTGTGAAAACGGGCAACTCGGTCCAAATCTCCCCAAATTATTGCTGCTGTGGAGTCACCAGAAGTGACGTGGTTGGAGATTTTGGCGAGAGTTGGCGTTTTCGGCAGAACACCGGCACTCATGTTTCATGTTACGACTGGCATGACTAGATGCTTCGTTTAATGTGTGATCACAGGCCGGGCTTTTTAATGCTGACTTGGCACCGTTTTTCCTCAGACCAGCGAGATGGGCATCTTCCTTCTAATCAGGCGATCAGACGCCCGCGTCCCCGCTACTTCTGAAGCTCCCCGATCACATCGTACATCTGTTGATTTAATTTAGTCTATCTGTTTCTTTGAAGACCCGAATCCGAAAAAAGCGTGGAGCGAATCCCGCGATCAAAGCCGTCATGTTGACAAGGCTGATTAGCTGGAAGCTCATTTGCATAGCTCTTTGTCCGTGTTTTTTCACGCCTGTTACTAGCGTAAAGTTAGGAAACCAGCTGACAGCCGTGCACGCCGACAACCGCTAAACTGTGCCGCGGTATATTTAGAGACTATTCACTTGAAAGGAATGTGTCATTTACTTTTTTTTTTTTTTTATGTTTTTATTTTTTTATGAAAATATTTTAGTACAGATAATCATGATGTCAATATTTTTTTTTGTATGTTTGTTTGTTTTAATAAACCGTGTTTTTATTTATTTATAGTTTTCTTTTCTTTTTTTTTTTTACCACTTGCCCTTTAGCAAGGTTTTACCCCCTTCATGACCAGGGCATTTTTTTGCTTTTCAGCACTGTGCTACTTTTAACTGGTAATTACGCGGTCATGCAATGCTGTACCCAAATGAAATTTATATATATATATATATATATATATATATATATATATATATATATATATATATATATATATATATATATATATATAATAATATATAATTTTATTATTCTTTACACATATTGAGCTTTCTTTTGGTGGTATTTGATCAGCACTGCATTTTTTTATTTTATTATATGAACACAAACACTGAATTTTTTGAAGAAGAAAATATATTTTTTACTTTGGGTTATAAAAAAAAAAAAAAAAAAGTCTTCATAAATTTAGGCCGAAATGTATTCCGCTACATATTTTTAGTAAAAGAGAATCCCAATAAGGGAATATTAACCACTTGACCTCTGGAAGAGTCCCCCCCCCCCCCCCCCTTTATGAGCAGGGCATTTTTTGTGATGCAATACTGTACCCAAATGAAATTTGTCTATTTTTTTTTTCACACATTTAGAGCTTTCTTTTGGTGGTATTTGATCACCACTGCGTTTTTTGTTTTTTTTTGTTTTTTTTTTTTGTTTTGTTTTTTTATTATATGAACATAAAAAGACTGACATTTTTGAACAGAAAACAGTATTTTTTACTTTCGGTTATAAAACATATCTAATAAAAAAAAAAAAAAAAATTCTTCATAAATTTAGGCCGAGATGTATTCTGCTACAGAATTTTTGGTAAAAAAAAAAATCCCAATAAGTGAATTGTAACCACTTGACCTCTGGAAGATTTACCCCCCCCCCTTCATGACCAGGTCATTTTTGTGATACTGAACTGTTATTTTACCTGACAATTGTGTGGCATTACAGCACTGTACCCAAATAATATTTGAATTTTTTATTTCCCACAAATAGAGCTTTTGGTGGTATTAGATCACCACTGCGTTTTATTTTTTTTATTTTTTTTTTTTTTATTTATTATATGAACATAAAAAGACTGAAATTTAGGAAGAAAAAACATTTTTTACTTTCAGTATAAAACATATCTAATAATAAAAAAAAAATTCTTCATATATATTTTTTTATATTTAGGCCAAAATGTATTGTGCTATATAATCCCAATAAGTGAATATAAACCACTTGATCCCCCTTCATAACCAGGCCATTGTTTGTGATACGGCACTGCGTTACTCTAACTTACAATTGCGCGGTCACACAACGCTGTACCCAAATAATATTTATTTCTTTCTCCCCACAAATAGAGCTTTTGGTGGTATTAGATCACCACTACGGTTTTTTTTTTTTCCCTTTATTATATGAACATAAAAAGACAAATTGTTTTTTTTAATATATTTTTATCTAATAAAAAAAATTAATTTCTTCATAAATTTAGGCTAAAATGTATTCTGCTACATATTTTTGGTAAAAAAAAATCACTACCACTTTCTGTAGAGAGCCACCACCTTGAAGAAACAGACGTAAGCTTACCAACAGATAATGACCCTCTCTAAAGAGAAGTCCTTAAAGGCTCATGGTGTAACCATCATCTGGGACATGTCATTTCCACTGTTGGTGTTTGGAAAATGTCAATATCCTGTATATCCTCCTGTGCCTAATATGTGTGATATAGAGTGATTAAGCTCAGTGGTGGTGTGTGTTTCCAAGCAAGTCCTTTCAATCCAAACTGTGGTTAAGAGTTAAAAGTTCACATAAAGGTTCCCACCCAGGGGTGTTGGCTTCAGAAAGCAAACGGTCAGCTAAAACGCTGAGCCACTTGGCTCTCTTGTTGGCAACACCGTTGCTTGTCTCTCAGATCTTTCTCACCCAACTTCGCTTGGCTCTCTCAACCTTCAGTACAGCACCTTGAGTCCACTCTTTGTCTCTAGATAGGAGTTCTCCTGACAGAGAGAGATAGGAGACTTGGGTTCCTCTGAGACTTGGGTTCCCTCACCTAGTTGTCCTAACCTTCTCGGTCTCCCAGACCCTCTCTTGGTCTCCCCGTCTCGCGTAGCGGCTTCAACTCTCAGTCCCATGGAGTGCAGTCTCTGGGTGCTTCTCAGTTTGTAACCTTGAGAATCCTGTGTCATTTCTAGATCTATTTCCATAGTGGCAGGTCCTTGTACTGTAACATATGCGAAACACTTTTAAGAACATACCAGAGTTGCGAGGTGTTTTGAATTTGTGGCAGTCTTGGAAATAGCGCACATATTTGCCAGCAAAACATGGATCGTCAAATGTGGTCCAAAGCTTTTATTGCAGAAATGTCACATCACGAAGGAACCGGTGCAACGTTTTGGAGCCACACAGGACCCCTTCTTCAGGCATTTGATGTGTGGGCCCACTCTTGACCTCTAGATAGGGTTTCTCCTGACATCCCGGGCTCTTTGCTCCTCTGAGACTTGGGTTCCCTCACCTAATTATTAAAGCCTTCTCAGTGTCTCGGGCTGTTTCTTGGTCTCCCAGACTCGTGTAAATGCCTCGACAGTTCTGGTCTCATGGACATAGAACCCCTCCAATATGGAGTGCAGTGTCTCAAAGCTTCTCAGACTAACCTTGAGTATCCTGTTCCAGTTTTATATCCGTTTCCATAGTGGCAGTGCCCTGCTCTGACACGTATGCTAGACACTTTTGGGACATAAAAAAGAGTTCTGGGGTGTTTTGAATTTGTGAGTCTTGGAAACAACCCACATACTTGGCAGCACACCATGGATCGTGAAATGTCACCCAAAGCTTTTATTGCATTGATAGATCACGACACAAAGATTTAGATGCAACATTTGGAAGCCACCCAGGACCCCTTCTTCTGACCTCTAGATAGGGTTTCTCCTGACACCCCAAGCTCTCTCACTCCTCTGAGACTTGGGTTTCCTCACCTAGTTGTCTTGGCCTTCTGAATCTCCCAGACCCTCTTTTGGTCTCCCAGACTCATGCAGCTGCCTCAACTCTCTCAATCCCATGGACATAGAACCCCTCCAACGTGGATTGCAGTCTCTGGAAGCTTCTCAATCAGTACCCTTGAGAATCCTGTGCCATTTCTATATCCATTTCCATAGTGGCACTGACATATGCTATATTGTCAAAAGTATTGAGACACATGAACTTTAATGGCGTCTTGGTCCGTAGGGTTCAATATTGAGTTGGCGCAGCTATAACAGCTTCAACTCTTCTGGAAAGGCTGTCCACAAGGTTTAGGAGTGTGTCTATGGGAATGTTTGACCATTCTTCCACAAGCGCATTTGTGAGGTCAGGCACTGATGTTGGACGTGAAGGCCTGGCTCATTGTCTCCACTCTAATTCATCCCAAAGGTGTTCTGTCGGGTTGAGCTCAGGACTCTGTGCAGGCCAATCAAGTTCCTCCACCCCAAACTCACTCATCCATGTCTTTATGGACCTTACTTTGTGCACTGGTCCAAATCATTTGGTGGAGGGGGGATTATGGTGTGGGGTTGTCTTTCTGGGGGGTTGTCTAAGGGGGCCATACTTCCACTGAAGAGAACTCTTAAGGTGTCGGCATACCAAGACATTTTGGGCAATTTTATGCTCCTAACTGACAATATAGTGTATATGCTAAACGCTTTTTGGAACTTAAAATAAGAGTTGTGGGGAATTTTGAATTTGTGAGGGAGTCTTGGAAACGGCGGTAGTGACTTGCACATCTACAGGTGTGTATAAGCTGACAGGTGTATGCACACACAGGCGCGGGGTTTTCTTAAATTCTTCCCATTATTGGCTGATCTGTCACCAGAAAACGTTCTCAAGATTCTGAACTCCAACTCCCCCGCACCGCCCCAGAGCTATGCTGTGAATTATAGTTGCTGATCACAGTGATCACAACGTTCTTTCTGGAGAAGAGTAGACACCTAACACAAAAATAATGAACACGGGTCAATGCCGCTGACAGGAACAGTATGTGGAAACTGTTTTAAAAAGGTCAGATCTCTGTTGCTGGCCATTTTCAAAATGGAAATAAACCTGAAAAAAATTAAAAAAAGTGATGGTTGTTTTGAGTTTTTTGGTAGAGCTCGTTGTAGGTCCATCCGTTGTATTACCCGTGTTTGCAAATGTTCTATTGTGTACCCTGCCTGCTTGTAAACATTTGTAAATAATATATAATAAAATATAAAAAATAACCTTTGCCTTCATCTTTTCTATCACTGAGGGTGTATTAACATGTTCGCATTGAGTGTTTTTCTGAAATTTTTGCCACCTATTTTTTATATATATATATATATATATATATAGATAGATAGATATATATATATAGAGAGAGAGAGAGAGAGAGAGAGTTTTTTATGCGTGTTTTTGAACTTTGGCTTTTTTTTTTTTTTTTTTTTTTTTTTTTAAGCCAATAGAGTAAAATGCCTGTTTCTTTATTTGTTGCTATGTTTTTCAGATTTTTCATTTTGTTTTTAATTATTTGGTTTGCGGTAAGGGTTAGGGGTTTGTTTGTTTATTTTGTTTAATGGTTATTTTGTTTATTATTTAATTATTGATGATTATTTGGTTGGCTGGGGTTAGGGGTTAATTTATTTTATTGATTTTGTTATTTATTTAATGTGTTTGGGTTAGGGGTTATTTTTATTTATTTTAATTTATTATACATATATTATATAATATTTTTTTTTTCTTGGGTTAGGGGTTATTTTATTTACTTTTTATTTCATTAATGCATTTGAGCAGAAAATGTTCGAAAACACACTATGCGGGGTAAAAACTCACTCATCGGCCAAATTCGGGCTACAAAAGAAGCTCCAAAACTTGTTTGGCTTCAGGTGGCTTGGAGTGGAGATTTGGAGTGGTGGCTCTATCGAGCTACAAAAGACTTGGTTGTGAATGGGGCCGGACGGTCATCATCTTGTAACTTCCTTCCCTGAGCTCAGACTGTCGTCTAAAGCAGTGGTCATTGAGTTTTTAATCAGAAACACATCAGCTTAGTCTAAATCGGGGCTCTACAAACTTTCTAAACAGGGCCAGTTTACTCTCCTTTAAACTTTAGGAGGGCAGGACTGTGGCCAGTGGGAGTACACAGTTTCTTGATGTCAGAGAATGGTGGGACAGAGAGAAAATATCCAGTGAGCGGCAGTTGTGTGGAGGAAAATACCTTGTTGAGGTGAGAGGAGAAGGGGCAGAGTGGTTCCAGATGATAGAAAGGCGAAAGTAACTCAACTAACCACTCGTTACACCCAAGTTATGCAGAATACCATCTCTGAACGCAAAACACATCTAACCTTGGAGCAGATGGGCTACAGCAGCAGAAGACTGCACCGGGTGCCACTCTTGTCAGCTAGGAACAGGAAACTGAGGCTACAATTGGCACAGGATCACCAAAATCAAAAACATTAGAAAAACGTTGCCTGGTCTGATGAATCTGGATTTCAGCTGCGACATTCAGATGGTGGGGTCAGAATTTGGCACATGGATCCATCCTGCCTTGTATCACCGGTTCAGGCTGGTGGTGGGGGTGTAATGGTGTGGGGGATGGGGTATCACCGGTTCAGGCTGGTGGTGGGGGTGTAATGGTGTGGGGGATGGGGTATCACCGGTTCAGGCTGGTGGTGGGGTGTAATGGTGTGGGGGATGGGGGATCACCGGTTCAGGCTGGTGGTGGGGGTGTAATGGTGTGGGGGATGGGGTATCACCGGTTCAGGCTGGTGGTGGGGTGTAATGGTGTGGGGGATGGGATATCACTGGTTCAGGCTGGTGGTGGGGGTTTAATGGTGTGGGGGGGACATTTTCTTGGCACACTTTGGGCCCCTTAGTACCAATTGATCATGGTTTAATCACCACGGCCTACCTGAGTATTGTTGCTGACCATGTCCACCCCTTTATGACTACAGTGCTCCCATCTTCTGATGGCTCCTTCCAGCAGGATAATCCTCCATGTCATAAAGCTCCAATCATCTCATCACTGGACAATGAGGTCCCTGTCCTCCAATGGCCTCCACACTCACCACATCTCATTCAATAGAGCACCTTTGGGATGTTTAGACAGTTCTGAAGGCAAAAGAGGGTCCGAATTAAAAGAAAAAAACCTTTGAGCCAAAAAATAAATATTAATATATCAAATGGTTGCCAGCAGCAGTGTGAATGTGAACCTATCGCTAGAGTGGTCACTTGCGCTGTGTGAGTATATGTAATCCCTAGATGGTGAATTCCAAGCCAGCTTGAGCTTAGGATGGTCCTCCATAGATGGGGAGAAAAAAAATGACAGAAGGGGGGCTCCCATAGTGTAAAACCATAATTTATTTAAAAACACAAATTGAATATAAATGGCATGCACTCACATGGTTTAATGCCTATGCCTGGCACACGGTGTGATCAGTATGTGTATTGGTGTAAGGGTAGTCCGGCCAGTCTCCGTTTGGACGCCGCTGGATTGCGGTGAGGCTCGGTCCCCAGTAACAGCATTTCCGGGCGGATGTATGGTCGCGATGACACGATCGAGCCTCGACGCGTTTCAGACAATAGGAATTGCCGTCATCATGAAGCTCTCTGGTTTCTTGAACAGGACAATGAGGTCACTGTACTCCCAATGGTCTCCACAGTCACCACATCTCATCCAATAGAGCACCTTTGGGTTATTGTGGAACGGGAGATTGGCATCATGGATGTGCAGTCGACAAATCTGCAGCAACTGTGTGATGTTATCATGTCACTTAAGCCTCGTACACACGATCGGATTTTCGGCAGGGAATTGTGTCATGACAGACTGTTGGCCTAAAATTCGACCATTAGTACGGTCAATCAGACAATTGTTGTCACTGCTGTCAAGGGTCTCCCTGACTATCACAGGTTCCTCAGGCTCTCTTAGCCTTAATTGCAGTACCTTGCTGCACGGGCCAACTCTTAGCCTCTAGGTAGAGGGTCTCTTCTCCTCAGGCACTCTCATTTTGAGATCCACAGATTCCTCTGGTCCCCTGGACTCTCTCCCAGTTGCCTCAGCTCTAGTCTCCCAGACTCTTGCAGTCTCCTGGACTCTCTCAGTTGGCCCAACTCTTGGTCCAATGGCCTGGAACCTCTCCCACACAAAGTGCTGTCTCAAGTAGCTTGCCTTAAAGCCTCGTACACACGATCAAATTTTCATCCGGGAATTGTGTGATGGCAGACTGTTGGCCTAAAATCTAACTGTTCGCATGCTCCATCAGACAATTGTTGTCCAACTTTCGGCCAACAAATTTTGGATGACAGGCTAGTAAATTTTCGGCGGACAACGTTGTCAGATTTTCGTATCGTGTGTACACAAGTCCATCACACAAAAGTCCAAAGTACAAACACGCATGCTCGGAATCAATGCTCACCCAACACGACATTAACAGAAGGTGCCCAGAGGGTGGCGCTCAAGAGCTGAAATTCCACGTAGTACGTCACTACGTTCGTGTTTGTTGGCCGACAATTGTGTGCCGTTAGTATGCAAGACAAGTTCCCGGCACACGCCCTCCAGACAAAAGTCTGACGCTCTGTTGGCCAACAATCCGATCGTGTGTAACGAGGCTTAAGGACCAAAATCTTAGGAATGTTTCCAACACCTTTGTTGAATCTATGCCAGGAAGAATTAAGACCGTTCTGAAGGAAAAAAAGACAGTCCAACCTGGCACTAGCAAGGTGTACCTAATTAAGTGACTGACGTGTGTATACTTTGAGTTTACAAAAAAGTCAGTTCCAGTTTGCACCTAGGCTAGTGTCGTCTAGTTCTTGGGTGCTCAGCTATAATACCCGGGACCTGGTTCCAGACTGGAAGAGCCTGTCTGCTGATGGAAGCACCCGGGGGGGGGGGGGGGGGGTGCGAAGCGTTCCATCACACTAAAGCAGGAAATGAGGGGGGGGGGCAGCAATTTTGGGTCGGCCAAACAAGGACAAAGGTCTCCTATTGGAGAAGACCCATTGTAAAGAAAAACCCCCCTTCAGATAAAAATTTTTTAATTTATCTAATTGCTCAGAAGACCCCGAGTTCATCAACTGTTTAGAAGAAATAAAAATCAAATAAAATCCAATTTATGTGTAATCTGCATCCACCGGGAACGTTCTCCAGAGGGCAGAGATGGCGAAAGGCTACAAATTACAGAACTTCGCAAATGGTCCTGTTTAGTAATAAGTTCTATTTCAGGAGTAATGATTGTGGGTTTGCCTTTGTGTAATAGCGCTGAGCCGCGCTCTACTTCCACATCATCGCATGATTCTTTCCGAGTCTATTACTGACGCAGAGTACAAGAAAGGAGGAAAAATGATGAGGATACCATTCTCCTTACATCATTTTCATCTAGTAGTCGCCATTAGGAAATCCCTCCGATCTCCTATTTACAATGAATGGAAGGACTCTGTGCAGGCGTGGTCTTCCGCTCTCAGGACCTGCTAACACCAGGCACTGCAGTATCGTACTTGTGTTGCATTGACAACTTAAAGTGGTTGTAAACCCTAGGACAAAAAAAAAAAAAACTGCAAGGCAAAGGCATAATGAGCTAGTATGCATAGCATACTAGCTCAATATGAATTTCTTACCTGGGTTCGAAGCCCCTACAGCCGTCCTCGTACACCGCCCCGGCGGCTGACATCGCTCCCGGAGTTACTTACAGGTATCGCGGGTTCCGACGCTGTGATTGGCCAGGGCCGCAATGACGTCACTCCCGCGCATTTGTGCCGTTGCTTCAGTGCACATGTGCCCATGACGTCGGCACACGCAAATACAGGGGATATCTCCTAAAGGTTTAGGAGCTCTCCAGGGTAGCTACAGGTAAGCCTTATTATAGGCTTACCTGTAGCAAAAAAGAGAGTGTTGTAAGGGTTTACAACCACTTTAAGGAGGTAGTAAAGTCCACCTTGTGATTTATTTATTTTACCTACAGGTAAGCCTATATTAAGACCTATAATGAGGATTAAAGAGGTTGTAAACCCTCGCCATTTTTTCACCTTAATGCATCAAGGTGAAAAAACACCTGGCTGTGACCCCCCCCCACCCCCGTTTTACTTACCTGAGCCCTGGAACTTGACCCGGCGCTGTCTTTCTGCCCGGGGTTCTTACATAGTAGGTGAGGTTGATAAAAGACACACGTCCATCAAGTCCAACCTATGTGTGTGATTATATGTCAGTATTACATTGTATATCCCTGTATGTTGCGGTCGTTCAGGTTCTTATCTAATAGTTTCTTGAAGCTATCAATGCTCCCCGCTGAGACCACCGCCTGTGGAAGGGAATTCCACATCCTTGCCACTCTTACAGTAAAGAACCCTCTACATAGTTTAAGGTTAAACCTCTTTTCTTCTCATTTTAATGAGTGGCCACGAGTCTTGTTACATTTCCTTTCGCAAAAAAGTTTCCTCCCTATTGTGGGGTCACCAGTACGGTATTTGTATATTGAAATCATATCCCCTCTCAAGCGTCTCTTCTCCAGAGAGAATAAGTTCAGAGCTCACAACCTTTCCTCATAACTAAGATCCTCCAGACCCTTTATTAGCTTTGTTGCCCTTCTTTGTACTCGCTCCATTTCCAGTACGTCCTTCCTGAGGACTGGTGCCCAGAACTGGACAGCATACTCCAGGTGCGGCCGGACCAGAGTCTTGTAGGTTGGATAGATTGATAGCAGCACAGCCATTGGCTCCCACTGCTGTCAATCAAATCCAATGACGTGTGCGACGGGGGGCAGGGCCGAGTCATACATTCGGCAGCTATTGCCGCCGAATGCTGGACTCGGGAGTGCGCCTGCAAGGTACCCCCCCAGGAGAGCGCTTCCCCTAGGGCGGGGATATGCAATTAGCGGACCTCTAGCTGTTGCAGAACTACAAGTCCCATGAGGCATAGCAAGACTCTGACAGCCACAAGCATGACACCCAGAGGCAGAGGCATGATGGGATTTGTAGTTTTGCAACAGCTGGAGGTCCGCTAATTGCATATCCTTGCCCTAGGGGATTATCTGATGTGGGGAGAAGCCGCGAGAGCTGCCGGGGGACCCCAGAAGAGGAGGATCGGGGCCACTCTGTGCAAAACGAGCTGCACAGTGGAGGTTAGTATGACATGTTTGTTATTAAAAAAAAAAAAAAACCCTTACACTCACTTTAACTGTGAGTAAAATGAATATCTCCTAATCGTGCGCCGCTTAGGAGATATTTACCCTGGATGCAGCCGGTGACGTCACCGGCGCATGCATTCTGAGTGAGGGGAAGATGGCCCCCACGTCTCCATACCATTGCAGGGTGGAAGCGACGTTGAAACGTCACTTCCGCCCATAGCTCTTAAAGGGACATTTAAAAAAAAAAAATTAAATGACAAATTTTTTAATTTTTAATGCATTTTAGTGTAAATGTGAGATGTGAGGTCTTTTTGACGCCCCAGATCTCATATTTAAGAGGTCCTGTCATGCTCTTTTTCTATTACAAGGGATGTTTACATTCCACGAGCGGGCGCAATTTTGAAGCGTGACATGTTGGGTATCAATTTACTCGCCGTAACATCATCTTTCACAATATAAAAAAAAAAAATTGGGCTAACTTTACCTCTTTCTTTTATTTTTTTTAATTCAAAAAAGTGTTTTGTTTTTTTTCCAAAAAAAAAAAAAAGTGCGCTTGTAAGACCACTGCGCGAATACGGTGTGACAGAAAGTATTGCAACGACCGCCATTTTATTCTCTAGGGTGTTAGAAAAAAAATGTATAATGATTGGGGGTTCTAAGTAATTTTCTAGCAAAAAAAATGATGGGCTTCAACCGGAGTCCCCCGTTTTAGTCCTGGACAGGCTGTGAGATTAGATTGCACCCCCTCCCCCACAATTACGGACAATCTGTCTCTGGTCTCTGCACAGGCTGATAGAAGGCCCTTGTTGTTGTTCCCACAGAGCTGACGCTCTACTCAGCAATCTTCTTCCCATCGTACAGAACAAATACATTTTTTTTTTCGTTTTTCTGATGATTTTTTTTTAAAGCAACTTGTCAGCGAGCGCAATTAGCTTCAGGGAGCGACTCCCCTCCAATCGATGCCGGCCTTCCATTTCCAGGCTTATTTATGAAATATGTAAGCAAAATTACTGACGTTAATCCATTTTCAATAAGATTCGCAGCTGCAAAGTGTAATGTGATATTGAACTCAGCGGGGTGAAATACATTCCAAACACATTTTTTCATCTCTCAAATCACTCCTGGCTTCTCTTAAAGGGGCCTGCAGCTTGTTCGGGGGGCCCTTTAGATTCCTGTCTTAGCCACTTGCCTATCAGGCACCTTTACCCCCCTTCCTGCCCAGGCCAATTTTCAGCTTTCAGTGCTCTTATGCTTTGAATGACAATTATGCGGTCGTGTAACGATGTACCCAGATGACGTTTTTATCATTTGGTTTTCACACAAATAGAGCTTTCTTTTGGTGGTATTTAAAGTGTAATGTCAGCACCCCCTAATACTTAGCACAGAAGAGGGACCCGAGAAGAGGGAGGGGCAAGGGGCGCAGACGAGGGACCCGAGAAGAGGGAGGGGCAAGGGGCGCAGACGAGGGACCCGAGAAGAGGGAGGGGACAGCAGCACAGAAGAGGGACCCGAGAAGGGGGGGCCAGGAGCACAAAAGAGGGAGGGGCCAGAATTGCAGAAGAGGAACCCGAGAAGAGGGAGGGCCCGGGAGCACAGAAGAGGGACCCGAGAAGAGGGAGGGGCCAGGAGCACAGAAGAGGAACCCGAGAAGAGGGGGGGCCAGAAGCACAGAATAGGGACCCAAGAAGAGGGAGGGGCCAGGAGCACAGAAGGGGGACCCGAGAAGAGGGAGGGGCCCGGAGCACAGAATAGGGACCCGAGATGAGGGAGGGGCCAGGAGCACAGAAGAGGGACCTGAGAAGAGGGAGGGGCCAGGAGCACAGAAGAGGGACCTGAGAAGAGGGAGGGACAGGGAGCACAGAAGAGGGACATGAGAAGAGGGAGGGACAGGGAGCACAGAAGAGGGACCTGAGAAGAGGGAGGGGCCAGGAGCACAGAAGGGGGACCCGAGAAGAGGGAGGGGCCCGGAGCACAGAATAGGGACCCGAGATGAGGGAGGGGCCAGGAGCACAGAAGAGGGACCTGAGAAGAGGGAGGGGCCAGGAGCACAGAAGAGGGACCTGAGAAGAGGGAGGGACAGGGAGCACAGAAGAGGGAGGGGCCAGGAGCACAGAAGAGGGACCTGAGAAGAGGGAGGGGCCAGGAGCACAGAAGAGGGACCTGAGAAGAGGGAGGGGCCAGGAGCACAGAAGAGGGACCTGAGAAGAGGGAGGGGCCGGGAGCACAGAAGAGGGACATGAGAAGAGGAGGGTTGGAGCTGCTTTGTGCAAAACCAACTGCAACAGAGCAGGTAAGTATAACATGTTTGTTATGTAAAGAAAAAAGAGACTTTACAATCACTTTAATCACCACTGGCTTTTTTAAATTTTGGTAAATAAACGAATGAAAAAAATATTTTTGAAAAAAAAAAGTTTTCGTAGCTTGTTATAAACTTTTGCAAACAGGTAATTTTTCTACTTCACTGATGTGCACTGATGGGCGCGGATAGGCTGCACTGATGGTGGCTCTGATGGGCGCTGGTAGGCTGCACTGATGAGGCGGCACTGATAGGCACCGATGAGGCTGCACTGATGAGGCTGCACTGATGGGCAGCATTGATGGGCACTGGTAGGTGACACTGATGAGGAGGCAGAGATTGGCAGCCTGGTGGGCAATGTTGGGACTGCAGTGATGATCAGTGCCCTGTTTATCAGTGTAGATGTCCCTTTAACAGAAGCCGGTTATCGGCTCTCCTCTCCTCTCCTCTCCTCATACTGTCAGGAAAGAAGTGTTGATAACCGGCTTCTGTTTTTACATCCTTGATAAGCTGTGATTGGACACAGCTGATCACGCGGTGAAGAGCTGCTGATTGGCTTTTTACCGTAATCTGAAATCAGCAGTGTCCCAAAGGCATCCCAGAACTAGCCAGCCGCGCTGTAGCCGTCGTTCGGCTATAGCGCAGTCGGCATGTGGTTAAAGTGGAACTTTACCCATGACAACTTGATAAAAATAATGTTCTTTAGTAAGGAACATCCATTCCACATTAATAATTCTACTACCAAAATTGGTGTGTGCTGTAAATTCCCTCCAGCACTTCTCCTGTTTCTTCTTGCTGGAGGCAGCCATTTTGCTGAAGCCCAGAGCCCCTGAACAGCAGTAAATCATAAAGCGGAACTAAACCCATCAATTTAAGGATTTCAGAAAACATTGCTAACTGTCGGGGAGTGGGGTGCATGTAGACAGGAAGTGAGTGCTTGTAGACGGGGAGTGTGGGGCATGTTAAACGGGGGAGTGTGGGGCATGTTAAACGGGGGAGTGTGGGGCATGTTAAACGGGGGAGTGTGGGGCATGTTAAACGGGGGAGTGTGGGGCATGTTAAACGGGGGAGTGTGGGGCATGTTAAACGGGGGAGTGTGGGGCATGTTAAACGGGGGAGTGTGGGGCATGTTAAACGGGGGAGCGTGGGACGTCTTGTAGACGGGGAGCGTGGGGGGCGGCTTGTAGACAGGGGAGTGGGGGGTGACTTGTAGACGGGGAGCGTGGGGGGGCATGTAGACGGGGAGCGTGGGGGGTGGCTTGTAGACGGGGAGCGTGGGGCGGCTTGTAGATGGGGAGCATGGGGGGTCTTGTAGACGGGGAGCATAGGGGGTCTTGTAGACGGGGGAGTGTGGGGGGGGCTTGTAGACGGGGGAGTGTGGGGGGGGCTTGTAGACGGGGAGCGTGGAGGGGCTTGTAGACAGGGGAGCGTGGGGGGGCTTATAGACGGGGGAGCGTGGGGGGGCTTGTAGACGGGGGAGCGTGGAGGGGCTTGTAGACGGGGGAGCGTGGGGGGGCTTGTAGACGGGGGAGCGTGGGCGGGCTTGTAGACGGGGGAGCGTGGAGGGGCTTGTAGACGGGGGGAGCGTGGGGGGGCTTGTAGACGGGGGAGTGTGGGGGGGCTTGTAGACGGGGGAGCGTGGGGGGGCTTGTAGACGGGGGAGCGTGGGGGGGCTTGTAGACGGGGGAGCGTGGGGGGGCTTGTAGACGGGGGGAGCGTGGGGGGGCTTGTAGGTGGGGGAGCTTGTAGATGGGGGGGCTTGTAGACGGGGAGCGTGCGGGGGCTTGTAGACGGGGGAGCGTGCGGGGTCTTGTAGACGGGGGAGCGTGCGGGGTCTTGTAGACGGGGGAGCGTGGGGGGGCTTGTAGACGGGGGGAGCGTGGGGGGGCTTGTAGATGGGGAACGTGGGGCGGCTTGTAGACGGGGAGCGCGGGGCGGCTTGTAGACGGGGGGGCTTGTAGACGGGGGGAGCGTGGGGGGGCTTGTAGATGGGGAACGTGGGGCGGCTTGTAGACGGGGAGCGCGGGGCGGCTTGTAGACGGGGGGGCTTGTAGACGGGGGGAGCGTGGGGGGGCTTGTAGATGGGGAACGTGGGGCGGCTTGTAGACGGGGAGCGCGGGGCGGCTTGTAGACGGGGGGGCTTGTAGACGGGGGGAGCGTGGGGGGGCTTGTAGACAGGGAGTGGGGGGGGCTTGTAGACAGGGAGTGGGGGGGGGCTTGTAGACGGGGGAGCGTGGGGGGGCTTGTAGATGAAGAACGTGGGGCGGCTTGTAGATGAAGAACGTGGGGCGGCTTGTAGACGGGGGGGCTTGTAGACAGGGGGAGCGCGGGGCGGCTTGTAGACGGGGGGGCTTGTAGACAGGGAGTGGGGGGGGGCTTGTAGACGGGGGGGCTTGTAGACAGGGAGTGGGGGGGGGCTTGTAGACGGGGGGAGCGTGGGGGGGCTTGTAGACGGGGGGCTTGTAGACGGGGAGAGCGTGGGGGGGCTTGTAGACGGGGGGAGCGTGGGGGGGCTTGTAGACGGGGGGAGCGTGGGGGGGCTTGTAGACGGGGGGAGCGTGGGGGGCTTGTAGACAAGGGGAGCGTGGGGGGCTTGTAGACGGGGGGAGCGTGGGGGGCTTGTAGACAGGGAGTGTGGGGGGTCTTGTAGACGGGGAGTGTGGGGGACTTGTAGACGGGGAGTGTGGGGGGGTCTTGTAGACGGGGAGCGCGGGGCGGCTTGTAGACGGGGAGTGTGGGGCGGCTTGTAGACGGGGAGCGCGGGGCGGCTTGTAGACGGGGAGTGTGGGGCGGCTTGTAGACACAGTGGCTGCAAAAACGCAGGAGATCAGGATCACTGGGATATAGCAAAAAATGGAAAAAGGTAGAAGCAAAGACTTTAGCCCAAAAAAAAAGTCATTTTATAACACACAATGCACAGAGCTCAAGAAATGTCATTCAAGTGGTGTTTGTGTTTTTTTTTTTTTTTTTTTTTTTTTTTAATATATGCTTTAATCAGGATTTTTCTTTCTCCTCCCCAGGTTATTGTTGTGGGATTGTGACGATCGAAGTTACAGTTACTACATCGAGGTGTCCACCAACCAGCAGCAATGGACGATGGTCGGTGACCGAACAAAGGTCCCATGCAGGTGCGCTGACTTCCGATCATCCGCATTCTTACAACTGCCTGTCTTAAGTGATCAGAATACAGATCATTCATTGGCTACTACAGCATTGCATTCCCGGTAACATTGGTTGTGTATTTGGTGCGATTTCCCGCAAAGTGGATATTTTGTAAGGGTTAAACACAAGCACACCTGGCACCATCAATAAGGACCTCACTCCATTATCAAACAGAAGAAACCTACACACATACCTTTTACCCATAGTCACATGACTGCTCAGTCCCCCCTTTCTGCCTGCAGTTGGAGGGTAGGGGGTGAGGACTGCACAAGACGTTTGATGGTTCCACCAACGTAAGAGGTCCAGCAGTATGTTGAGACCTGGACATGAGGAGCTGCGGTCAATTGAACGCTCTTACCTGCCCTGCCAGGTTCCCAGCCACCTGCATCACTAGGAGCACCCCCTGGTGGGCGGGTAAAAGTATTTGATTGACCGGAACTCCTCCTGTCATTACAGTTCATGGCAAAGCAGGGCTGGTCTTACCCGGGCATTTTCGGATCATAAGCCATAGAGTCAGGGCTGATAGTTGATCGGCTCAGTCTCCTGCCAACCGTATATAGAACGCAGCATAGTGATTTGTAATGCCCAGTCCCCAGATTGCTAGGAGGAGGGAGCAGGGCCTTGGCTTGCCTGGAGGTTCGGGGTCTTTGGATGCACATAGCACCAGCCAGGAGCATGCATGGATGTGTTTTTTTTTTTTTGGCCGCCAGCACCTGAAAACTGTCGGGGGTTGGCATTAGGGCAGCAACTTGGGAAGCCATCTAATACATGTGTGGGGTTCCATAAGTGGTTAGTAAAGGTAGAAACCTTTACAAATAGTGACTGGCCTCAGGTGATACACAGAGATTACCCCACCTTAATACCAGGCACTTTCACCCCCTTCCTGCCCAGGCCAATTTGCAGCTTTCAGCGCTCTCACACTTTGAATGACAATTACTCAGTCATGCAACGCTGTACCCAAACTAAATTTGTATTATTTTTTTCCCACTAATAGAACTTTTGGTAGTTTTTTATTTTTTGCTAAACCAATGAAAAAACACTGAAAATTTTGGAAAAAAAAGGGGTTTTTTTTCATTTCTGTTGTAAAATTTTGTAAATGAGTAAGTTTTCTCCTTCACTGATGGGCACTCATGAGGTGACACTAATGAAGAAGCACTAATATGCAGCACTGATGGGCACTGATAGGTGGCACTGATGGGCACTGATAGGTGGCACTGATGGGGCAGCCTTAATGGCCACTAATAGGCAGCAATGATGGGCACTGGTGGGCATCACTAATGGGGCTGCACTGATGATCACTGCAGTAATTATCAGTGCAGACCCCCCCCCCTGTCAGGAGAGCCACTTATCACCTCTCCTCTACTCATGCTCTGTCAGTGTGAATAGAGGAATGCCGATAACCGGCACTTCCTAGTTACACTGTGATTGGACACAGCTGATCACATGCTAAAGCGCTTACATCATAGGCTCTTTACCATGATCGGAGATGCGGTGTGGCGGAGCGGCACACCGCCCCACCGAGCCCCCCAGTGGCCCGCACGGACGGCTTGTTCTGAAGGATGTCGTATGACGTCCAGTCAGAACGGTACGGCCTCCGCCCCCCGCTGTCATTCAGCCATAGGCCGGGCGGGAAGGTGTTAAATAAATCCTCCTGGATATTTTTTTTGTTATTGTGTCTCTCTCAATGTTAAAATAAACCGACCATTAAAATTATAGACCGATCATTTCTTTGTCAGTGGGCAAACCTACAAAATCAGCAGGGGATCAAATATTTATTTTTTTTCCTCACTGTAAGTTGTACCTGTTTTATCTGGAGCAATCTCTTCTCTACAGCCTCTCAAAGCACACATTTTACAAAGCATTTCTGAGCTCCAGAAAGCTGCGAGATCTGACATCACACACTGTAAAACTGACATTCACAGACATGACGAGGCATGATGGGAGTTGTAGTTCCTGAACGACTGGAGGGCCGTAGTTTCTAGGCCACCGGCTCTACACACTCTCATAAGGAAACATGCACAGCTGAGACTGTCAATCACTTATTGTGTGCTGGAGGGGGGAGCAGAGCCATCCTCCGGGATTCTGTGGTGTTGGCATTACCTGTCAGAAGAAACTGATGCAGATAGCGGAGGGTGAAGAGAGCAGACAGGAACCACCAATAGGGGCTTTGCATTGAGGCAAGTACACACTATATAAGATAGGGGTGTCAAACTCAATTTCAATGTGGGCCGCATCAGCATTCTGATTGTCCTTTAAAGGGCCACTTGTATCTGTAAGGCTAGATGTACAGAGCACCCCTCCCCCCCCCCCCACTTAAATCGAATGTCAAGAGTCCCCTATCCTCCCTTACAGTATATCACAGTGCACCCCCTTTACCTTGTGCTGTTGCTCGGGGTGCAGCTGGGAAGCAGAAAGTGCAGGGTCTGGAGGAGGACCAGAGGAGGGCTGGAGTCCGCTGCCAGAGTCTGCTGAATGCCAAGATCAGGGGAGGGGAAGGCGGAGACGAGGGGGTGCTGCAGCTGCACAGCGAGGCACAGGATCTGTAGAGAGGAGTTCTGTCCTCCTCTCTGCTGCCAACTGCTGAGACAGTGGTAGGGGGCAGAGACGAGCCTCTTCACGGCTGCATGGAGAAGGGTGGGGGGGGGGGAGTTCTGTCCTCCTTTTTATGCTGCCGACTGCTGAGACAAGGTGGGGGTAGAGACTAAGGGGGGTGCTGCAGCTACAGGAGAGGTGCGGGGGATACATGAAATGACCTGGTGGCTAGATTTGGCCTGCGGGCCTTGTGTTTGGCACATGGGATATACATGTTTCCAAAAAATCAAGGGCTTAATATCACTTTAATGGACTGCTTATTTTTTTTTCTGCAGTTCTACTTTATCCTCTCAGCACAGAAAGAAAGATTTTTAAAGTTTCCTTGCCCTTGTCCGAACCTTCCTGTTGCCATCTCCCGCGGTGTTGGTTTAGCCCCCGTTTTCCCCCCCTCATCCCTCACTTTGAATGGTGCCATGTACCCTTCACAGCACTTTGTTCTTCCTCCTCGGTCGGCCATCACTTAGCCCTTATTAGACGGTGTTTAATTCCAGCGCGGCGGAGAGCGGGGCTGATAAAGGTTAGGATGGCGGTGATGGGCGCCGGCTGATGTCACGGTGACAGTAAAGAGCCGCTTGTCAGGCCCATGAAAAGAGGAACTTGTTATTCTGCTCTTTTGGGCTGATGTAGTGAAACCGTCATCTGTATTAATAATTCCCTCCTCAGGAGCCGAGCCGGGGCTGTCCACGTGCAATCCGGAGGAGAACTCGCTGCCTCTCTAGTAGAAGCCAATTAGCGTTATGTGCGCTGATGTCATTGTCATCCCTTTTAAATGTCGGGCTGAATTTATTCCTCCCTGCACATTAAAAAAAAAGACAATAACAGAAAGTCTTTCCTTCCCTCGCCTTTTATTTCTCCTTAAAGGGCAAACGTCGGTGATAAAGTTTTTCGGCGTCTCCGGGCTCGGCTTATCACTGTGATGTCTTTTAGCAGAAGAAATGGTCTGTCTGGGTTCTAAATTGAGAGCCGGACAGTAATTAGCACAGCGCCCCTCTGCTGGATAACCTTTCCTTTGTGGTGGGTGACGGCCGTCACTGTGGAAGTGGGCAAGAAAATGTCCCGGTGTGATGAGTATATCACCAGGGATGCTCTGCGGAGCTCACTTCTTCTTGGTGTCAGAGATGTTTACTACTTGGAGCAGTCTCCAAACTGCGGCCCTTTGCATGCTGTTATCCGGTCTTTGGGGGACTATTTAACCTACTGATATCAACAATGGGGCATAATTTCCCCCTCCACGAACACCAGTGAGGGGGCATAATTCCTCCCAATGACCTAATGACACCAATGAAAGGGCGAGAATCCTCCCAATGACACCAATGAAGGGGCAAGAATCCTCCCAATGTCACCAATGAAGGGGCAAGAATCCTCCCAATGACACCAATGATGTCACAAGAATCGTCCCAATGACACCAATGATGGCACAAGAATCCTCCCAATGACACCAATGATGTCACAAGAATCGTCCCAATGACACCAATGATGGGACAAGAATCTTACCAATGATGGCACAAGAATCCTCCCAATGACACCAGTGAAGGGGCAAGAATCCTCCCAATAATGGGGCAAGAATCCTCCCAATGATGGGGCAAGAATCCTCCCAATGATGGGGCAAGAATCCTCCCAATGATGGGGCAAGAATCCTCCCAATGATGGGGCAAGAATCCTCCCAATGATGGGGCAAGAATCCTCCCAATGATGGGGCAAGCATCCTCCCAATGATGGGGCAAGCATCCTCCCAATGATGGGGCAAGAATCCTCTCAATAAAGGGGCAAGAATCCTCTCAATAAAGGGGCAAGAATCCTCCCAATGATGGGACAAGAATCCTCCCAATGATGGGAAATGGCAACCCTAGGGGGGGCCAGAGGGGGCTCTAACCCCCCCAAAATTATGCTGGGCCCCACCATGTGCCCCCCCCCCCCCCCCCAAAAAAAAATTTTTTATTATTATTTTTTTTTTTTTTACAAAAAGGCTATTTCTTTTTGTTTGTATTCATATCGGATGTGCCGCATCTTACTCGGGCCACCGCTGGGGTAACACAGTCTATATTGAGAGGGAGAACGTCCCCAGTCAGCTCCTGCGGGTGATTCCTCCCCCCTCCCTCTGCTCGCTGACACTGCATAATGCAAGCGCTCACAACCACGGCCGCCCGATCTGCTCCTTCCCCTGCATCCTCATTGGCAGGGAGAAGAGCGAGTTGCAGGAAGGACTCCACCAGGACTCTCAGTTACTGAAAAAACAGACTGATTTCTCCGTCCTTAGAACAAGAGAACCAGCCTGTAAATTCTAAGAGATGCCAGACCAGCGCTGTCAATAGCAGGGGCAGGACAGCAAGAGGGGGCTGGGGAACCCCACAGTGACAGAACACCAGGGCCCGGAGGCAAGACAACCTTTGCAACCCTGATAGTTCTCCCACTGCTTTGGATCCTTATATTTTCTTTGCATGCTGGTGACATATATCTCTTGTTCTCTGTCACCCTGGGGGGCCCCAATACAGTAGGAAGGGAGCTCACTGCAGAACATGTGAAAGGGCCATTGTGGGATCGTAGTAAAGGGCCCCAGGATAGATAAAATATATATAGATAGATAGATCTATCTATCTATTTGCATTTTATATTGCCCCCCTATTTTTGTCCCTGTCCCCCCATGTGCCCCCCCCCCCCCCCCTAAATATGAAAGCTGGAGACGCCACTGATGATGGGACAAGAATCCTCCCAATGATGGGACAAGAATCCTCCCAATGACACCAAAGATGGGGCACTATTCCTCCTCTTGACACCAAAGATGGGGCATTGATTTGTCCTGCTGACGTTGGGACCTTTTCCACTCCCACGGGCCACAGTCTGTCCCCTTGTTTAGAAAGTTTGGAGACCCCTGACTTAGAATATTGGGACCATACAGTCAATCTGAAAAGTATTTACAGCTCTTCAGTTTTTCCACATTTTATTATGTTACAGACTTCTTCAAAAAGGGATTAAATTCATTATTTTCCTCAATTCTACAAAAAAAAAAAACCATAATGACAACGTGAAAGAAGTTTGTTTGAAATCTTTGCAAGTTTATTAAAAATAAAATACGAAACAAATCCCATGTACATAAGTATTACAGCCTTTGCCGTGACACTCAGAATTGAGCTCAGGTCCATCCTGTTTCCACTGATCATCCTTGAGATGTTTCTACAACTTGCTTGGAGACCACCTGTGGTAAATTCAGTTGATTGGACATGCTTTGGAAAGCCACACACCTGTCTATAGAAGATCCTACAGATAACAGTGTATGTCAGAGCACAAACCAAGCCATGAAGTCCAAGGAATTGTCTGTAGACCTCTGAGACAGGATTGTATGGAGGCACAGATCGGGGGAAGGGTACAGAAAAAAATTTCTGCAGCACTGAAGGTCCCAATGAGCACAGTGACCTCCATCATCTGTAAATGGAAGAAGTTTGGAACCACCAGGACTCTTCCTAGAGCGGGCTACCCTGCCATACTGACCAATTTGAGAAGGGCCTTAGTCAGGGAGGTGACCAAGACCCCGATGGTCACTCTGACAGAGCTCCAGTGTTTCTCTGTGGAGAGAGGAGAACCTTCCAGAAGAGCAACCATCTCTGCAGCACTACACCAATCAGGCCTGTATGGTAGAGCGGCCAGACGGAAGTCACTCCTCAGTAAAAGGCACATGACAGCCCACCTGGAGTATGCTAAAAGGCACCTGAAGGACTCTCAGACCATGAGAAACAAAATTCTCTGGTCTGATGAAACAAAGATGGAGCTCTTTGACCTGAATGGCAAGCGTCATATCTGGAGGAAACCAGGCACCGCTCATTACCTAGCCAATACCATCCCTACAGTGAAGCATGGTGGTGGCAGCATCATGCTGTGGGGATGTTTTTCAGCGACGGGAACTGGGAGACTAGTCAGGACAGAGGGAAAGATAAACGCAGCAATGTCCAGAGACATCCTTGATGAATACCTGCACCAGAGGGCTCTGGACCTCAGACTGGGGTGAGGTTCATCTTCCAACAGGACAACAACCCTAAGCACACAACCAATAAAGGTGTGGCTACGGACAACTCTGTGAATGTCCTTTGGCACAGACTTGAACCCGATTGAACGTCTCTGGGGAGATCTGAAAATGGCCGTGCACCGACGCTCCCCATCCAACCAGCTGGAGCTGGAGAGGTCCTACAAAGAAGAATGGGAGAAACTGCCCAAAAATAGGTGTTCCAAGCTTGTAGCATCATACTCAAAAAGACTTGAGGCTGTAATTGGTGCCAAAGGAGTTTCAACAAAGTATTGAGCAAAGGCTGTGATACTTATGTACATGGGATTGTTTTGCTTTTTTATTTTTTAATAAATCTGCAAAGATTTCAAACAAACTTCTTTCACGTTGATATGGGGTATCAAAGCAGGGTTCCACTCGTTTATTAAAAGTCAGCAGCTACAAAAAGTGTAACTGCTGACTTTTGGGACCTGTGACGTGTCCCAGAAGATTTACGAATTAGGTGACTTCTGAAGGCAATTGGCTTCTACTAGAATTTAGTAAGGGGTATCAGAGTAGAGGGGGCTGAATACAAGTTCCCCCCACACTTTTCACACATTTATTTGTAAAAAAAAAAATGGAAAAACCATTTATCATTTTCCTTCCACTTCACAATTATGTGCCATTTTGTGGTTGTAACCTGACATGTCATATGAAAACTCCTGATGGTTTCAAACTGACAAGATGGCCGCAGTCCTCATGCACAGAGACGCCACGCGTGAAGTTTTTGGACGCATGGTGTCACTGTGCATGAGGACTGTGGCCATCTTGTTGGTTTGAAACCTTCAGGAGTTTTCATATGACATGTCAGGTTACAACCACAAAGTGGAACATAATTGTGAAGTGGAAGGAAAATGATACATGGTTTTTCCAATTTGTTTTACAAATGTGTGAAAAGTGTGGGGGGGGGGGGATTTGTATTCAGCCCCCTTTACTCTGATACCCCTAGCTAAATTCTAGTGGAACGAATTGCCTTCAGAAGTCACCTAATTAGTAAATAGAGTCCACCTGTGTGTAATTTAATCTCAGTATAAATACAGCTGTTCTGTGAAGCTCTCAGAGGTTTGTTAGAGAACCTTGGTGAACAAACCGCATCATGAAGGCCAAGGAACACACCAGACAGGTCAGGGATAAAGTTGTGGAAAAACCACCAGATTCTCCCATCTTCAAAAGCGAGATGGATGAAGGAATCCTCCCTGCCGAGCTATTGTGTTCTGATAGGGGGGGGGCTCTGTTGTCAGAATACACTGATTGGGCTACAGCAGATTGACCTGCTGATCCAACATTCCCATTAGACAGAATAGCCACCTTTTTTTCCTTTTAAGATGCACCGCACTAGATTGATAAGTGCCTCTTGAGTTTTTAGGCATTGGGCAACTGTTTCCCAAATTTTCAAGGCTACCACCTGGTCCTCTGTTCGCAGGTTTTCTAAGTTTTACCAGGTGGATCTTTAGGCTTCATCTCATGACCTTTCCAGATCTAATGGCCTTCAGGCAGATCTTTGAGCTGCAGGCCTGTTCATTTTTTGTCGTATTGTCCACCTCCCTACGTTGGAATGCTTTTGGACACCCCATTTGTCTCCAAATGTCCCTTAATGAACGATGAAGAAAATGAGATTTGTGTACTGACTAAAATCAGTTTCTTGAAGTTTACAAAATCTCAAGCTCATCAATATCTACAGTGTTCCACATCGCCAGATCCCAATATAGAGAAGACACTTGAAATGGCTGACTGGTTTCGTGGGGGATCCCCCTTCCTCAGAAAGACACGTTTTGGGGGATCCCCTCTTCCTCATAGTGATAAGTTTGAGGGGGGATCCCCTCTGCCTCAGAGGGACACGTTTAGAGGGGGATCACCTCTTCTTCAGAGGGACACGTTTAGAGGGGGATCCCCTCTTCTTCAGAGGGACATGTTTAGAGGGGGATCCCCTCTTCTTCAGAGTGACGTGTTTTGAGGGGGATCCCCTCCTCTTCAGAGGGACCCGTTTCGAGGGGGATCCCCTCCTCTTCAGAGGGACCCATTTCGAGGGGGATCCCCTCCTCTTCAGAGGGACCCGTTTCGAGGGGGATCCCCTCCTCTTCAGAGGGACCCGTTTCGAGGGGGATCCCCTCCTCTTCAGAGGGACCCGTTTCGAGGGGGATCCCCTCTAATTCAGAATGACCCGTTTCGAGGGGGATCCCCTCTTCAGAGGGACCCGTTTCGAGGGGGATCCCCTCTAATTCAGAATGACCCGTTTCGAGGGGGATCCCCTCTAATTCGGAGTGACCCGTTTCCAGGGGGATCCCCTCTAGAGCCCATTGCCGGAGCAACCATCTTGAGCATAAAGGGTTGTTCTCTTTTCTTATCCAAGTCCTCCTGTAGGCAGCAGAATAACCTATTTGAAAACAAACACAAAGATATTGAACACCTTTTATTTTAATGTGTCTGGAATGTATTTATCTCATACCATCTGACAGCAGCTCAGTTGGTCATCAATAATCTGAATATCACGTTACTTTCATCTTCACACTTTTGAGTATTGTTATACCAACACAGTTCCTATGGAGAACAGGCCCGGTTTATATGCGGAGTATTACCGTACATGCACAGTTTGTACTTTAGTTACAGTGGCATAGACTTGGTTAATCGACATGGTCTTGACTGACGCTGAGTACTGATACCCGGGGTCACATGACTCTATTAGCGATTCAGTTTCCGGCCGGACATTGCACAGACGCAAGGCGGCAGATAGATCTTGGCTTTTAATTGCACTATGCTCCTGACTGGAGAGATAAGCGAGGACAGGAACACCGAGAGATAGAAATGTTCTTTATTCATTGTGCTATATAAAGATTTTCTAATTATAAAGTTTAATTAAGTTCATTATTTTTTCTGCTTCAGATTAAATGAATATGAAATATTCTGCGACTTTCCCTGAACTTTTCCCAATTACCTTCCTCTTCATGTTTCTCATGTATGCTTAATTCATCAGCCGGTCTCCTCCACACGCATCTGTACACAGACAATGAAAGACTTTCACTTCGTATTCCAAGTCCATTAAAGAAGACCTGTCACCGCCTGTCAGGATCGGCACCGCAGCCACCCGGCAGAACACGAATACCAGTTACCACCACAACCCTGCAGTATTGCAACTGTGCAACCATGCACCCCCAGCAGTGTAGAGTATTTCAGGAGAGGAGAGTTATAGAGGAAGGAGCAGAGTCCTCCAGCAGTGCAGAGTATTTCAGGAGAGGAGAGTTATAGAGGAAGGAGCAGAGTCCTCCAGCAGTGCAGAGTATTTCAGGAGAGGAGAGTTATAGAGGAAGGAGCAGAGTCCTCCAGCAGTGCAGAGTATTTCAGGAGAGGAGAGTTATAGAGGAAGGAGCAGAGTCCTCCAGCAGTGCAGAGTATTTCAGGAGAGGAGAGTTATAGAGGAAGGAGCAGAGTCCTCCAGCAGTGCAGAGTATTTCAGGAGAGGAGAGTTATAGAGGAAGGAGCAGAGTCCTCCAGCAGTGCAGAGTATTTCAGGAGAGGAGAGTTATAGAGGAAGGAGCAGAGTCCTCCAGCAGTGCAGAGTATTTCAGGAGAGGAGAGTTATAGAGGAAGGAGCAGAGTCCTCCAGCAGTGCAGAGTATTTCAGGAGAGGAGAGTTATAGAGGAAGGAGCAGAGTCCTCCAGCGGTGCAGAGTATTTCAGGAGAGGAGAGTCATAGAAGGAGCAGAGTCCTCCAGCAGTGCAGAGTATTTTAGGAGAGGAGAGTTATAGAGGAAGGAGAGGAGTCCTCTGCATAGGAGAAAGACGTGAGGTCCTTTGACTGGGGAAAGGAATATTCCGTTTCTCAGACTTTAGTGCTATCTTTCAGTTAATAATCAGTTTTTTGGGATTGTGCGGGGTGCGTGTTGGACCGGCACTCTTCTCTCGTTCCCCAGTAACTAGTTTATTTCAGTAGTATAATATCGGCTCTGATTACAAGCCCCTCCCATCCCGCAGTATTCACGGAGACAAGCTCCTTTACAATACAATGTTATTATTACAGAAAAAACGGTTTTGATCCACGCGGCACACAATGGTGCCCGGGCAGCCCGTCCCCCCATCCGCTGTGCGCCAGAAGCGGGTCCTTTGTGTGATGGGGATCCTCTTCGCCGGCTCCTGTGTATTGTCATCTGTATGATGTATAATCAGGAAAGTGTCACCCCGCTGACAGCACAATGACTCCGCTCATATTGAGCCTCTCTTCTCCATTATCTAAACACGCTGTAATCTCGGCTGGGATTTGGATGTGTTTGCATACCGCGCTCTGCCCTGAGCTCATTGTCGGCGAGTCTCTTAACAGAATGACTTTTTTAAATCATTAAGTGTGTTCTGTATATTGGGCTCAGCGGTGACTCTTCTCTAATATTCAGAGAATACTGTACCTGCCTCCGCACCGCTCTCCTTTCACACACAACTTTAATAAAACTCCTTCTCTGCTTGCCAATTTTTCCTTTTTCTCTTTCTTTTCCTTTTTTATTTTTTGGGGGGGTTGTGTTTTAAAGGAAATGTATTGAATTTTTTTTTTCCACTTAAGGATCGAGCCTCTGTTTGAGATTTGTTGTTTAAGTTAAAATCAATTTTCTTTTGCTAGAAAATTACTTAGAACCCCCAAAATATTATCTCTGGGGTTATGGCTATCTGCTGCCATAACTCCCGGTATTCTGCGTCAAAGTCCCGACATACAGCTACTGCGCTTTGTGGTAAGTGGTTAATAATATATACAGCGGGTAAAATAAGTATTGAACACATCACCATTTTTCTAGGTAAATCTATTTCTAAAGGTGCTACTGACATGAAATTTCCTCCACATGTCGGTAACAATCCATACATACAAAGACACCAAAACAAATAAGTTCAGAAATTAAGTTCTGTGTAATAAAATGGAAGGACACAGGGAAAAAGTATTGAACACGCTAACTGAAATGTATTTAATACTTGGTACAAAATCCTTTGTTGGTAATGACGGCTTCAAGACGCCTCCTGTATGTAGAAACGAGTCGCATGCGTTGACTCAGGTGTGATTTTGGCCCTTTCTTCTACACAAATCGTCTTCAAATCTTGAAGGTTCCGTGGGCCTCTTCTATGAACTCTGATCTTTAGTTCTTTCCATAGATTTTCTATTGGATTCAAGTCAGGTGATTGGCTGGGCCATTCTAGAAGCTTTATTTTCTCTTTCCTTGAAACCAATGGAGAGTTTCCTTGGCTTTGTGTTTGGGATGATTGTCCTCCCTCGTTTCATCTCCATCATCCTGGTAGACACAAGCAGATTTTTATCACCATTGATTCCTTCCTTCAATGATATGAAGTTTGCCAGTACCGTATGCTGAAAAAAAGGCCCGCCCACACCATGATGTTCCCACCCCAAACCTCACTGTTGGTATGGGGGGTGTTTTTGGGGTGATGTGCCATTTGACCTCCAAACATGTTGTGAATTATGGGATCCAAGAGTTCCATTTTGGTCTCATCCGACCAGACTATATTCTCCCCGTATTTCACAGGCTTGTCTAAATGTTGTGCAGCAAACTTTAAACAATCTCGAATGTGTTTTTTTTCTTCAGCAGTGGAGTCTTGCTTGGTGAGCGTTCATAGAGGCCATGGCGGGTGAGTGCATTACTTACTGTGTACCTGCTAGTTCCAGATCTTTCTGAAGCTCCTCACAAGTGGTGTTTGGCTCTTGGACAACTCTTCTGATCATTCTTTTCACTCCATTGTCAGAAATCTTGTGAGGAGCACCTGATCGTGGCCGGTTTATGGTGAAATCATGTCCGCTTCTCTGCCTTTTGGCTAAGATCAAGTGTAGTATCTGTTCTTATCAGTCTTTAGAGGGGAGATTGCCGGTACCCTTAGATGGATGGGGGCGCTGGCCAGTATCCCTTCTGATGTAATTGGTAAGGAATGAGAATGGTAAGGGGAGGGCCCTTTTCCTCCTGGGTTGAAAGGTGGCCTTGCAAAATTCTTGTCCCCAGTTGTAGGCGAGGCTGTTTCTAAGCTGTCCAAATTCTGAAGCCTCCTGGTAGGGATGGAGCTGCACTGGTCTGGCCAAAGGCCGAGCTCCGAAAGAAGCCCATAGTGTATGTGCCCCTGGAGTGGCAGTCCAGGGGTGCCTTAATTCTCTGTCGGATTGGGCAGTTTGAGTTTCGGCACCAGGTTCACTGCACTACACACACACTTTTTTTCGCACTTGCCTCTAGGGCCGAGCCTTTTTTATTCCTGGCCGGAAGGCCGGCCATAGTTTTGCACACTGGCACCTGTAGCACATCTCTACTCTCCTCCCCCCCCCCCCCACTTTTATGTGTGTGTTTGTCACGTTTATCTTTATTTTTGGTTGCACTGTACACGTCTTTTTCACGTTCGCTTGGTAGGGTGTAGGTCCTCGAGCCTGCCCTGAAAGTCTTGGGAGGGGGTGGATATGGCCTTATGGCTTAGTTCGCGCTCTCTCATGGGGTCTCCCTTCAGGGGAGCCCCACCCAGTACTTGGGTTGGTCTGTTTCGGCAGACCTCCCAGAGAACGGGGTCCGCCTGGTTTCGGCCAGGTGGACCAGTGAAGTACCCAGTCCCTGTCAGGAGTTTAACGTCCTGATGAGGGCAAGGGTCCTTTCTCTTTGGAGGAGGACCATGTGTACACCCTGAGCATTTTGTGTTTTTTTTTTTTTTTTCACTTTTTGTGTGGAGTGTGAGTGCGTTCACACACCACAGCTTTTTTTTAAAAAAAGATGATCTTTCCACTTCCAGATTATGGCCCCAACAGTGCTCACTGGAACATTCTAAAGTTTAGAAATCCTTCTGTAACCAATGACATCAGTATGGCAAGGTCCATAAAAACACGGCTAAGCGAGGAACTTGACTGGCCTGTACAGAGTCCTGAGCTCAACCCGATAGAACATCTTTGCGATGAATTGGAGCAGAGACTGCGAGCCAGGCCTTCTCGCTCAACATCAGTGTCTGACCTCACAAATGGTCTTCTCGAAGAATGGTCAAACATTCCCATAGACACACTCCTAAACCTTGTGGACGGCCTTCCCAGAAGAGTTGAAGCTGTTATAGCTGCAAAGGGTGGGCCAACTCAATATTGAACCCTACAGGCGAAGACTGGGATGTCATTAAAGTTCATGTAAAGGCAGGCGTCCCAATACTTTTGACAATATAGTGTATACAGAATAAATCTTTTGTGCCCAGAGTTCAGCTTTAACATCGCTGTGTTTTTAAGGTGGACTCCTCTGTTGTCTACCTGCCGAGCCGGTTACACTTCTGTTATTGGTGAGTTGGGATGTGTAATCCGTACCCGACAAGCTATTTTGTGTGACACGGTCAGGTCCCCCGGTATCTCTGTGATGTCTCTTCTCGCTCCCCAAATACCAGCATGACAACGGCAACGTCCTCTCTCTTCTCTGCGTCCTCAGATAAGTACAATGACTCGCCGAGGTGGGGAGACCGCGCGCTTTCATGTACGGAATGTGCGCCGGAGATGAGCGTCCCCACTTTCTTCCTCTACAAAGACCCGCCGAACGCAGGCTGGCTTTCAAGTGTCTTTTTTTTTTTTTTTATATCGCAGCCTGTTTGATAGCAATATTTTCATCCGCTGTATTATTCTGCGGGGTTCCTTTTGTAGGTTCGGAATTTAGGATTTTTTTTTTTTTTTTTTTGTGCCTCTGGGGAATGATCGGCTTGCGATTTCTTCTTTTTTTAGATCTTGTGTGGAATGGAGGGGATGGTCACAGTCGCCGTATTAGGCATTCCGTTTTCTAGGTGAGAAATGAGAGTGAGGGATCATGTCTGAAGATAGCTTAGGTGTCCAGGTATTGAAGCTGTGTGTTGACCGATTTTTGGTCATTCGCATGTCACTTGTGGCACTGGAGAACGATCAACTCATAACCGCCAGGGAACCTTTTTTGTGATTTAGCGAACATCGGTCTACAAGATGGCTGCCTCCTCTGATTGGGGTTGACAGGGAGCGCTCCCGGAACTGATAGAAGAGGACAACAGAGCATTATGGAATCATCAACAACCTTCATTTTGGCTGCAATAGATTTTAACCTGTTGCCGATCGCGTAACACAAATGTGCAGCGGCAAAAAAAGTGAGACGAAAGCTACACACATGCATTACTGGGCGGGTGATGTTTCTTGGCTGAGAGTGTGCTCACTGCGCGCTTCCAATTTCTGAGACCGAGCTGTCAAAAACAGGTCTCCGCCCCCTCTAACGGCGGGGAGCTTTGGATCATGTGATCACTGTAACAACCAGTCAGTGGTCAAAAATTCTTATCTGAATGCCCAGTTTGGTAGCCATGATGGTGCCACATCCCGCTAAGTAGATACAGAAATGGAGGTTTATGGAAGAGATTTTTGGAAAGGCACCACTATGACAAATCTATATAAAAATAACAAATATCATTTTATGAAATGCAATCTTAACCACTTGCCGACCGCCGCACGCCGATATACGTCGGCACAATGGCAGCAGTGGGCAAATGGGCGTACCTGTACGTCCTCTTTAAATGGCGGGGCTAGCGGGCGCACACGTGCCGCGTACATCGTGTCCGTGCCCGCGGATTCGACGACGACCAGTATCCCGGCGATCGTTTCACAGAGACGCAGAATGGGGAAGTGCCTATGTAAACACGCCATTTCCCCGTTCTGCCTTGTGACATGACAGATCACCGCTCCCTGTGATCGGGAGCAGTGATTGCTGTCATGTAAGTGGAAGCCCATCCCCCCTACAGTTAGAATCACTCCCTAGGACACACTTAACCCCTTGATCGCCCCCTAGTGTTTAACCCCTTCCTTGCCAGTGTCATTTACACAGTAATCAGTGCATTTTCATAGCACTGATCGCTGTATAAATGACAATGGTCCCAAAATAGTGTCAAAAGTGTCCGATGTGTCCGCCATAATGTCGCAGTCACGATAAAAAAAAACGCAGATCACTGCCATTACTAATAAAAAATTAAATAATAAAAAATGGCATAAAACTATCCCCTATTTTGTAGAACTTTTGCGCAAACCAATCAATATACGCTTATTGCGATTTTTTTTTTTTTTTTTTTCCAAAAATATGTAGAAGAATACATATCAGCCTAAACTGAGGAAAAATGTTTGTGTTTTTTATATTTTTTGGGGGGATAATTATTATAGCAAAAAGTAAAAACTATTGCTTTTTTGAATATTGACGCTCTTTTTTTTTTTTTTTTTGCAAAAAATAAAAACCGCAGAGGTGATCAAATACCACCAAACGAAAGCTCTATTTGTGGGGGAAAAAAGAACGTCAATTTTGTTTGGGTGCAACGTCGCACGACCGCGCAATTGTCAGTTAAAGCGACACAGTGCAAAAAGTGCTCTGGTCAGGAAGGGGGTAAAATCTTCCGGGGCTGAAGCGGTTAAGACATCTAATAAAATACATGTAACAGCGGGGGCGCATGCGCGCGAGCGACGGGAATGGCTGTGTAATTCCTCCGCTCCGCGCCGACGGGATCCTTAACCCGGCCTGACATCGAGCAGAAACAGCGGGGCCGCAGCACACACAGCGATCCAGACTCCGGAACGTCCCGGGACCCTGCCGGTGGTGCTCCGGTCCGGAAAATATAAGCAGAAAGCCAGGCAGCCCCAGAAATCTCTCACAGCGCCAGGCAAGGGGAAATCCAATATGGCGCTCAAGCCTCCAGAACGGGAGGACGCAGCACACATGTCTGATGACAACCCTGCATCTCCTACGGACAGCTTACTACAGTTCCCTACAGATCTGGTAAGCCCTCTACCCCTGGACTCTGACAATCTTTTGGCAAGATTCCGTAACATAGTAAGGGATGAAATTACTGTGGCATCACGTAAACTCTCCTCAGATTTGGTGCGGGGCCTTAAAGAGATAGGCCACCGCACTAATCAATTAGAGCAACGCATGGATTTGGCGACCACAGTCTTAGAGGGCCATGAGGAAGAGGTAGATAAAATAACAACAGAATTGGAGTCCCTGAGAGACAAATTGGAAGACGCAGAAAATAGGGCCCGCAGGGACAACTTGCGCATCCGCGGTATCCCAGAAACGGTGAACGACCTGCAGGGCACGGCGACGGCTTTTTTTCAGGAATTGGCCCCAGAAATCCCTGTGGACAGGCTTGAATTCGATCGCATACATAGATCTCTGGCCCCAAAACCTACGGATGGCCCCCCGAGAGATGTCATCATAAAATTCCATTACTACCGTACTAAAGAAAAGCTTCTGCAGGCGGCAAGAGAACAACAGACTCTCTCATTTCAGGGAAATTCCCTTCAATTGTTCGCTGATCTCTCACCGGTCACGATTGCCAGACGGCGGAGTCTCAAGCCATATCTGCAAATACTGCAAACACAGGGGATCAAATACAGATGGGGGTTCCCCTTCAAAGTATCCTTCTCCCATTTGGGTCGTCAATTTCAGGCTACATCTCCAGCGGAGTTAAAGCGTCATTTCCAGGATCTCCAACTGGACCTTCCATCCTCCCAGATGGAGGCGGCGGCCTCCTCCTCCTCCAGACCAGGACCCTCCAGGCCTCCTCGACAAGGCTCCCAACGTTCGCAACCCGGTTCCCAAGCCCTGCGAGAACTACAGTCCCAGAAGTTCCATAAATCTAACAACGGTTGAAGGTACTCTATTTTGTTTGTTTTCAATGGCATCTAGCCCCCTTCTGTAGCCTGATCCCAGGCTGCGATCAACCCGTTTTTTTTTTTTGTTTTTTTGTTTTTTTTTGTTTCCTGCTTTTACACCTGGAACTTATAAGTGTTTTGGGTAAGAAGTTACTGGTTCCCATCACAGGAATTCTAGTCCTATGCTCTAAGAACTTTAAAAGACACCTCACCAAGGTCCGCCCCATTAGTGAGATGGCGGTGTGAGGTGCAAGAAGCGACATTGAAGATAAGCAAATGGACGTTCATCAGCATCTTCCCAGGACGAAGACTACCCACGTTTGAAGAAGAATTATAAATGTATTTTCTTTTAGATACTTCTTCAATTTTTTCTCGTTTTCTTTTTATTTTATTTCCAGGTTAAGTCTTCAGGATAATGTTATCCATTTAATGCAGGAATGTGACTATAACATCTTTGTTTTTTTCTAGGGTTTGACGTGGTGGGGGGAGGGAGAAACCGCAGCCGCGGGAATTCCCTTACGTGGAGTTCTGTTGCGGCGCGGGCAGTTGTTTCCGTACCCCACACCGCTGCCTCCGTAAGGGGGGGCGGGGGGGTGCGGAGGGGCTGGATCAATCTCCCCGGTGGTCAAGGGTCTGGAGGCCTTTTGGCTTTCGGGTCCGGGCCGGCGGGGACAAAGTTATGGTTGTACCTTCATGTACTATATTGTTTCACCAACAATAATCTAGTTTTGTTGTTTTTGTTTTAAATTTATCTTCACTAAACCTGAGCTTATAGATTTCTAGTTTCTGCTCTCACCGTATACTTACAAGTTATGATTGTTAAATGATAGGCCGGGGGTCCCGTTGGACAAATGCTACCCCCGATGAGTGAACACTTGACCGAGACGGCTGTCTCGGCCAATGTCTTACTCGAATGTGGGTCTTTCAGCCCACAAGATAAAGCAACCAAGGTATTGTTGTTTATCCGAACTCGAGATTCTCTTACTACCTCTACCTTACCTGCCTCTCTTCTTCTCTGGTGCCCTTTGCTTGCCCCCCCTCCTTTGTTCCCTTCCCCTAGGTCCGCGGGATGTCTGCCTGGAACTTCATATAGGAGAAACCCCCTGATCCCATGACCCTTAATTGGCTTACCCTGAATGTTCAGGGTATGAATTCCCCCCAGAAAAGGGTCAAGATCTTCAAATATCTAAAACAACAAAAAATAGACATCGCTTGTTTACAAGAAACGCACTTTTCTACAACCTCTTGCCCTAAATACTTTGCGGCACAATACCCACAGGTATTTCTGGCCAACGCATCCACTAAACACAGAGGCGTTCTGATCGCCATAAGCAAAAAGGTTCCATTTATTTGCAGTAAGCAGATAGCTGACCCAGAAGGTAGATATTTAATTTTGCAAGGCACGATTCAGGATAATGAGATAACGATCATGTCCTATTATGCTCCGAATACTAATCCAGGGCCCTTTCTTACCCATGTCTGTTCTCTGATACGATCTCACCAAAAAGGTACCCTACTGATAGCAGGAGACTCTAATGTAACGTTAAAGCCCTCCCTTGACAAATACCCACCGGACTATAAACCCCCCTCGGCGGCAGCCAACTCCTTTTTATCCTCCCTACAGAACTCTGACCTAATAGACCTATGGCGGGAATTCCACCCCCTGAGTAGGGATTATACCCATTACTCTCACCCTCACCATTCTCACTCTAGGATTGACCATATGTTCGTACTTCGCAAACATCTTCCCTTAATAGAATCAATCTCTATCCTTACAGCCCCATGGTCAGACCATGATCCTATTCTAACGGTTTGTCGCTCTTTACTGAGTAAATCACAATTCTCCCCATGGGTGATGAATGCCTCTCTCCTATCCCACAAAGAGATTCTTGCTGATATCCACGAAGCTTCAGCAGAATATTTTAGAATTAACACAGGTTCTGTACCATCCCCAATTACACTGTGGGAAGCCTATAAAGCGGTCCTCAGAGGACATGTCATACGTATAGCGTCTAGACGAAAAAAAGAGAGAGCAAAAGCTCGACAAGAACTTGAATTAAAAGTAGAGACCGCGAATAAGACCTTCAAACTAACACCTACCCCCAATAACCGCAAACTCTTAGATAAAGCCCGCACAGATTTAGACTTATGCCTGACTGGCGAAGCAGAACGAACTCTACGATGGGCCCGACAAAAATGGTATATTAAAGCGAATAAACCTAATACTATGTTAGCTAATAGACTACGCACCTTCGCCCCGAAATTTTCTCCTATCACCCTTCGCACCCGTCACAATTCCCTAACAGGTAACCCCCAAAAAATCCTGGAGGAATTTAGACACCGCCTCACTAAACTTTATTCGGAACCAGATCACCTTTCAACCCAAGGCCTAGATACCTTTCTTAAGAATTTAACATTACCATCCTTGTCTGAAACTCCTACATCCCTGATGGACCGTGATATACTGGTCTCAGAAGTACTTCAATGTATTAAGGAGTTGAAAGTGGGCAAGAAGCCGGGTCCTGATGGCTTCACGGCACTTTATTACCGAAAAATGGCAGATATCATTGCTCCACATTTAACTAAAATGTATAATTCAGTCAAGGATGGTTGTCACTTTACACCTAACCAATTGACCGCCAACATAGTTATGATACCCAAGCCAGATAGGGACCATTCGTCATGGGCTAATTTCCGGCCCATATCACTCATCAACATCGACATGAAAATTTTAACAAAGATCCTGGCCACCCGCCTCAACTCCTTCCTTCCGCGTCTAATAAAAAAAGAACAAGTGGGATTTGTCCCACGTAGACAGGCAGGGGACGCAATAAGACGTCTTCTCCAAATACAACATATTGTTCATAACAGACACATTGAAACTATGTTCTTATCTTTGGATATCAACAAGGCTTTTGATACACTGTCCTGGCCTTACCTGATTCAAACGTTGAAACACTTTGGTTTTGGCACATCATTTATGAGCTGGATCTCAGCTATTTATAACTCCCCTCAAGCCAAGGTGAAGTACTACGGGTTTGAATCCTACATCTTCCCAATTAAAAGGGGAACTCGCCAGGGGTGCCCGCTCTCTCCATTGTTATTCATTTTGGCATTGGAACCCCTAGCAGAAGCCATTAGATCTCACCCTGATATAACTGGCGTGGAGATAGCGGGAACCCCGCATAAACTGTCTATGTTCGCGGATGACATTTTAATGACCATCACCAAACCAAGAATCACACTCCCTAACCTACTAAATCTTCTGGAAACCTTTGCCACCTTTTCGGGCCTCTCGGTCAATCCCGCTAAATCCAAAGCAATGTCAATAAACCTCTCCCCATCTGAATTAGATTCCCTACAGTCCCACTTTTCTTTTCAATGGCTGAATTCTCTACCCTATCTTGGTATTCGACTCACCCCAACATACTCAGGTTTATTCCAAGCCAATTTCCCCCCATTATTTAGAAATCTCACTAAAATGCTCTCCTCATGGTCTGCTCTCCCGTTATCCTGGTTCGGCAGGATAACAACTATCCGCATGTCCTACCTCCCAAAATTACTGTATTACTTCAGGGTTCTCCCGGTACAGGTCCCTTCCCATATTCTCCGTATTCATCAGCGCAAGATTATGCAATTTATTTGGGGCTTTAAGAAACCCAGGATTAATAAGCAGGTATTGTTTGCTCGGAAAATTAATGGAGGTTTATCTGTACCCAACCTACAAGCTTATTACATAGCTGCAGCCATAGCACCATTATCTCATCTCCATGAAAAAACTCAGATGCCGTTATGGGCCGCTATGGATATGGTAGACTCCCACCCAATACCCTTGGCTTCTCTTCCATGGCTCCCTCGAGAACATCGCCCTAGTACTATGGGCCCCTGTCTGGCCCATTCACTACGGTTGTGGGATTCTGTCAAATACTCTGCAGGTTTGATCTCCCCGCATCTCCCCCTACTCTCCCTCCTGCACTGCCCATTGTTTCCACCAGGAAAAGATAATCCGCAACAGTTCCGATGGTGGACTGAGCAAGGCTTTGTGGATGTCCACTCTATGCTTTCTCCAACCAGGATCACAACATTTGCGGCTTTACGCTCCTCACATGATATCCCCCTAAGGGAGCATTTTAGATACATGCAAATACGACATTTTCTACTAACTCTGATAAGATCTCATGACCCCCCTTATACTCTAACCCACTTTGAACATCTTTGTAGATCACGACCCCAGTCCCCAGGTCTGATTTCATTAATTTACGCAGCCATTATTAATTCGACAAAACCGCCCACAAGAATATATCAACTTCATTGGGAAGCGGAGCTGGGTAAAAAACTTGACCCGGAGGACTGGCAGGCCATGACAATCTCATTATCCAAGTGCTCCAAGAATGTTTTGTTCTTGGAAAATGCTTACAAAATATTATATAGATGGTATTACACCCCGGCCAGAATAGCGAGGTTCATCCCATCATATTCCCCATTATGCTTTCGAGGTTGCACACAAGAGGGCACGATGGCACATATTTGGTGGAAGTGTCCAAAGGTATGCAGACTGTGGATCAGAGTGTATACACTTCTCCGAAATCTTTTCAATACTACTATAAAGAGGGACCCTTTTGAGGCCCTCTTGGGGAAACCAATTAATGAACTATTGCGCCCAGAACGTCAGCTTGCATCCCATATACTTACTGCAACTAAATTAACTATTGCAAAATCATGGAAAACTCCAGCCCTGAGTTTTGAAGCAGTTAAAAATCGCATTAATGATACCATGGTTAATGAAAAGTTGACAGCAATTTTATCAGATACCCATGACAAATTCCTCCGAATATGGCAACCATGGGTAAACTATGCCCACCCCTCCAGATTCGACTCGGCATTACTCTCCTTGTAATGGGATTGCAGACACCCCATCCCGCGGATCTCTCCCCCCCCTCCCCCTCTTCCCTCCCCCCCCCCCCCCCCTACTTTTCTGCTCTTCCCACCTTTCTTTTTCCTCTATTTTTCCTCTGCTCCCTTTCTCTTTTTTTTTTTCCTTTCATTTCCTTTCTCTTACTCATTCTGTCAGTCAAAATTCTTCTTTTTTTACTCCTATGTTCCATATTCCTTTTTTTTTTCTTGGAAATTTTGTTTTTTTTTTCTTTTTTTTTTTTCTTCTTTTTTCCATATATCGCTAAAACTGCAAGATTGCCCCTGAAAGGGATAAAGTATAGGCTGACAAATGCTTATGTACACCTTTCTTTTTTCTTTTTTTTCACCTCCAGAAGTGCTCTATGTAACATTACATGATTTTGTGATATGATGCCGGTTTTCATTTCCCATCATTCCTTGTTTTTTTTTTCTGTATCAAGACCATGCAGACATGTATCTACATAATGCACAGTTATATGCTTCTCTCATTGTACTGTTAAGAACGTTTCCTTTATGTTCAATAAAACCTTTTGTACAAGAAAATACATGTAACAGTAAATGAAAAATTTGCACAGGATTATAGGACTTTCTTCATACAAGAAAATGCTCTAGATCCCCAAAAATCGTGGGTACCCATACGTGTTTCGACTCAAGGGTCTAAGTCTGGGGGGTTCTCAAGAGCAATAGATTGAACAACTGTTACACGGCAGAGAACACATGCATGCAAGAGCACCAGGATCCCTCCAAAGCCTCCACAAGTAGAAAACAATTCAGAGGACATAAACTTAAATTTCACATTTGTGTGCCTGTAATCACGTGGATAATGGAAATGACCACCACTGTGCAGCATAGAGTAGGGAGATGAATCAAGAGCACATGGCCGTGGGAGAAACCCCTCACAACCTCCCTGGTAAATATTGGATGCTAATCCCAGATATTGTATTGTATCAACTTGTAGAGTAGCCAAAAGATACTTAAAGGAACGTCTATAATACCAAGGAGACGTGGCTACAGGCACACAAATGTGAAATTTAGGTTTTATGTCCTTTGAATTGTTTTCTACTTGTGGGGGCTTTGGAGGGATCCCGGTGCTCTTGCATGCATGTGTTCTCTGCCATATGTAACAGTTGTTCAATCTGTTGCTCTTGAGAACCCCCAGACGAAGACCCTTGAGTTGAAACGCGTAGGGGTACCCATCATTTTTTTGGGATCTAGAGCTTTTTCTTGTATGAAGAAAGTCCTATCATCCTGTGCAAATTTTGCATTTACTGTTGCATGTATTTTTATTAGTGTCTTAAGATTGCATTTATTAGAATTATATTTGTATTTTTATATATATTTATCATAGTGGTGCCTTTTCAAAAATCCCTTTCCATAAACCTCCTTTCTGCAGTCATTGGTCAAATGATCGCCGAACCTTCCCGCCCCCCGAGGTGCTCCAAACGTTTCAAAGAGAAGGAAAGGGGTTAAAGTGGACCTACCATGTGATATATTTTTTTTAGGTTAAGCATTAGTAACGTGTCAGTGTAACACATTCAGGTATTTATTACCTCTCATAGAGATCAAAGTGCCCCCCCCCCCCCCCCCAAATTAATGCTTTTATTGGCTTTTCCCTCTAAAAGGATGATGCTATCTTTGTTCAGGCATCATCCAGGGTCACCACATACTCTCCAGACCACATGTGTCAAACACAAGGCCTGCATGCCGAATCTGGCCCGCCAGGTCATTTCATGTGGCTCTTGTACCTCTCCTGCAGCTGCGGCACCCTCCTCGCCTCCACCCACACCTTGTCTCAGCAGTTGGCAGCAGAGAGGAGGACAGAACTCCTTTACAGAAAGAGTAGCTGGGGTTGCAGGTGGTGCAGAGTAAAGTGTAATAGGGGGGGAATGCAGGGGGTGCATAAAGTAGTTGGGATGCAGAATGAGGTGTAATGGAGGTACAGAAAGAGTAGTGAGAAATGAAGGGGTTGAAGTAAATGGGGTGAAGCTTGTACAGAAAATGTAATGGGGGATGCAGGGGGTTCAGAATGTGGGGTAGTATGGGATGCAGAGTGTTGGGTTGCTAGAGTATGCAGGGGGTGCAGAGTGTCAGGGTATTGGGGATATGGGGGAGGGGGGTGAAGTAGCATGAGATCTAGGAGGTGCAAAGTGTTGGAGTATTGGAGATGTAGGGGGTGCAGATTGTGAATTTGTGGGAATGGAGAGACTCGTATCTATTGTCTAAAACCTGTAATAATCAAATGCAGAGGTAATTATTTAATATGATAGAGTAGATACATTTATATGGCCTTACAGAGCCTTTGAGGGCAACCAAAATGCCAATGTGGCCCCCCAATGATATTGAGTTTGACACCCCTGTTCTAGACGTCGACCCACAGATGGGTCATGCAAGGGCTTGACACCATATCCATTGGGCTGCATTTTTCTGCACACACATATGGTGTGGACAGGGCACATAGAAAACTGCCCCCAGTGTTTAAATTCCTACATCCTGGCTTATTTCCAGGACAGGGCAATTCTTAGGTGCTCACCAGCCCCCCCAGCATCATCACTAGGATTTCCCATCTGGATTCTATAGCCCTTTGTCATCCCACACTCTGGGCAGCAACAAAATTTAAAAACTGAGCCTTCTACTTTGAGGACAAGTCAAGTGATAATCTCTTTTAGTTGTCCTCAAAAATGGAGGTTTGGTGGCCATTTGGTTATAGTCCATGTCCTGGAAATAAGCCAGGACGTAGGAATGAAAACGTATTTTGGCCAGTCTTCATGGGTGTAAGAAAAGCCCTAATGGTGTGGCATTTGCATTAAACAGTATTTTTAGAGTGCATGTAATACTTCTGGGGCCCTTTGCATGGATCACTTTTTTATAAAAGGTGAACTTGGCCTTTAACCGTATCCCCTAATCTTTACTCCACAAGGTGTGACCCCTGTACAGGGTGGCAGTAGCAGGTATGCTGGGTAGAGGGAAAAGGACTGTTCTAAAATGTCATTGTGCCGACTTCATTAAACCCGCACTGAAGTCATGGCATCTTCTGCAGGTAATAAATATGCATTATCAGGCTTAAGTTTTATGCTGGTAATAAATTGTCTCTCATCGAGCATATCCGAGCGAGAGGGAAGATCTTTCACCAAAATAATGTAGAATGATTCAGACCTGTGCTGCTTTGTGTTAACATTTCATCTCGCTTATCACAACTGAGCCGCTGCCTGCAGCAGGGTCTAAAAAACTGTGGCCTTGCTAGATGTCTACCAGAGGAGGCTCCTAAAACTAAAGGGAATTTATGTGTATATATTACACACAACAAAGGGTACTAATAGTACTGATCATAAAAAAACGTTTTAGACAATTGTGCTCCTCCAACCTTGTGGTAACAGTTTGAAGACCCTTTTCTGTTCAAGCATGACTGTGCCCCTGTGTACGAAGCCAGCTCCATAAAGCCATGGTTTGACCAGTTTGGTGTGGAGGAACTTGAGGGTCCTGACCTCAACCCTACTGAACACCTTTGGGATAAATTGAAATGCCAATTGTGAGCCAGGTCTTCTCATTCAACATCAGTACCTGACCTCACAAATGGACACACATTCCCACACACACCATCCAAAATCTTGTAAAAAGCCATCCCAGAAAAAATGGAGGAGGTTCCACACACAAAGTGGGGCAAACTGCCTATTAATGGCCATGGGGGAGTAGAGCTACTTCATATTGCTCGTCATGGAGGAGTGTGGGGGGCAATTCCATGTTAATTACTATGACTTTGAAATGGAAAGACCAATTAACTCGAATAGGTGTGATGGTCACGTTTCCATGGACTTTTTACCATATAGTGCAGTGATTCTCAACCAGAGTTCCTCCAGAGGTTGCTAGGGGTTCCTTCAGCATTGGGCCATATCTGCCTCTTGGATTCCCACCGACACCATTGAGCTTTTTAGCTATCTGTAAGGAGGTAATTCTTCCCAATGACCACAAGTGTAAGGACCATTCTTCCCACTGACCATCACACTATTGTATCGTGAGTTGTAGATTTCTAATTTTTAGCAGGGGTTCCCCGAGACTGAAGAACTATTTCAAGGGTTCCTCTGTGTTGAAAAGGTTGAGAAAGGCTGATATAGTGTAACAGTTGCTATTTAATTATGGGCGATTTGTGGCTTACACAATGCTGCATCAGTTGCTTTAAAAGGATTTATTATGTTTGACTAAACCAGTTCCATAAAGACATGGTTTGACCGATTTGGTGTGAAGGAACTTGAGTGACCTGTACAGAGCCATGACCTATACCCTGCTGAACACCTTTAGGATGAATTGGAACGTCAATGGTGAACCAGATCTTCTCATCCAACGTCAGTACCTGACCTCACAAATGGGCACAGATTCCCATAGACACCCTCCAAAATCTTGTGGAAATCTTCCTAGAAGAGTGAAGGATGTTATAGCTACAAAGAAGGAAAGGGTTGGGGACCAGCTCCATAATAATGGCCTCGATTTATAGTCTAGAGTCATTTACTACAGACATTGTAGACAATTGTGCTCTTCCAACCTTATGGTAACAGATTGGGGAAGACGTCTTTATATGGGTTGACCAGTTTGGTGTGGAGAATCTTGAGTGTCGTGTACAGAGCCCTGACTTCAACCCTACTGAAGACCTTTGGGATGAATTGGAACACTGAATGTGAGCCAAGCCTTCTTATTCAGCATCAATACCTGACCTCCTAAATTCTCTATTTGGTTGACTATTCAAAAAAAAAAAAATGATGCTGCAAGTGTGTACATATGGCAAAGGTATGTTGGACTCTCAAGCCCAGTGTCAAGAGAATGAGGCAGCATTAGATGCCAGTTAGTCTTTTCTGCTGCACATGTGTGCTGACAAGATGAAAGAGCAGAAGGACGACCTGTTCAGTATCCAATCAGAAGGGTGTGGGTGTGTCTCTGCTCTGAGGAAGTAGTGCTAATGCAGAGAAATATATTTCCCACTCGTGTGATTATTATATCAGCTTTGACATATAAAGGCTTCACTTAAAGAAGTCACCTTTAGGCTGCAGTTCCATCAGTTTAGTACTGTAATTGTCAGATACAGTTACATTATTAAAAAAAAGTGTTTACCTTTTTAGAAGAAATGAAAAAGTAAACTGACACCTGATTAGTCAACGCTGGCATGTGACTGTGCTGACCAACCAGAACTGTTCTGATCCATCTCAGTGTGCCTAGGGAAGGAAGAGGAAGGTCGGCACGGTTTTCAAACCCCAGGACCACTGCACCTAGGAGGACTAGCAGGTGAACCGACCAGAGAGTTTAGACAACCAGCCTAGATAGGGCGAATGCAAGCATCTGAATATTAACTGTTTCTTATAACTGGCAGGCTTACCTATGAAAGATTTTTATTTCCCCATCATGTCACGTTATGATACTTCATATGGAATGCCCAGAGGTCACAGATTAGTCCGGAGGTCACAGGTCAGCCCGGAGTTCACAGATCAGCCTGGTGTTCCGTCAGATTAGGCGACCCCCGTCGCCGCCATCTTGCTACACCCCGCACTCCTCCACAATAAGGATATGCTGAGAAGGGAGCAAGCGGACATCTTGTTACACCCACCGGAGATTTGCATATCAGTTATTTTTAACAATAAATGCAGCTTATAAGGTGAAATACAGTATTTAGAAATCCGACGGACTGTTTAGATGTTGAAATTTGAAAAGCAGCGGCAAAACCTACTGATCTCACAGAACACCTCTGCTTTTATAATTCAACATCTTGACACTTTTTGGGAACCAGTGACACTAATACAGTGATCAATGCTAAAAAAAAAAAATGCATTGTCACTATACTAATGACACTGGCTGGGAAGGGGTTAAACCTCTTCCGCTCTGGAAAGTTTACCCCCCTTCTTGACCCGTCCATTTTTTAGGATTTGGCACTGTGTTATTTTAACTGACAATTGCGCGGTCGTGCGGCGCTGTACCCAAATGAATTTGATGTCCTTTTTTTTCCCACAAATAGAGATTTCTTTTGGTGGTATTTGATCACCTCTGTGTGCTTTTTGTTGTTTGCGCTAAAAACAAAAAAAGACCGACAATTTTGGAAAAAAAATATTTTTTACTTTCTGCTATAAAACATATCCAATAAAAAAAATTGTAAAAATCGCATTTCTTCATAAATTTAAGCCAATATTTATTCTGCTACATATTTTTGTTAAAAAAAAAATTCCAATAAGTGTATATTGATTGGTTTGCACAAACATTATAGCATCTACAAACTATGGGATATTGTTTTTTACTAGTAATGATGGTGATCAGCGACTTATGACAAGACTGCGATATTGCAGCGGACAGTCTGACACTAACTGACACTTTTGACACTTTTTGTGGATCAGTAATACTAATACAGTGATCAGTGCTACAAATATGCACTGTCACCGTACTAATGACAATGGCTGGGAAGGGGTTAAACATCTAGGGCGATCAAAGGGTTAACTGTGTGCCTAGCCAGTGTTTTAGTGTACTGTGGGGGAGGTGCTTTTACTAGGGGAAGGCATTGATTCATGTTCCTGCTTTGCAGAGACACAGGATCCATGCCTTCCCTCCTGACAGAACAGCGATCTGCCTTGTTTACATAAGCAGACCGCCGTTCTGGCTCTCTTCCCAACAATCGGTGGGTTGTCCGCGGGGCCCGCAGATCAGCTCCCACTGTGTGTAATCGGAGCGGGCTGCTGCCAGCGGGCATGTGCGCCCCTATGCAGAGGTGTCAGATTACGTACTAGGTAGACCACCGTTCTGGCTCTCTGCCTAACGATCAGTGGGTACAGGTGGACATCAAAACTGCAGTACCCACAGATCAACCCCCACTGTGTATAATAACAGCGGGAGCGTGCCCCCGGTGGCGCGCACACGCGCCCTACCAAGAGTTGTCAGATCACGTACTAGGTAGACCACTGTTCTGGCTCTCTGCCTAACGATCAGCGGGGGGCAGTGGACATTGAGTCCACGGTACCCACAGATCAAGTCCCACTGTGTATAATCAAGGCGGGAGCGGGCTGGCGGTGGTGCGCGCATGCGCCCTACCCAGAGGTGTCAGATCACGTACTGGATAGACCACCGTTCTGGCTCTCTTCCTAACAACCGGCGGGTTGCCGGTGGACATCGAGTCCGCGGGACCCGTAGATCAGCTCCCACTGTGTGTAACCAGAGCGGCCTGCCGCCGGCGGGCATCCATGCCCCTACCCAGAGGTGTCAGATCACGTACTGGATAGACCACCGTTCTGGCTCTCTTCCTAACAATCGGCGGGTTGCCGGTGGACATCGAGTCCGCGGGACCCGTAGATCAGCTCCCACTGTGTGTAACCAGAGCGGCCTGCCGCCGGCGGGCATCCATGCCCCTACCCAGAGGTGTCAGATCACGTACTAGGTACACAGCAGAGCCACCTTGCCGCTGTATATGTAAGTTATGCGTAAGTCCGATTTAAAGGGAAATAGTTCCCTAATCTTGGATTTCGTTGACTTTTTTTTTCTCCTGTGTGTCTCCAGCACTCCGGAGGAGAAACAAAGCTCTTCCTCTTCACATCTGTAACTTGGTGCCCCGACACAACACATTCTTCCCTCCGCAGGAGCCAATTACACGGATAAGTTGTTCCATTTTCTATCCGTCTCCTTCTGCCCTTTGTGAAGAGCTTCGTTCCGTCTCTTCCTCCTGGAGATGGAGGATCTTCAGTCTCACAAAGTCAGTGTGATCTCCGCTGCCAACACTTCATTAGAAGGACGTTCGCCCTCCTCCCGCAGATCGGTGTCAGGAGGCAGAGGAAGAAATTTATAACGGAACTTTCTGTACTGAGATGTGCTGCTATGGGGGAAGAGGGGGATAAAGGTTTAGGAGAGCAGAGATGGGAACCCGGAGGGGGCTGCCCTGACCCCCCATCTGATTTCTTGTAGTAGTGATACAGCGGGGTCACCGCTCCCGGATATTGAAGGAGCTGAAGCTACAGTAAGAGATGACCATGAATGCTACAGATCCATCCGGGGGAGGCGACCAATGAATTCCTATCCCTTATACACCATAATAGTGTGTGACTGGGGGGGGGCATTAGAGTGTAAGCTCTTGTGGTGCAGAGAATGATGTGACTGCCTAAAGCACTGCAGTATGCCAGCTATATAAATATATAATAGTGTTTGACTGCAACAGAGGAGCTTACACTCTAATGTCCCCCTCCACAGTCACACGCTATTGTACATTTATATAGCTTGACATATACCGCAGTGCTGTACAAATGTATAATAATAGTGTGTGACTGTGGGAGGACATTAGAGTGTAAGCTCTTCTGATACAGAGACCGGTGTGACTGACTCGGTGTTCTCTGTACAAAACTGCGGTATATGTCAGAGCTATATAAATGTATAATAATAGCGTGTGACCTCACCAGAGGAGCTTACACTCTAATATCCCCCCACAGTCACACACTATTATAATACATTTGTACAGCACTGCGGTATATGTCAGAGCTATATAAATGTAAAATAATAATAGTTTGTGATGTGGTCGGGACATTAGAGTGTAAGCTCCTCTGGTACAGAGACTGATGTGATTGGCTCAGTGTTCTCTGTACAGCACTGCGGTATATGTCAGAGCTATATAAATGTATAATAATAATAGCGTGCGACTGCACCAGAGGAGCTTATACTCTAATGTGCCACCACATCACAAACTAATATTATTATATATTTATAGAGCTCTCACATATACCGCAGTGCTGTACAGAAAACACTGAGCCAATTACATCAGTGTGTGCACCAGAGGAGCTTACACTCTAATGTCCCCTCACAGTCACACATTATTATTATTACACATTTATATAGCTCAGACATATACCACAGTGCTGTACAGAGAACACTGACCCTCATCGGTCATTTTACCCAGAGGAGCTTACAATCTAATGTCCCATCACAATCACACAGTGTTGTTATTGTTATTATTATTATTATTATTATTATAATACATTTATAATATAATACTATATATTACTAATAATACTACATTTTATTTATAGGCATCTTTCAGAACTCCTAAGGTCGCCTTACATTTATAGAACTCTGGTGTATACCATAGTGCTGTACAAATGTATAATAATAATAATATTGGACTCGGGTGTTGCTGTGATCACAGAGTTGATATGTTCTCGGTTCTGATGAGGGGACGCGTGTCGGTGGGACATGGAAGGACGTGTTTATAACGGTCACCTCTGTTCTTTCAGGTCCTGGCAGAATATCACTTTTGACCGACAAGCGACGTGTTTTATCAGGATAGTCGGGACTCACAACACAGCCAATGAGGTGAGACTTCTGATTGCTTATATTCCAGATCTATGATAACCAGGGATGCACTGTGACCGGTATTGGTACCAATGCCAAGTATTTTCACAGGTACTCGTGAAAAATGCTGCCGATACCGAAAACCGATACTTTGCGGTGTGATTTGCGTCCATGCAAAACGAATGGGCGCAAGCCGCGCTGCAAAGAATCGCACGCAAATTTGAACAGTAATGCAGTGCCTGTCCGAATCGCATGTGGTTTCCCACACTGCTTCTGTGTGAACCGAGGCTGAAATCGCTATGACAAGCCTGGGAAGCCGTGTGTGCGATTCGGACAGGAAACGCATTCCTCTTCAAATTGCATGCGATTCTTTGTAGTGCGGCGTGCGCCCATTCATATTGTGTGGACGCAAATCGCACCGCAAAGTATGCGTATTTGTACTCGCTGATAAAAAAGAAACTTTATTGGTGCGACCCTAATGATACGTGACACGGACAATGTTTAGAGTTCCCCAAGTGTTTCCTTTTTTTCCATACGGCTTTTAAACCGTTCTTGTCATATCACCCCAATCACCCGGTGCAGCACAGATTCCCCCTCCTGCCCTGACCCCCCCCCCCCCCCCCCCCCCGCAGTGCTTCCGGCTTTCCTCCTCTCCTCTCTCGCCGGATGTTGCTCAGGAGATGTTTTTCGGGATGAGTGGGAGAAGATATATCATTTAATGGTCCCTTCCCTTTCTGGATGAAAATTGTGAGTGATCAGTAGTGTGTGTTTGAGCTTTGAGGTGGAAAGCTATGGTCCTTGTGCTGAATTGTACAGTTCCACTGTCATGGTGCTCATCCCCCCCCCCCCCTTTACCCACCTATTGCCAGCGCTGGTGTCGTGTCTCCACCCCCATCTAAGCTTAGCCATTCACAAAATGCAGGGCATTAATAATCAGCTGTGTTTTTATCAATAACTGTAGACGGGGGTGGAGAGGCAACAGATCTGGTGTCAGAGATGGAGAGATGCAGAGTAACATTGTTTATAAACATTGATCAGATAGGAGATAGAGAGATACAAAGTAATATTGTTTCTAAACATTGTTCAGACTAGAGATGGAAAGTAACATTGTTTATAAACATTGTTCAGACAGGAGATGGAGAGATATAAAGTAACATTGTTACTTTATCTACTCTGTTTAATTTGTCTGCAGATCAGAAATGAGCTACTGTCATCATTCCTCCAGGGAGCCTGGCACTGCAGGAAACTGCTGTATAGTAAAACCCTGAGATAATTGGGAAGCATTTATTCCCCTGATCCCCCGTGGCTATTGACACTGGTAGTGGTGTGTATTAAGTCACTTGCAGGGTCACAGCTGTCATTCCTCAAGCTAGTTTAGCTGAAGATTCAGCTAATCAAGAGCGATCTGTGCTTGATTAGCTGCATTGGAAGGCAAGGAAGACATTGCCGGGGGGAGGTCTAATAGACCCCTGATGTCTCCAAAAAAAGGACTGGTCACTTGTGCAATGCTTATCACATAGAGAGCCTTTTAGCCCCCTTGTGATAGCAATAAAATGTAAATAAATAAAAAAACTCCAAAAAAAAATGATATAGGTAAAAATGTATTCAATCAAAGAAGAAAAACGATGCTACGACCCCAAATGTGTGCAATCTCAAAGCAGCTGGGACCACACCCTAATACATGATATACAGACATTGGAAAAAGGGCTTTTCAATCACTTTTTGGCACTTTTTTTTTTCTCAACTTACATGTATACACTCATATGGGAATACTTTTGATTTCTTATGTTGAACACTTGTATGTTATGTGTGTTTGATTTTTTTTTATGCACTGCACTGAATTTTTCAAAAAAAAATTATACCGTATATACTCGAGTATAAGTCGAATTTTTCAGCACCTTTTTTTGTGCTGAAAGTGCCCCCCTCGACTTATACTCGAGTCAAGCACTTTTCTGCAGCAAAAAATTTCATTTTCCGAACCGACTTTGGGGCCCTATATCTCAGGGCCACTTGGTGCTAGAAACCCCAAATTTGGTGTGCAAACCCAGTGGACCTGGTTCCAAAGCTGGAGTTCCTAGCACTAAGTGGCCCTGAGATACGGGGCCCCAAAATCGGTTCGGAAAATGTCATTCTCTGCTTATAGAAAAGTGCTTGACATTTCCTGAACCGAATTTGGAGCCCTGTATCTCAGGGTCACTTAGTGCTAGGAACCCCAAATTTGGTGTGCAAACCCAGTAGACCTGGTACCATAACATATCCAAAGCTGGAGTTCCTAGCACCAAGTGGCCCTGAGATACGGGACCCCAAAATCGGTTCGGAAAATGTCATTCTCTGCTGCAGAAAAGTGCTTGATATTTTCTGAACCGACTTTGCAGCCCTGTATCTCAGGGTCACTTAGTGCTAGGAACCCCAAATTTGGTGTACAAACCCAGTGGACCTGGTTCCACAACATATCTAAAGCTGGAGTTCCTAGCACTAAGTGGCCCTGAGATACGGGGCCCCAAAATCGGTTCGGAAAATGTCATTCTCTGCTGCAGAAAAGTGCTTGACATTTTCTGAACCGACTTTGGAGCCCTGTATCTCAGGGTCACTTAGTGCTAGGAACCCCAAATATGGTGTGCAAACCCAGTGGACCTGGTACCATAACATATCCAAAGCTGGAGTTCCTAGCACCAAGTGGCCCTGAGATACGGGGCCCCAAAATTGGTTCGGAAAATGTCATTCTCTGCTGCAGAAAAGTGCTTGACATTTTCTGAACCGACTTTGGAGCCCTGTATCTCGGGGCCACTTGGTTCTAGAAATCCCAGCTTTGAAAATTGTATTGTGCTAGTTCCATTGGGTTTGCACACCAAATTTGGGGTTCCTAGCACTAAGTGGCCCCGAGATACGGGGCCCCAAAGTTGGTCAACTGTGTCCATCTGTAGCAATGTCATTTCGGGACACTTTGGGTTCAGAGACCCCAAATTTGGCTGCAGCTAGGGGGCATCTAGGAACCCTTAACTACCGAGTTTGAAGTTCGGGGGACCTATGGGCGCAGTGAGGCATGCAAATGGGCACAGTGAGGCTGCAAATGGGTATTGTTGACCCTCTTTTCCACTTACAGTAGCTGTGCATTTCTCACCCTCGTCTTATACTCGGGTCAATAAGTTTTTCCCATTTTTTTGTGGTAAATTAGGGCCTCGACTTATACTTGGAACGACTTATACTCGAGTATATACGGTAATATATATATATATATATATATATATATATATATATAAAATATATATTATATATATATATATATATATATGTGTGTGTGTGTGTGTGTATGTGTATATATATATATATATATATATATATATATATATATATATATATATATATATATATATAGATATATATATATATATATATATATATATATATATATATATATATATATATATATATAGATATATATATGTATGTGTGTGTGTGTGTATATATATATATCTATCTCATATTATATTATATATATATATATATATATATATATATAGATAGATATACTGTACCTACATATTTATTTATTTATTTTTTTAAGTTCCCCCACCATCCCATATTAAAGGGGAAGTCGACCCTAACACTAAAGTCGCTACATCTACAGACATCCACAATATAAACCTAACCTATCTAGCCCTGTAAAGAAGAAATCGGTATACATACCATTTTTGAAGCCGGTCCGGTCTCCAGCGGCGGAAGCTCTGCAGAGGACACGGCCGACAACGGCTGTGAAATGAATGACAAGTGACGTCGCCCAAAGACTTATTATGGGGCTTCCGTTGTCGGCTGTGTCCTCTTTACTTGCCTCCACTGCAGAGTCGCAGCTGACAGCTCGGTGTGGGATCGGGTCAGATCAGCTTCAAAAAAAGATATGTGTAGAGATTTCTTCTTAAAGGGTTAGATACTACTCCTTTAAGGCACAGCGTAGGTCAAGCACGTGTATGCAAAATAAATGAAAACCGTCCGCTCTAATGGACAATTAGACAGCTAGCACAGGAACCAATACATGCAAATTCCAACAGATTAGGGAATAAATTGCAGCGCAAAAAATAAATTGAGTGAAATCCATACATTTGCCAACGTGTGTTTCATCAGCGGGCAAAGTGATGGCAACAGTCTTCTGGGATTCCGAGGGCGTGTGGTAGCAGTGCAGAATCGTGTATGGCCTGCCTTAAGACTTTTAGGCTCCGTTCACTTCTAGGCGTCCCGGATCGTGGGTAGAATCACTGCTATTCTGCCCGGAATCACGCCAAATCGTGGGACGCCCATGCGATCCCCATCACTTCCATTGGCACCCCGATCGCGGCGCTTTTTTGCCGCGATTGTTGTCTGACGAATCGCGCAAGCAGAAACGCCTGCCGCCCAAAAGAAGTACAAGAACTTTTGTCAGGTGAAGATCGCGCAGCGATCGGGGTGCCATTGGAAGTAACGGGGATCACACTTTGCCGCGAATGGGGGGCAGAATCGTAGTGATTCTGCCCACGATCCAGGATGTCTAGATGTGAACAGAGACTTAAACATCACCCATTGGCGTACATACAGGGGTCATTATTGCAACCCGGCTCCATCCTCCAGGGTGCCCTTGCTCCCCCCCGTACAGCCTGATAGGAGGGCGGCGGCATGTACAGAATGTCTGCTCCTCCTTTCCCTCTCACAGACATTCAGCAGGTGCAGGAGGGAAATGGATGGGAGCCTCCCCATCACTGTTCTGCTGCCCCCAGGCCTCTGTGTGCTTCCCTGCCCCCCTTCGCCCCTTCCACCTCCCACTGGCTGCTGCGGGGGATACTGTCAGAATGGAGAGAGAAGGAAGGGGCCAGTAAATGTGTTATTTACCGGCCCCTTCCTTGTCTTAATGAATAAAGTCACTGATCTGTACTGATCACTGACAGTTTTTTTTTTGTTTTGTTTTTTATGAATTCATAGCGGGGGGCATAGTAAATTTAATATGCCTCAGTTTATGAATGAATAGGAAGCCTCTGTACAGAGCTATTCCCGTCCATTCATTCTGTGCAGCTGAGGCTGCAAAGAAAGGAATATCTGTCCTCAGTCCCTTCTTCTGTCTCAAAAGTGAGACATCAGGGGTCTGTTTAGACCCCTGATATTTCACCAAAGACCCCCAGACAAGGGTCCTAAAAATATATGTAAAACATAATAAAAAATAAATAAAATAAAACAACAAAAATAAAAAAAAACTACTGACACCAGTGGCGGAACTACCAGGGTCGCAAAGGTCACACTTGGGACTGGGCTCTGGCGTTCCGCCACCGTGGGGGGGGGACCCCAAGATGGCAGAAAGGTGGTCCGCTGCCGGACTGTAATAAAGGGTCCCACGATGGGAGTAAAGGGCCTTGGGATCAGTGAAAGGGCCCCCCCCCCCAGTCATGGTTTCTTGCTTAGGTTATAGTTAGGTAGTTACCAGTGGCGGCTGGTGCTAAATATTTTGGGGGGGAGGGCGGCAAACTAACGCCACCCCCATGGGCGAGACGGACGGGAAGGCAGCAGTCGCTGCAAGCACTAAGACTCCCTGGCCAATCGGTTTTCAGGACAGGACCCGCTTAGTGATTGGAGAATCAGGAAGAACATAGTGAATATTAACCACTTCAGCCCCGGAAGATTTGGCTGCTCAATGACCAGGTCATTTTTTGCGATATGGCCCTGCGTCGCTTTAACTGACAATTGCGTGGTCGTGTGATGTTGTACCCAAACAAAATTGATGTCCTTTTTTCCCCACAAATAGAGCTTTCTTTTGGTGGTATTTGATCACCTCTGCGTTTTTTTTTTGTTTTGTTTTGGTTTTTTAAAAGCACATTTTTTCCACAGTTTATGTATTCTTCTACATATTTTTGGTAATAAAAATCACAAGTGTATATTGATTGGTTTGCTCAAAAGTTATACCGTCTACAAAATAGGGGATAGATTTATGGCATTTTTATTTATTTTTTTAATAGTAATGGCAGCAATCTGCGATTTTTATTGGGACTGTGGCATTATGGCGGACACATCGGACACTTTTGACACATTTTTGGGACCATTGACAATTATACAGCGATCAGTGCTATAAAAATGCACTGATTACTGTTTAAATGTCACTGGCAGGGAAGGGGTTAACACTAGGGGGCGATCAAGGGGTTAAGTGTTCCCTCGTGTGTGTTCTAACTGTGGGGGGAGGGGACTGACTAGAGGAGATGACAGATCGTTGTTCCTAGCTAGTAGGAACTAACGATCTGCCTCTCCTCACAGAACAGGGATTTGTGTGTTTACACACACACTTCCCCGTTCTGGCTCTCGTGCCCGCGATCGCTCGTGGCCAGTGGTCTTCGCGGCCACACGCATCGTCACCCCCGCAGTGCAGCGCGCGCGCCTGCTATCCCGCTTAAAGGTTCATGGGATCGTACCGACCTGCCGGCGGCTAGTCGGCAAGTGGTTAATTCACTATTGTCACACAACTGGGTGTGCCCACAGTTTTGAGGCCAATTAGAGCCTCAGGCTCTAATCGTGCTTCGTAAAAAAAAAAAAAAAAACCCTGATTGGAATCTATGCATCCGTTGCCCTGCATGTAGATTAGGTGAGCGGCGCCCTTGCACTCCGTATGAACGCCTGCCATTGGTAGTTGCGCCTCTGACATCACCTATGGAGAATTATGGGTACCTTTTTAGTTTTATGTGATTTCACGCTGTGTGCCCAATTTTAGGACTTTACATGTTTGGCATCTATTTCTTTGATACAACCCAAACTGGTAACCCCTTGGCGCCGGCCGCATGCAAACATGCGGCCTCTCAGCACCTGGTCCTTGGCAGCGAGAGGCCGCCTTTTTTGCGTGAATCGCGGCCAATACAGCTACAATGAGAGCAGTCGGGAGTTTTTTAGAACACGTGACGGCCAATCATGGCGGTCACGTGATCTTAAGCCCCGCCTCCCAGCATCCTAAACTTCTTAAAGGCTCAGGAGGTTCTGGTGTTAGGAGGTTAAATTTCACCAAAAATACGGGTATAATAATGCTTGCACTAATACTCATTTTAGCCAATTTTTTTCCTGAAACTATGCATTTGATAGCTGATGATCAAAAAATTGCAACTACCACCATTTTACTCTCCAGAAAATCTATATTTTTTCAGGGGTTTTCCCATGTGTAAAAAACATTTTTATTTTTTTTTAAATGCCCCGTAGAGGCATTTGGTTAAAGAAGGCAGTTGAAGTAAAAAAAAAATATATATATATATGTAAAATAAAATATATAGCAGTTAAAGTAAAATAAAATTATATATATATATATATATATATATATATATATATATATATATATATATATATATATATATATATAGCAGTTAAAGTAAAATAAAAAATATATATATAATATAGCAGCTAAAGTAAAAAAAAAAAGTAAAAAAAAATTATATATATATATATATATATTTTTATTTTTTTTTTAACTTTAGCTGCTATATTATATATATATATATATATTTATTTTTTTTTTATTTTTTTAATTTATATATATATATATATATATATATATATATATATATATATATCATTTTTTTTCTTTTCTTATATATATCTATATATCAGTTAAAGTAAAATAAATATATATATATTTTTTTTACTTTAACTGATATATAGATATGTATAAAATAAATAAATATATATATATATATATATATATATATATATATATATATATATATAAATTTAACTGCTTTCTTTAACCACTCTGCCTATGGGCCATTTAAAAAAAAAATGTTTTGTACACATGGGAAAATCTGCATTTTTTGCTAGAAATTTATATTAAACCCCTGAAAATGTATAGATTTTCTGGAGAGTAAAACGGTGGTAGTTGCAATTTTTTGATCATCAGCTATCAAATGCATAGTATATTTTTTTTTCTTTTTTTTTTTATTCTGAACATAAATATATGAAAATAAAACCCTAACCAGCCTCTTCAAATCGAATATTTAGTGTGTTAGATCCGCCAGCCTCTCATTGTGTGTATATTTATGTAGATTAGCAGGTTACACGGCTTATTTTCTACCCTTCACTCCCGGCTGATCCATCGTCTCCCGCAGACAGTAAATCTATTGTCAGCATTGATTGCAGCTTTATCAATTTCCCTCCTGCACGAGATACACAATATTTCAGCCTCATTATGTCCCTATTTCTTTATATCAGTAATAATTGTGATGTGTGCGATGCAATCATGGCTTTGAGTCGAACACATGAGAAAAAAATAAATAAAAACAAATCTCCTTTTCTCGGGCTCAGTCTGGAGTTGTACGCGGAGTCATTCACACAACCCATCCATTTTATTACGCTCTAAACAGTCTTAGAAATTGCCGTCGGTAATGACTACAATCTGTATGATAATTCCCACTTGTGGCGTGGTACACCACATAATTACACAAGGCGGTTTTTGCTGCACCCAAATCTTTTTTTTTTTTTTCATCTAAGTGAACGGTTACTGAAAAGTCGTGGTGATGGCGGAAAAAGACCAAGTGGTCCATCAAGTCTGTCCTTTCATTTTTATTTTATTTTTTTTTAATATCTGGATCTACCCTGTTTCCCCGAAAATAAGACCTAGTGTGATTGTCGGTGATGGCTGCAATATAAGCCCTACCCCCCAAATAAGTCCTACCCTGTTTCCCCGAAAATAAGCCCTACCCTAAAAAAATAAGACCTAAAAGGAGTTTAACTAGGGCTTATTTGAGGGGTAGGGCTTATATTGCAGCCATCACTGACAATCACGCTATGTCTTATTTTCGGGGAAACGGGGTATGTTTGTCCCTAACAACATGTTTAAAGCTGAGTTTTTCACCCACATTTTTCACCCCTCACCATGCAGCGCTAATGTGCATCCTTAACCACTTAAGGACCGAGCCTCTCTCTGAGATTTGTTGTTTACAAGTTAAAAACAGGTTGTTGTTTTTTTGCTAGAAAATTGCTTAGAACCCCCAAACATTTATACATTTTTTTTTCTCTAACACCCTAGAGAATAAAATGGCGGTCGTTGCAATACTTTCTGTCACACCGTATTTGCTCAGTGGTCTTACAAGCGCACTTTTTTTTGGAAAATAAATACACTTTTTTGAATTAAAAAATAAGACAACAGTAAAGTTAGCCCAATTTTTTTTTTTAATATTGTGACAGATAATGTTACGCCGAGTACATTGATACCCAACATGTCACGCTTCAAAATTGCGCCCCGCTCGTGGAATGGCGACAAACTATTAACCTTAAAAATCTCCATAGGTGACGTTTAAAAAAATTCTACAGGTTGCATGTTTTGAGTTACAGAGAAGGTCTAGGGCTATAGAATTATTGCTCTCGCTCTACCGATTGCGGCGATACCTCACATGTGTGGTTTAAACTCTGTTTTCATATGCGGGCACTACTCACAAATGCGTGCGCTTCTGCACGCGAGTTCGGCGGGACGGGGCGCATTCAAAAAAATGTATGTAAATAAATGTAAATTTTTTTTTTTCTTATTTATTTTACCTTTTATTTTTTATTTTTACACTGTTCTTTAAAAAAAAAAAGTTTTCACTTTTATTCCTATTACAAGAAATGTAAACATCTCTTGTAATAGAAAAAAAGCATGACAGGACCGCTCAAATATGAGATCTGGGGGGTCAAAAAGACCTCACATCTCATATTTACACTAAAATGCAATAAAAAAAAAATTTTGTCATTTAAAAAAAATAAAAATGGCCCTTTAAGAGCTATGGGTGGAAGTGACTGTCACTTCCGCCCTGCGATGTTATGGAGACGGGTGGGGGCCATCTTCCCCTCACTCGTCTCTATGTCAAGCAAGGGGAAACATCCGATCGCCTCCGCCGCTGCCGACGGCTCTGGTACATAGCTGAGGACGGCGGGGAGGGGCCCTCTCCTGCCGCAGATAAAAGTGATCTTGCGGCGAATCCGCCGCAGAGACCACTCTTATCAGAAAGCTAGCTGCTGCCATAACAACAATATTCCTCTTCAAAGTTAGGACGTATATCGGCGTGCAGCAGTTCGTAAGTGGTTAAAATGAATTGGCAATTTATTTTTATTTTTTTTCTGTTCACTTACTTGATTTATGCCTATATCTAATTACACGCTGTGCGTCGTTTCCGGTTTTGCATTGGCTCCTGGGAGATCTTGGTCAGCTTGGCATGGCCTCTATGGAAATTCTTGGCCAGCTTGGCATTGCACGGCTCCAGTAACATTTAACATTGGCGTCTATGGAAATTCTTGGCCAACATTGCGCCACACTGCACATGTGCGAAATCAGCAGGTGCATGCTGGGTAGGCAGCATGCACAGAATCCAAGAAGACGGACACTGTGGCTTTAGATGGCCGCGCTGTGCAGAAACTTCACAAAGCAAGAAAACGATGCTACACAGATCGAAAACTGGGTGTAGTTTACAGCATACCTTTGTAACATTGCACGATGTATGACTATTCTAGTGGGGGGGGTTTTATCTTAAAAGTCATATTTCGGCCAGAACTCCACTTTAAGTTCACTTACTGACTGACTCAGTTCTCTTCCAAACATCAACTACTCGTTCAGTAAAAGGAATCTCTTCTAAGGTTTGTTTAGAACTTTCCTATTGCTGCTTTCAGGTCATGTACCCTTGATCTTGGCTTCATATTGAAAATCGAGTCCTCCACCTTCTTCTGAACCTTTTTCATACCTTTCATGTTTTTAAAGGTTTCCATCATGTCCCCTCCTTTCCTGATTCTCCCCACGGCTGTACAGACTATTTTTCTTCAGTTTTTTTTCTAATGTATTTTATCCCCCAGACCTTTCACCATTTTTGTTGCCAGACTCTGGATGATGTTTTTTTTGTAAAAGAGGACTCCAGAATAGGACACAGTCATTTAAATAAGGTTTAACTAAAGATCTTTTTAGAGGAACCAGGACCTATTTTCTTCTTCTGGTTATCCCTCTAGTGATAACTAAATATCTACTGTATATCCAGTAGAGAAAAGGTCCTCCTTTCCTCCTCCTAGTCATGCCTCTAGTAATATAAAGATCTGTATAGAGGAATCGGGACCTCCTTCCTCCTGCTGGTGATCCCTCTAGTGATATAAAGATCTATATAGAGGAATCAGGACCTCCTTCCTCCTGCTGGTGATCCCTCTAGTGATATAAAGATCTATATAGAGGAATCAGGACCTCCTTCCTCCTGCTGGTGATCCCTCTAGTGATATAAAGATCTATATAGAGGAATCAGGACCTCCTTCCTCCTGCTGGTGATCCCTCTAGTGATATAAAGATCTATATAGAGGAATCAGGACCTCCTTCCTCCTGCTGGTGATCCCTCTAGTGATATAAAGATCTATATAGAGGAATCGGGACCTCCTTCCTCCTGCTGGTGTCCCCTCTAGTAATATAAAGATCTGTATAGAGGAATCGGGACCTCCTTCCTCCTGCTGGTGATCCCTCTAGGGATATAAAGATCTATATAGAGGAATCAGGACCTCCTTCCTCCTGCTGGTGATCCCTCTAGTGATATAAAGATCTATATAGAGGAATCAGGACCTCCTTCCTCCTGCTGGTGACCCCTCTAGTGATATAAAGATCTATATAGAGGAATCAGGACCTCCTTCCTCCTGCTGGTGATCCCTCTAGTGATATAAAGATCTATATAGAGGAATCAGGACCTCCTTCCTCCTACTGGTGACTCCTCTAGTGATTAATAGATCTATATAGAGGAATCAGGACCTCCTTCCCCCTGCTGGTGACCCCTCTACTGATTAATAGATCTATATAGAGGAATCAGGACCTCCTTCCTCCTGCTGGTGATCCCTCTAGGGATCTAAAGATCTATATAGAGGAATCAGGACCTTCTGCCTTCTGCTGGTGACTCCTCTAGTGATATAAAGAGCTATATAGAGGAATCCGTACCTCCTTCCTCCTGCTGGTGACCCCTCCAGTGATCTATAGATCTATATATCTATATAGAGGAATCTGGACCTCCTTCCTCCTACTGGTGATCCCTCTAGTGATATAAAAATCTATATAGAGGAATCGGGACCTCCTGCTGGTAACCTAGTGATGATCACTATCACCTGCCCCGCTGCCTGTCCACACTGTTTGCTCATTCTGCTATCATGTTAATTAAGTTCCCCCAAATCTTTTTCCTCTGTAGTTCTGGCCAACACTGTACTCCCAGTTATTGAGGGTTGGCAATAGGGGTGCTTGGCTTGCCAAACTTCATATTGGGCACACTATGAATATCTAAACGTTGCCCTTTGAGGAGAGGTTCTCACTTTGGCATGCCCCCCCCCCCTCTTGAAAGCAGATGACCATAACATTTATTTCCAACCATACACGTTTAATGGATCAGATATTAAAAATAAAACGGGCTAAACTTTATTTTATTAAACTGAAAATAACATGGCAATTGCAGGTTTTCTTTGACCTTCCTTTCAGGCATTTAGATAAATGTAGATAAAAAAGCAGGAGGACCCAAGCAGACATGGGGTTCTGTCCCTACAATATATACCTTCTAGCCCCAACAGGCTCCTTGCCAGTCCTGGAGAACTTGTCTTTTGTTTATAGGGTCCAAAGTGACACCTATATTTATGGCCAAATCCTTGAAAAAGTTCAAATAGGACATGAGCTAATCCAAAATGGCCCTCGGAGTCTACAGCTGTGGACACCTTTTGGTGGCTACCTTGTTTCCTTAGTGACCTGCTGTAGTGAACAATGCTGCTGTGCCTTAAGCTGGCCATAGACAGGTCGGAATTTGGACAGTTAATCGGGAACCAGACAAATTTTGATCCATCTATGGGCAGGCTGGTTGGACTTTTTCACCTGTTCACTGGTGGTTATAGTCGCCAGCAGTAATCATTGTATTCTGCTGGTGGTAAAGGCTCCTCGCTGGCAGAACACAATAGCGCTGCGGGCAATCAACACTGACTGTTGATGGGGGACCAGAGCAATTTTCTTTCTTTCAATCCAAGGTTGATGGAAAGGAAATTGCATAATGTATGTCCTGCCTTATTGGATCACTTTGGGGTGTTAAATAGGTTCCCATAGTGATTCTTGCCTGCTTAACCGCAACCTACAAGGACCCCGTTTTGCAGTGCCACAGCACCCCACAATTAGAAGATCACTGCCTTATGTGGAGCTCATGCAGCTCCCCCTCTTGGCATCCCACAATTCAGTCTATCAATCTATCAAAATTCGACCATACCACCACTTACACAATTCCAGGAAATCTTTTGTTGGTAAAACTCGTGCAACGTAGATGTAATAAAAAAAAAAAAGCTTTTATTTTGCCCCATTTTTTATAGATGATGTGCTTAGGGATTTTTTTAAAAATATATATTTTAAAATCTCATCCCCATTCTCAACCATTCTCCCATTAGTGCCCCGAGAGTAGAAAAACTATCTATTGAACAATGATGATCAGGTTCTCACAGGAGCTCGGGAATGTTACATTGTTTATACAATTACATAGGATGTGGAGTTTACAACAATTCATGTTCTTATTGAAGAAACCCTCAAAAACGTTTTCACATTGTAAGCTTCTGTGTCCTTGACAGTATGAACGTGCCTCCGTACTTTTACTTCTGTCTGTTAACTGACTTCATTGTGTATTGTGTATGCCGTGTTTACATGTGGCAAACCTAATGTATAAAGAATTGGAAAAAAGAAAAAAAAGGTCTCTATGTGGACCTGTAGTCAAACAATAAAGCCCCTGTCACGTGACTAAAACCTTTAATAAAATGGTTTCCCGCAAAGAAGTCAACAAATATCATGGTGTCTGCTTCAATGGACACAACTGTGATGAGGTGAACATGCTGCCCAAAGTCACCTCCGAAACGGACACTTCTAGGAGTGTCAGATTCCTGGTCTCTGCCTGCGCTCAGTGGTTCCTCCCACCTTCTGGGAGTGTCAGATTCCTGGTCTCTGCCTGCGCTCAGTGGTTCCTCCCACCTTCTAGGAGTGTCAGATTCCTGGTCTGTAGCAACGCTCATCGGTTACCCCCAACTTCTCGCAGTGTCAGATTCCTGGTCTCTGGTTGCTCTCAGTGGTTTCTCTCACCTTCTGAGAGTCCGATTCCTGGTCTCTGACGACACTCAGGGGTTCCTCCTGCCTTCTAACAATGTCAGATTCCTGGTCTCCGACAATGCTCCTGGGAGTGTCAGTTTCCTGGTCTTCCGCAGTGCTTGACAGTTCCTCACACCTTCTGGCAGTTTCAGATTCCCAGTCTCCCATAATGCTGAGTGGTTCCTCTCACCTTCTGGGAGTGTCAGATTCCTGGTCTGTAGCAACGCTCATCGGTTACCCCCAACTTCTCGCAGTGTCAGATTCCTGGCCTCTGGTTGCTCTAAATGGTTTCTCTCACCTTCTGGGAGTGTCCAATTCCTGGTCTCTGACGACACTCAGGGGTTCCTTCTGCCTTCTAATAATGTCAGCTTCCTGGTCTCCTGCAGCATTCAGTAGTTCCATCCAACTTCTGGTTGTGTCAGATTCCTTATCTCCTGCAGTGCTAAGCAGTTCCTACACCTTCTGGGAGTGTCGGATTCCTGATCTCCCACAGTGCTCAGTGGTTCCTCACACCTTCTGGGAGTGTCGGATTCCTGATCTCCCACAGTGCTCAGTGGTTCCTCACACCTTCTGGGAGGTCAGAATCCTAGTCTCCTGCATGATTTAGTGGATCTATCCAACTTTTGAGAGTGCCAGATTCCTGATCACCCGCAACAGACCGCATCCTACCACCTTCTGGAAGTGTCAGATTCCTGGCCTTCCCACAGCGCTAAATGGTTCTACCCACCTTCTGGGAGTGTCAGATTCCTTATCTCTCACAGTGGTTCCTTCTGGGAGTGTCAGATTCCTTATCTCTCACAGTGGTTCCTCCTGGGAGTGTCGGATTCCTGGTCTCCCAGAGCGCTTTGCATTTTCCCCTAACTTCTTGGAGTGGTGGATTCTTCATCTCCCGCAGCGTTCAGTGGTTCCTCACATCTTCTGAGAGTGTCAGATTTCTGTTCTCCCATGGTGCTCAGTGGTTCCTCTCACCTTCTGGGAGTGCCAGATTCCTGGTCTTCCTGCTGCACTCAGTGGTTTTACTCACCTTCTGAGAGTGTCAGATTCCTGGCCTTCCCACAGCGCTCAGTGGTTCCTCTCACCTTCTGAGAGTGTCAGATTCTTGGCCTTCCCACAGCGCTCAGTGGTTCCTCTCACCTTCTGAGAGTGTCAGATTCCTGGCCTTCCCACAGCGCTCAGTGGTTCCTCTCACCTTCTGAGAGTGTCAGATTCCTGGCCTTCCCACAGCGCTCAGTGGTTCCTCTCACCTTCTGAGAGTGTCAGATTCCTGGCCTTCCCACAGCGCTCAGTGGTTCTACACACCTGGGAGTGCCAGATTCCTGGTCTTACTGCAGCACTCAGTGGTTTTACTCACCTTCTGCAGGTGTCAGATTCCTGGCCTTCCCGCAGTGCTTAGGGGTTCTACTCACCTTCTGGGAGTGTCAGAATACTGGTCTTCCCGCAGCACCCAGTGGTTCTACCCAACACCTGGGAGTGTCAGATTCCTTATCTCTCACAGTGCTCAGTGGTTCCTTCTGGGAGTTTTGGATTCCTGGTCTCCCACAGTGCTTAGCATTTTCCCCTACTTTCTGGGAGTATCAGATTCCTGGCCTTCCTGCAGTACTCAGTGGTTCCTCACCCCTTCTGGGATTGTCGGATTCCTCATCTCCCGCAGCGCTCAATGGTTCCATCCAACTTCTGGTTGTGTCAGATTCCTCATCTCCTGCAACGCTCAGCACCTTCATGGAGTGCCGGGCTCCTTATCTCCCACAGCGTTCAGTGGTTCCTCACATCTTCTGGGAATGTCAGATTCCTGGTCTCCCACAGCGCTTAGAATTTTTCCCCTATCTACTGGGAATGTCAGATTCCTAGTCACCCGCGGAGCTCAATGATTATCTGGCAATGCTCAGCAGTTTCTCCCACCTTCTGATAATATCAGATTCCTGGTCTTCCACAGTGCTCAGTGGTTCCTTCCACCTTCAGGGAGTGTTAGATTCCTGGTCTTCAGCAGTACATCAGCAACAGTCAGCGGTTCATCCCACCCCCCCTCCCCCCACCTTTCCAAATGGTACAGTCGGCTGTGGCCATGCAGCCGCTGCACCCCCATAGTCTTAACTGGACTTCCTGCATGTAGCACATGGCAGCTCAAGCTACATAAACACGCCGACAATTCATTGGCTACAGACCTCATTAGTAGTCCTTACATACTTCCTGTCCTAGGGTGACAACGTTGCTACTTCATAGGTACAGTACAGGGAGTGTTGTCACCCAAGGACAGGAAGTGTGTTTCTGGCAGGATCATCAGGTGAAATAAAGGGATTAGAAAGCTAAAACAAAAAAAAGGAAAACCAAATGCAGCCATGATCCATCACATCTAAGGACTTGTAAACCGTATAATACATTTTTGTTTGAGTTTAGATTCAGATGATTTAGATGCTTCAACGTTCCTGGAAATAATGCTCTCCCGGCGTCCCAAGCAGGCCTCTTTATTCATTTAGATACAATGGGGAATTATACCGTTTTTGTTCTTTCTCTGTGTCTTCACTTCCTGTCCCAGGGACCCCCAGGACATCAGTAAGAAAGAAGGCACCCACATAGCCACATCTGTAGATTAAAGGGGAACAAAAAAAGGAAAGGGATACTAGCTCAGTATCCCTAGGTTGGACTTTTAAGGCATACGCAACAATAGTGAAGTATAGAAAAGTAACAATGTTTATTAGGAAATATAATACATGAATAGAGCATTCAAAGGTTAAAAATCATATATAATGATACAGAGTATACAGTGAGGCCTTGTGCGTCAACGCGTTTCACCGTTAGGCTTCTTCAGGACACAGTCAAGGTTTCAAAGATAGCAAAGGAGAGAACGGATCTCACTGTCTTGCAGGAGAAAGAACCTCGTATGTAAATATTCAGGTGATATGGATATTTCATAATATACTCCCGGAAGGGGGGTTAATTATTGTGGTCTGTATACAGATGATTAGAGGCAGCCAAATCTGCTAATATAAGTGGATCAAGGATAGTAACCAAATGGTTCCCAAACAGGGGTGAAGCGCTACCAAGAAGGACATCACTCCTGAGCTGCACTTTCTGTTTCCCTTAAAGGGGACAGGCCGTTTCTCTCATAGGAATATATGGAGTGCGTTACACCAGGAAACAGGAAGTGCAGCTCAGAATGATGTCCTGAGTGTCCCTGGGACAGGAAGTGAAGACCCAGAGCAAGAACAAAACGGGATCATTCCCCATTATATCTAAATGGATAAAGAGAGGGCCTGCTTGGGACTGAACTGAAAAATAATTTTTTTTTTAGCTGAGTTAATATGAAATGTTGGATAGGAATATTTTATTTTTAAAGCAGAACTAAATTGTATCTGAGAACCACAAACTGAAAACATTGTTTAATCATTTTTAATATTCAAACTCCCCCATCCATCACCCCATGTCTCTATGCTCCCCTCCCCCCTAGCATTTCTAGCTGCAGTCATCTTGCGTAAGGGCAGATGATTCATGTAGTATTTACTTCCTGAATTCCATCTGCCCTTAGCTCAGGCATGCAGGTGTTTCATCAGATTAGGCGACCCATCAGAATGTGTAACGGAAGTGACGTTTAGTTGCCGCCATCTTGCTACACCCGGCACTCCTCCACAGTAAGGATACACTGAGAAGGGGGAAAGCGGACATCTTGTTACACCCACCGGAGCTTTGCATTTTAAACTTATTTTTAACAGTAAAGTGAGTTTGTATAGTGAAATACAGCACTTAGAACTTCGTTTGAATGTTTAAATGTTTAATTTTAAAAGCAGCGAACTTCTGTGAGATCAGCAAACCTGTGAGATCAGCGGGCTTGCCGCTGCTTTTAAAATTCAACATCTAACCAGTCAGACAGAATTCTAACTATTGTATTTCACTATATAAACTCACTTTACTGTTAAAAAATAAGTGTAAAATGCAAAACTCCGGTGGGTGTAACAAGATGTCCGCTTCCCCCCTTTTCAGTGTATCATTACTGTTGAGGAGTGAGGGGTGTCGAAAGATGGCGGCGACGGAATGTCTCTTCCGTTACACATTCTGACGGGTCGCAGAATCTGACAAAACACCGGAAGCAGAGTGTGCTTGGCTGAGAAAACGCCTCCCAGATGAAGACTCCTGGGATGTATGACATCATTTTGGCTTAGGCCAGAAACCAGGAAGTAACTGAAGAAATGTAAAAAAACAAAACAAAAAAAATCAAAGCTTCAAACAAGTGAATATAATGTGCTTTCCTATCTATTTACTAATGCTAGCAGCATAAGGACTCAATAGTAGACATGTGCAATTCGTTTAGTTCCGAATTAGTTTTTTTAGGTCGGCGGCATTCTCTATGGTAAACAGGTGCAACTGGCAAATTCATTGTCCGGCTCTCACGGGCAAGACGGTAGAAGTATTGAAGGGCGGCGGGGGGGGGGGGGTGTCGCCTCCCACCGCCACCGCCTGTAAAAACAATCAAGCGGCTGAATAGCCGATATGATTGTTTTTTACTTTGCAGGGAATCGCCAGCAGAAAAGAATGATAGCTGAATGATTCCTGCAGCTGCACCCATCATTCAGATATCTCCACTCAAAGTCCAAGACGTCATATGATGTCCTTGGACAGGAAAGTGGTTAAAGAAGAATTCCAGGTATGGATATTTGTACATGGGTACATTGTTCCAGCTTGGACCAACTATGTATATACCATACCTGTGGGATCCCTCTAGCAGCTGTAATCACTGTGTTGGACGCCACAACTATAGTGGTCTCTATAGCTTCTGGGTCCCGTTTCGAGTGGCTGTCCTCCTGATTTGTGAACACAGGAGGTCGGCCGCTGGGCACAGATGTCATACAGTGAAAGGTCTGCATTTTCTCAATGAATGCAAGGCATTCTCCGTTTGGATAAGGTGGAGAGGCGTGATGTCACTGCCACGCCTCGGTGTGACGTCACCGCCACGCCTCGGTGTGACGCCACCGCCACGCCTCGGTGTGACGCCACCGCCACGCCTCGGTGTGACGTCACCGCCACGCCTCGGTGTGACGTCACCGCCACGCCTCGGTGTGACGTCACCTCCACGCCTCGGTGTGACTTCCCTGCCACGCCTCTCCACCTCATTCAATTAGAAAACCACTTTGCATTCATTTAGAAATTGCAGACCATTCCCTGAATGGCACCTGTGCCTCCAGCGGCCCACCTCCTGTGTTCATAATGCAGCAGGACAGCCGCTCGTCACCGAACCCAGAAGCTAGTGGAGATCGCTGGAGTAGTGGTTTCTACACAGTGATTTCCAGCTTCTACAGGGATCCCACAGGTATGGCATTTACGTTAGTCTAGTTTAAGCTGTAAAAAAAATATCCATACCTAGAATTCTTTAACCCGCATGCCCTGTACACATGGACTCTCCGACAACAAAACCGTGGATTCTTTTTCGAACGATGTTGGCTCAAACTTGTCTTGCATACACACGGTCATACAAATGTTGTCGGAAATCCCGAACGTCAAGAACGCTGGATGACGTACAAGACGTACGACGAGCCGAGAAAGATTAAATTTAATAGCCAGTGCGGCTCCTTCTGCTTGATTCCGAGCATGCGTGGAACTTTTGTGCGTCGGACTTGTGTACACACGATCGGAAATTTCCGACAACAAAGTTTTGTTGTCGGAAAATTTGAGAACCTGCACCCAAACATTCGTTGGCGGAAAGTCCGACGGCAAATGTTCTATGGAGCCTACACACGGTCTGACTTTTTCGACAACAAGCTCACATCCAAAATTTGTTGTCGGAAAGTCCGATCGTGTGTACGGAGCATAACAGTGGTGTCACCCATCTGTGTAAATCTTATGGGGACATAAGCGAGCAATAAAAATTCTATGACAGATAAATCAGCTTCATTTTAGGTAATTCACGTCTTTAGTTCCTTCCCTAAGTTTACCTTAAAAAAAAAAAAAAAAAAAAAAGTTTATAAATCGGGAATATAAAATAAAATTGACTGCAAACCATTAATAGTTTCCCAGGCTGCAACTGAAAGCTGATGGTGAATCCAAGAAGAAAAAGATGGCAGCACTCCATTAAAGTTTAATGTGGGTGTAACTTTATTGTTCCAGACAAACAGACTATCCTTGGGTACTATATTACAAATGGTACAAACCACCAACCCGCGCAGGAGGAAACTAATGAGTCAAATATATTTAGGAGCAGCACGTTATAAGAAAAGTGAAAAAAGAAAATAACGAATTAATTACAATTAATCCTTCTGAAGTGCCAGTGCAGATAGTTAACAATCACAAAGTTACAAAATTGATGTAAAGATCTCAAAAAAGTGAGAAATAATGTCCATAGTGAAAGAACAAAAATTCAAAACTTCTGGATAAATCCTCTTAGTAATCAGCAAACATCGAGGGAACAGTAATCCACCACCATCCACCCAGTGTCCATACAGTCACATCGTTCCAGTACCTGGACCAGGCCGTGATCGCACGAGGCTTTTCTGGCATGTCTTTGGAGCGCTTTTGACTCCTGTGATGGGAGTCAACACAATCTGGTGAGTAGGCTGTGTGGCCGGTGATGGTGGTGGATTACTGTTCCCTCGATGTTTGCTGATTACTAAGAGGATTTATCCACAAGTTTTGAATATCTACACCAATTTATGAACATTATTTGTTTTATTTGGATTTTGTGCTTTCACTATTTGACATCTTAACACTTTGATGCGTACTGCTGTTTTGTGTTTTTTGTTCTTTCACTATGGACATTATTTCTCACTTTTTTGAGATCTTTACATAAATTTTGTAACTTTGTGATTGTTAACTATCTAGCACTGGCACTTCAGAAGGAGCGCGGATTGTAGACTATCCTTGGGACCCTCTCCTCTCACGTGTTTTACCCAAAAAATAAAGCTTGGTAGTTGGAGGTTCTACAGTTGAACCTCATTTTTTTGGGGGGTGAAACGCGTTAGAATTCACAGGTGGGCATGTTTGTCTAGAGCAGGGGTCTCCAAACTTTTCAAACAAATGGCCAGTTTTCTGTCTTTCAGAGTTTAAGGGGGGCGGATTGTGGCTATTGGGGGTAGAAAATGTCCTTGGCCCAACATCAGTAAGGGTAAACATGGCCTCAATGTTGGTGATCAATAGGAGGAGGAGTAGTGCCCCATCACTACTATCAGTGAAAGAAATGGTGCCCCATTGTTGGTGTCAGTGGGAGGAATAGTACCTCATATCATATGGAAGAATAGTGCCCCAAGGGCCGGATAAAGGCTAGCAGGTCTTGGTCTAGGGGGCCTGGTCTAGAGCAATAATTATGCATGTGTTAAATTTTAACGCGGTACCACCAGCCTTTTCTTCCTGGATTCATTGTCAGTTTGAGGCATAGGACGAGCCCCTACCTGGCTTCTGGCACTTGGTCTGCTTGGAGGGTGATCTGGGATTTCGGTTCTCTGAGCGGCAGACATATTTCTTCAATGAAAGCTGCTGCTAGCGTTTGATAACATCTAAACTTTCTGATTGCAGGTGTTCCACTGCGTTCATTTTGAGTGTCCGGCACAGATCGTCAACCAGAAGGAGGACAACTGTGAGGAGAATCCGCCAAGCGAGCCACCACCTGTTCCTGCCCGCCAATCCGTCAGTATAGCTTTGCGCATTTCAAATGCCGGCGACAGTCCCTCACCGACTCATCAGAACAGCAGTGTCCCTTCACAGTGAAGAAGAGTTGGCTGAAACCATGAACTTCTAGAGCCATGTTGAACCTCCGTCTCCCCTTTGTGTGCTGTCGTAACGCCAGGGCAGGGGGGAGGGGGGGATGTTGGTCCAAGGCCGCATCTGGCCGTCCACTTTGTAGTGAATCAAATCCGGCCTTGGGGGAAGGAAAATTGCTATTCAATCTTCATCAAGACCGCTATTAGCACCCAAGCTCTTCACTCCAACCGTGTCCAGGACGTCGCCTGGTAATTGGGCCAGTGGCTGTTGAAATTCAAGCATCATCTTGGCCCCAGAACGAGACTAATTGAGGAATTTATTGCTTTTCTGGCCTTGTGAAGTTGGATTTTCCTCTCTACACAGAGTTACTATTGATCGGCTTGCAGATCCGTGACAACAAGTCAGAATCTTTTTTTTTTTATTTCATGTAGGCAGAGTTCGGCAGTGGCGGTTACCCTCCCCCCCCACCTTTTCTGTGTTTTGTTATAGTACAAATTGTTTTACCAGGCTGTCACGAGCCGCCGTATGTATTCTGTTTGCCAACTGAAAAACTGACCCCCTGCAGAGGAACTTCTGATTGAAAGAGAAAGTCTGCTTTGCTGTAGCAGATATTATTCTTGAGCACTTAATTTACTCGATGAAGGACAGAGAAGTATATATTGGGTAGTCTTCAGATGTAACTCTATGGAATAGGATTCTCAGTGATGAATTCAGTGTAAGTGCGCTGATGTAACTGACAATTACCCCAACTCCTCCCCTATTTCCTATAAAAGTAATGTTCACTTGCAGTTGGGAGTCTGCCTTTTTTTCCTCTCTCTCTCTCTCTCTAAAGGATGAGTGCAATGTAAGACTAAGTGCCTTTATTCTTTTTGCCCCCTTAGCCTGACCTAACCAAACTCGGCCTCCCCCTTCTTAAATGCATACTTATCTCGATAAAAAATGGCCACAGTTCCACTGTTCAATTGCCTCATTGTCCCAGCCATACCCGTGGATTAGTGCCCCATAGACTACTGTTCGGTTGTGTCCCGAGGCTGGATGTAATTGGAGACCATCCCATAGAAGTGTATGGTGCTGTGCTTGGAGGCCCAAGATTATTGGAGATGGTCCATAAGAAGTCTATGGAGCTGTGTTCTTTGGCTGGAGATTAGAGGCAGTCAGGGGCGGACTGATAACTCATGGGGCCCCCGGGCAATAGGAGATTATGGGGCCCCCGGGCAATAGGAGATTATGGGGCCCCCAGGCAATCAGAGATTATGGGGCCACACAGTATACACACACACAGTATACAATCACACAGTATACACATACATGTACACAAAGTATACACAGACAGATGTAAAAAAAACACAGACTTATACATACTGTCCCTGGTTTTACTGAGGCTGGCAACCCTGATGGGGCCCCCTAGTGGCCCAGGGCCCTCGGGCAGTGCCCTAATCGCTCAATGGTCAGTCCGCCCCTGGAGGCAGTCCATCAGATGTCTTGTGGGGCTGTGTTCCGAGGCAAGAGATAATCAGAGGCGATCCATTAGACGTCTGTGGAGCTGTATCCTGAGGCTGGAGATGATAAACGGTGGTTCATTAAGTCTATGTGGCTGTGTCCCGAGGGCGGATACAATTGGAGAGAGTCCATTAAAAGTCTATGGGGCTGTGTTTCAAGGCTGGATACAATTTGAGACTGTCTGTCAAAAGTCTATAGAGCTGTGTCCTGAGGCTGGAGATGATTAAAGGTGGTCTATTAGAAGTCTATGGGGCTGTGTCCTGAGGCTGGAGATGATTAAAGGTGGTCCATTAGAAGTCTATGGGGCTGTGTCTCAAGGCCTAGATACAATTGGAGACTGTCTATCAGTAGTCTATGGGGCTGTGTCCTGAGGATGGCGATGATACAAGGTGGTCCATTAGAAGTCTATGTAGCTGTGTCCTGAGGCTGGAGATGATTAAAGGTGGTCCATTAGAAGTCTATGGGGCTGTGTCTCAAGGCCTGGATACAATTGGAGACTGTCTATCAGAAGTCTATGGCTCTGTGTCTCGATGCTGGAGATGATCAGAGGTGATCCTTTTGAAGTCTATGGGACTATGTCCCAAGGCTGGAGACAATCCTTTAGACCAGGGGTCTCCAAACTTTTCAAACAAAGGGCCAGTTTACTGCCCTTTAGAATTTAGGGGTGTGAAATTGTAGTTAGTAGGGGTAGAAAATGTCCAGCGCCCAACATCGGTGAGAATAAACATAGACACGGGGTTTGTGGTCAGCAGGAGGAGGAGTAGTGCCCCATCGTTGATATTGGTGGTAGTAGTGCCCCATTATTGGTATCAGTGAAAAAAATAGTGCCCCATAGTAGGCGTTAGTGAGAGGATAGTGTCACATTATTGGTATCAGTGGAAGAAATAGTGCCCCAAGATAGGTGTCAGTGAGAGGATAGTGTCCCATTCTTGGTATCAGTGGAAGAAATTGTGCCCCATAGTAGGTGTCAGTGGGAAGAATAGCACCTCATATAATTGGGAGGAATAGTGCACCAAGGGCTAGTAAAAGGTCACATCTGGTCCTCAAACTGCAGTTTGAAGACCCCTGCATTAAACATCTAAGGGGCTGTGTTTCAAGGCTGGAGATAATTGGAGGCTGTCCAATAGAAGTCTATGGGGCCTGAGGCTGGTCACCGTAAAAGACGGTTCATTGGAGGTCCATGGAGCTGTATCTTGAGTCCAGAGACAGTCCCATAGAAGTCTGTAGGGCTGTAATGCACAGGCATGGCCAGGAAAATAAACTCACGGCACTAGTTGTAAACTAACATTGGAGGCCAGAGATATCAGATCAAGGTTAGTATACATCTGTAGAGGAAGAGGTGTGGGGGGGGGGGTTAGGTGAGGTCAGGGGAGAGTGGGCAAAAAGCATCAAATGCACTTTGCCTTAAAGTGCATTTATTCTTTAATAAGCCGCAAAATGGTTTTCTATCAGTATGTTCCAACCTTCCTTTCAGTAGTATAGCACCATTTGTGTTTACCGTCACTCTTGCACACTTGATGGTTATTTAAGCAAAGCATTATGACCTTAGAGTGGAATTATGGGCAAAATAGCATTAAGATGCCAGTTCTTCTTTTAGAACAATATAAACATAATAGTTTTACTATCTGTTAATCCTGCCTGTAGATCGGCTATTTTTTACACTTCCTTAAACAAGGTGACATCACTGGTCATTCGGAAGTGAAATAGTGCTGCAGTGTTGTCACCCTGAGGACAGGATGGTCTCAGATGGAACATGTAGCGTTAAATGCATCAGCATACCAAAGCCCAAGGCTAGATAACACATTTTAAGCCGTTAGCAGTGTTTTCATTTGGACAACAAAAGGTTTAAACCAAATGAATAAAAAAACTGACCATTGTGAGCACCCCTGGCTGTGTTGTTTGTCCACCTGTGTTACTTTTGTTGGACAGCTTGGCCTGTTACTGAAAGTGATGGGTTGTTATTGCGCTTTGTGCCCACTGTTGAGATTAACTTTATTTGTCCCCATTGTCACCGGGACCAGGAGGTCCAACATTTTGAGTTTTCTCCAGATCAGGAATTGAGGCGAAATCTCCCAAATTGGACACAGATGGGCAAAAAAGCCAACAAGGGTTTACGTTGGTACACATACAGTGGATCTAAAACGTCTACACACCCCCTGTTAAAATGTCAGGTTTCTGTGATGTAAAAAAAAAAAAAAAGACACAAAATTGAATCATTTCAGAGTTTTTTCCACCTTTAGTCCTCATGCACACGGACGTTTTTACAGCTGCTTTTTTGAGCTTTTTTTGCAGCTTAAAAAGGCCTGTCTATGTTAGTCTATGGCTTCATGCCCACCTAGGCGTTTTTGAGCTGCAAGTGGCATAAGCGTTTTTAAGCTGTAAAAAAAACCCAGGACCCCAGTGTGTTCTGAGAGACGTTTTTCAGCTGTAAAAACGCTCTAACGCTCAAAAACGCTCAAACGTCATTCACCAACGTTTTTTAACGTTTTTGATCCATTGAAAAAAAAAATTTGAAAAAAAAAACGCTAAAAAACGCTAAAAAACGCTATTGCAAAAACGCTGAAAAAAGTTTAAAAAAATCACTGCAAAGATACTGGCGTTTTCATAACGTTATTTTAACAGCCTGTGTGCATGAGGGCTTAATGTGACCTATAAACTGTACAACTCAGTTGAACAACAAAATCTTTTAGGGGGTGGAAGTAAAAATAAAAAACTCAAATATGGTTGCATAAGCGTGCACACCCTTAAACTAATACTTTTGTTGAAGCACCTTTTGATTTTTATTACGGCACTCAGTCTTTTTGGGTATGAGTCTTATCAGCATGGCACATCTTGACTTGGCAATATTTGCCCGCTCTTCTTTGCAAAAACACTCCAAATCTGCCAGATTACGAAGGACATCTCCTGTGCACAGCCCTCTTCAGATCACCCCACAGATATTCAATGGGATTCAGATAGAGCCCGTGGGCTTTGCATAAGAAAGGGAGACAGTTCGATTACAATACAGTTCAATACAGATAAAATAAGAGGGCCCTGCTCATGAAGCCAGCCAACATGCAGCTCGTGTGTACGGCAGCTGGGTCGCCTTCTCTCAAAGGCTCATGATGGAAAAAGGTCTGCCGACCGACTCCCGGTCAGCGCTCTCGGCCAATGGCCCACTGGGTTGAATGAAAAAAAAAACAATTAGTGTGTGCCAGGCTTAACAATTTAAAGGAAGAGGGAGCTGGTACAGAAGGTAAGAGCTGTGGTGGATGATCTGATGGGTATGATCAAAGTACAGTTTTTTTCGGTGGAGGTGGGGTAGGCTTCCTTGAATAAATGAGTTTTTAAGGGTTGCCTAAAGACGGACGGGGTAGGAGTCAGCCGGACAGCCTGGGATAGTGAGTTCCAGAGGATGGGGGAGGTTCTGGAGAAGTTCTGGAGGCGAGTATAGGAGGAGATCACAAGGGAGCTAGAGAACCAAATGTCCTGGGAGGAGCGGAGAGGACCATTTGGGCAATGTCTCGAGATGAGGTTGGTGAGGTAGCTGTGGCCAGTGCTGTGGATGTCTTTTTACGTTGTGGTTAGCATCTTGAATTTTATACGTTGGGCTAGTGGAAGCCAGTGAAAGGATTGGCAGAGAGGGGCAGCAGCCACGGATTGATTTAGTAAGATGTATACATCTAGCAGCAGCATTCATGATAGACTGAACCCCACAAAGGAATAGGAATATTTTATTACAGGTACCTATATAGGACTGACCATTTATATTGTACTGCGGGGAAAATTATTATTTGATCCCCTGCAGATTTTGTAGGTTTGCCCACTTACAAAGAAATGAAGGGTCCATCATTTTTATCATAGGTGTATTTTAAATGATAGAGACAGAATATTTACTAAAAATCCAGAAAAAACACATAAAACAAGTATTTGCTCCCAAGAAAAACATGACTTGGTAGTTGGTGGAGAAACCCTTGTTGGCAAGCACAGAGGTCAGACGTTTCTTGTAGTTGGTGATCAGGTTTGCACACATCTCAGGGGGGATTTTGGTTCACTCTTCTTTACAGATCTTCTCTCTTCTTGGCTGTCTCTTGGCAACTCGAAGTTTCAGCTCCCTCCATAAATTTTCTATAGGATTAAGGTCTGGAGACTGACTAGGCCACTCCATGACCTTAATGTGCTTCTTCTTGAGCTACTCCTTTGTTGCCTTGGTGGTATGTTTCCTGTCATTGTCATGCTGGAAGACCCATCCACGCCCCATCTTCAGTGTTCTGGCTGAGGGGAAAAAGGTTCTCACCAAAAATCTTGCAGTACATGGCCCCGTCCATTGGCCCCTCAATGCGGCAAAGTCAGCCTGTACCTTTAGCAGAGAAACAGCCCTAGAGAATTTTGTTGCTACCTCCGTGCTTGACTGTATGGATAGTGTTTTTAGGGTCATAGTCAGCATTTTTCTTCCTCCGAACATGACGAATAGAGTTAAAGCCAAAGAGCTCAATTTTGGTCTCATCTGACCACAGCACTTTCTCCCGATTCTTCTCTGAATCATTTAGATGTCCATTTTCATGACTGTACATGTACCTTCTTGAGGAGGGGGACTCGCCCTGTTTGGAAGAAGGAAAATGCTGACTATGCCCCTAAGAACACCATCCCTACAGTCAAGTACGGAGGTGGAAACATTATGCTTTGGGGCTGTTTCTCTGCTAAAAGTAGAGACAGACTTTGCTGCATTGAGGGACCAATAGACGGGGCCATCTAATGTAAAATCTTGGATGAGAACCTTCTTCCCTCAGCCAGAACAGTGAAGATGGGTCATGGATGGGTCTTTCACCATGACAATACCGCCAAGGCAACAAAGCAGTGGCTCAAAAAGAAGCAGATTAGGAACATGGAGTGGCCTAGCCAGGGTCCAGACCTTAATCCTATAGAAAATTTATGGAGGGAGCTGAAACTTCGAGTTGCCAAGCGACAGCCAAGAAACCTTAAAGCGGAGTTCCACCCTAAAGTGGAACTTCCGCTCATCGGATTCCTCCCCCCCTCCGGTGTCACAATTGGCACCTTTCAGGGGGGAGGGGGGTGCAGATACCTGTATAATACAGGTATCTGCACCCACTTCCGGGTACAGCTAGCCGCAGCTAGCCGCAGACTCCCCGCCCACCCCCGTTGTGTTGTGGGAAATACACAGTTCCCACAACACAACGGGGACCAGTGAAGACGCGCAGCGCGACTCGCGCATGCGCAGTAGGGAACCGGGCAGTGAAGCGGCAACGCTTCGCTTCCTGATTCCCTCAGTGTGAATGGCGGCGGCAGCACCCGAGGATCGAGGGACGGCTCGGTCTCGGGTGCCGACATCGCTGGACCCCGGGACAGGTAAGTGTCCTTATTTTAGAAGTCAGCAGCTGCAGTATTTGCAGCTGCTGACATCTAATTTTTTTTTTTTTTGGTGAAACACCACTTTAAGGATTTAGAGAAGATCTGTAAAGAAGAGTGGACCAAAATCCCTCCTGAGATGTGTGCAAACCTGGTCACCAATTACAAGAAACGTCTGACCTCTGTGCTTGCCAACAAGGGTTTCTCCACCAAGTACCAAGTCATGTTTGGCTTGGGGATCAATTACTTATTTTACTCACTGACCTGCAACTCGATTTCTAACATTGGTATCATGTGTTTTTTCTGGATTTTTGGTTGATATTCTGTCTCTATCAACTACAAGAAACGTCTGACCTCTGTGCTTGCCAACAAGGGTTTCTCCACCAAGTACTAAATCATGTTTTGCTTGGGGATCAAATACGCTGAACTGCAACTCAATGTATAACATTTATATCGTGTTTTTTTTTTTTTTTTTTTCTGGATTTTTGGTTAATATTCTGTCTCTGTCATTTAAAATACACCTATGATAAAAATTATAGATCCTTCATTTCTCTGTAACTGGGCAAACATACATCTGCAGGGGATCTAATAATTATTTTCCCCACTGTATATTTATATCAGTCCCTGTCCTCTAGAACAGGGGTCTCAAACTGGTGGCTTTCCAGCTGTTGCAAAACTACAAGCCCCCTGCCTGTGGGAGTCATGCTTGTAACTGTCAGCCTTCCAACTATCGGGACGTGGCAAATTCTTCCTAAGTGTCGTATCCATAGTACCACTCTGTGGAGATACGAATTTTTAATCTCATTGGGCTTGTAGTTTTGCAACAGCTGCAGGTACTTCAGTTTGAGACCCTTGCTCTAGAAGCTTACAATCTTAGGTGCCTAGCTCACATTCATACATACACATATTAAGGCCAATTTAGACAGGAGCCAAATACCCTACCAGCATGTATTTGGAGGGTGGGAAGAAACCCGCACAGGGAGAACATGCAAACTCCAGGCAGGTTGTGCCATGGTATATTACCGTATATACTCGAGTATAAGCCGACCCGAATATAAGCCGAGGCCCCTAATTTTACCACAAAAAACTGGGAAAACTTATTGACTCGAGTATAAGCCGAGGGTGAGAAATGCGCAGCTACTGTAAGTAGAAAAGAGGGTCAACAATGCCCATTTGCAGCCTCACTGTGCCCATTTACAGCCATAGGGTCCCCCGGGGGTCTGGTGCAGATTCAATAGAAACTATTTGTCGCCATTTGATTTCAGGATTTGCAACAGGAAAGATGGTACTCGGACAATGAGCGCAAGCTTGTCAACAAGTGCTCCTCACCCTAAGGTGGTGGGATTTTATACCTCACATATTATAACACGGGTTAACTTTCGCTGCATTAAGTGATGGATTGTCTAAATCGCCAGAAAGGTTCATGCAGTATTTTTTCTTTTTTGTAACACAGCCCACCAAAACCAGCAGTAGTTGATCATGTGTGGTGGGGCGCCAATTAAGAATAAAATGCAACACTGCGCACCAACGCGTACAGTGCTGCGCATTCTTTGTAAAAAGATCTTTTCTCTTGTCTTCTTCTTGGCTTCCAGGTTTTATTGTCAAATCTTAAGATGATACTAAAGTCTCGTTTGTTATTTTTACCTTAAAAAAAAAAAAAGTCATACACCCCTGCAACATCACTGGATCTAGGTGGACCTCAGGTAAGTATTAAGCCGCGCACACACGAGCGGACTTTACGGCAAACTTTGCCCAGCGGACTTTTCGACGGACTTTCTGAATGAACGGACTTGCCTACACACAATCCAACAAAGTCCGTTGAATTCGTACGTGATGACGTACGACCGGACTAAAATTAGGAAGTTCATAGCCAGTAGCCAATAGCTGCCCTAGCGTGGCTTTTTGTCCGTCGAACTAGCATACAGACGAGCGGACTTTTCGACCGGACTCGAGTTCGACGGAAAGATTTAAAACATGTTTCAAATCTAATGCCGCGTACACACGAGCGGACATTACGGCGGACTTTGCCCGGCCGACTGGATTTCGTCGGACAATTCGATGTGTGTGGGCTCCAGCGGACTTTGTTTTCTCAAAAGTTCGACGGAATTAGATTTGAAACTTGTTTTAAATTTATCCGTTGAAATCGAGTCCGGTCGAAAAGTCCGCCGTCTGTATGCTAGTTCGACGGACAAAAAGCCACGCTAGGGCAGCTATTGGCTACTGGCTATGAACTTCCTTGTTTTAGTCCGGTCGTACGTCATCACGTACGAATTCGACGGACTTTGGTGGATTGTGTGTAGGCAATTCCGTTCATTCACAAAGTCCGTCGGAAAGTACGTCGAAAAGTCCGCCGGGCAAAGTCCGCCGTAATGTCCGCTCGTGTGTACGCGGCATAAGTCCGTCCAACTTTTGAGAAAACAAAGTCCGCTGGAGCCCACACACGATCGAATTGTCCGGCGAAATCCCGTCTGCCGTAAAGTCCGCTTGTGTGTACGCGGCATTAAACATGCGCACTGCCGAAAAATTTGTTTAGTATTCGAAAATAAGAAAGGAAAATCCGAAAATTTGCCAGAACGAAAATCTATAAATTTGAAATAACGAACTAATAATAACTATTAAATTATAGGTATTGGAATTTCCTTTCAAATTTGGCTGTTAGTGAACGTAACGAAAAATTTTGTTACAAATTATCCGAAATAAAGAATGCTGCATCTAAACAAATGAAACGTAACAAAATAATAATAATACGTTATTATTATTTATTATTATTAATTAATTCCATTTGTTTAGATGTGGCATTCGTTATTTCGGATAATTCGTATTCGTTAGGTATTGGAAGTTTTGTAGCGCTCTCATTTTTCGAATGCTCTCCAAACTTCTCCAAGGGACCTTCTGGCACACCCCAGTTGGCAGAACGTGAAGATACCTTTAAGGTGGTCTATCTGTCTTTCTTCTGCCCTTTAAATTTGGATCTTCTTATTCTGATGCTCTTTGGAATCATGGAAGGTGGGGGGTGCACAGAGGTTGATTTTGCACTAATCAAAGGACAGGGGGGTGTTTCAGTCACCCAAGCCACCGTAGACACGTTTTGCCTATCTTGCCGATTTTCTGCTTACACTGGAAAAGATGGTTTTCCCTCCGACCAGTTCCCTATTTCAACAGATTCACTAAGGACTTGCTCTAATTTCATGGCGAGTGATTCAGACTTCATCGTAGAGACTTTTAAATACTTTTGCTGATCCCCAGAGCTTACCGTCACTCTTTTGTTCAGAAGGAAACTTGTGTATGAATTTTTAGATACATCTATGAATGTGGTTGGCTTAATGTAAATAAATTGAATAAGTGTTGATGTTATTATAAAAAAAAATAATAATAATAATCTTGTTGCTTTGTATACTTTATGATTCTATTTGCACCCTCTACATCAGCCTCCAATGCAATACTCCACATCAGCCTCCAATGCAATACTCCACATCAGCCTCCAATGCAATACTCCACATCAGCCTCCAATGCAATACTCCACATCAGCCTCCAATGCAATACTCCACATCAGCCTCCAATGCAATACTCCACATCAGCCTCCAACGCACACGTTCCTGCACCAATGGCTGTATCTTAAATTGGGTGCTGAAATGACCAACGGCTGGAACCGACTGCAATCGTGAGAAGAAAGTGTCACCAACACACCAGGACACACCAAATATTAATTTGCTAATGTCACACAAGTGGGTGAGCTCACCCTTTTTCTAAGCCAATAAGAGCCTCAGGCTCCAGTCACGTGCTTCAAAAAAAAAATTTCAAATCCATGCGGGTGGAGCCCTGCATGTAGATTAGGGGCTGGTTGCATGGATTAGGGGGGGGGGTGGCGCTCCTGTGCCCCTAATGGAGCGGCCACCACTGCTCCTTACACTTGTGAATGTTGGGAAGAATTACCCCCTTACAGATAGCTAAAAGGGTCAATGGTGTCAGTAGGAACCTAACTGAGAGACAGGAATTGCTCAAGGAACCCCTAGCAACCTCTGGAGCACGTGTCAAACACAAGGCTTGTGGGCCAAATCCAGCCTGCCAGGCTATTTCATGTGGCCCTCGCACCGCTCCTGCAGCTCTGGCACCCCCCTCGTCTCCACCCTCACCTTGTCTCAGCAGTCAGCAGCAGAGAGGTGGACAGAACTTCTCAAACGGATCCTGCGCTTCTCCATGCAGCCATGGAAAAGCTCGCCTCAGCAGCAGAGAGGAGGACAGAACTCCTCCTAATGATCCTGCGGCTCTCTGTGCAGCTACAGCATCCGCTCATCTCCACCTTCTCCTTGGTCTCAGCATTCAGCAGACTCTGGCAGCTGACTCCAGCAGTCCTCCTCCTGAACCTGCACTTTCTGCTTCACAGCTCCGCCCCTAGCTTCTCCCTGGTAGCAGCATAAGGTAAGGGGGGGGGGGTGCATTGTGATATAAGGGAGGGTATATCTGACATCTGATTTAAGGGGGGGTTGCTCTGGACATTACTCTTATATATACATCTGGCCCTTTGAGAGAAACCATAATGCTCGTGTGGCCTACTATAACATTGAGGTTGAAACCCCTGCTCTGGAGGAACCCAAGTTGAGAAACCCCTGCTCTACATGCTTAGCAGTGCTGCACAGTGACTCCCTATGAGGTCAACTGATCTTCTCCGCAGTCTTGTATCAAGGTTATTAACAGTCCTCGCAGAAAAAAAAATAAACACCCTCTATGTTCCCTATCAAAGCTGATTTTTTTTTTATTTAGCTTTGGATGGAGCCGGGAAGGGTCAAGTTTGCACTGATCAATGAAAAACACAAAATTGTCCTTCACATGAAAGATCTCTGTACCACAATATATGTTTGTGAAGTATAAATTCCTTTATTGAAAACGAAAAAAAATATAATTTCAAGAAACACACAAATTGAATATGTAAAACGCACACATGTGCAAGATAAAAACCAACACTAGTCCAATACCTCCAGTCCACCGGTAAAAATATGCCAAAAAAGCCAACACATGAGGACTTCATAAGAGTCCTGCCCTGGAATGACCAGGGAAGGAGACCAGGGCTGAATGATAATAGAGTACATATAGCATCTGTATGTGTAATGTCCATAGGTCCCGAGACTTGTAGACTTTATACATACAGTACTTGGTCTATAGAGTATTGACTTCAAACCAAAATGTACTATATGGCCAAAGGTTTGTGAACACCTGACCATCACACCTATAGCCTTTTGGACATCCCATTCGAAAACCATAGGTGTTAACCCCTTTAAGACCACCCACCGCACATATACTGCGGCAGGGCGGCTCTATTGGGTGAAACGACGTATCTGTACGTCGTTTCGTGTAATAGATACCGTGTGCGCGTGTTCCCGCCCAATGCGTGCCGCGGGAGCGCGCCTGTGGGTCCGGCGGCCGCCTGCGATTGCGGTGGTTATCGGCTGGGAGTGGTAGAGGTCGGGGTATGGTACCCCGACGCACTGCACCTGACCTGGAAGCTGCAGTAATTAACTGCAGTGGCGTTATATGCGGCCAAATGGAAAAAGGACTTCAGCCAATGCGAAGAACAGTGCATGGCCTTCTCAATCCTCTTGGTAGAATTGGAATTACAAGCAAGAAACGTACTGTCGGTAGAGAGAAGTTGTCCATCACCTAAGGACACTAACAAAAAACTGAGGTTGCTAGGAGTGGGAAGTGGTTATATAAACTATTCTAACAACTTGGTATGCCAGTGTCCTCACCTGGCAGGCTATAACCCACATGTGTCTTACACAAGGCCCATGGGCCAAACCTGGCCTACTAGGCCATTTCATGTGTCCTGGGTTTTTTTTTTCAGCCGGAATAGAGTTCTATCACCTTCAACTCTCGCCCTCCACTCCCTGCTCACCATTGTCACTTGTAAACGCAGAAGCCTTCTGGACAGCTTTCCTCTCAGCGGCTTTCACAGATCCCTGTCTGCCCTTCACTCACGGTGGGGACAACGGAGATGCAGTGTGGGATGGGGCATCAAGTGGTAGGCTGCCAGGTGCACAGATGCCAGCCAGTGATTTCCCTAAAAGTGAGAGGTGGAGCCACCTACACTGCTGGAAATTACTAGAGCCGGACCAGATAGGTGAGATGTGAGGAAGCTTTTTGTTTTTGGGGGGGGGGGGGGTGCTGCAGAGGTCAGAGCCGAGGAGGGGTGGAAGTGAGGTGTGGACAGCATGTGAAAGAGGGCTGAACACTGCACACTCCTAAACTCTGCACCAGTGGCAGCCTGTCCATAAGGAGCGCCCCCCCCCCCCCTAATCCATGCACCCGGCCCCTAACCTATATACAGGGCGCTGGTCGCATGGGTTCAATCAGGGGTTTTTTTTGTTTTTTTGTTTTTAGAAGCACATGATTAGAGCCTGAGGCTCTAATTTGCTTAAAAAAGGGTGGGCTTGGGGCACAGAGCACTGCGCCCCTGAACCCACCCAGTTGTGTGACATTAGCAAATTAATATTCGCTATTGTCTTCCTGATTCTCCTCCCGGCCAATCAGGAAGCGGGTCCTGAGACCCGATTGACCAGGGAGACTCCCGGCCAATTGGGTCTCAGGACCCACTTCCTGTTCGGCCAGCAGGAGAAGCCCCATCTCTTCCCTTGGCAAGCTGGAGCAGCAGCCCTACCCCGGATCCTAGTCATCTGCCTCCTTAGGTAAGGCCACCTTCCCGTCCATATGCCACGGAAGGGGTAGTGAGGGGGGTGGCAGGCAGAGCAGTGGCGGCTGGTGCTCAATATTTTGGAGGGGTGGCAAACCCCCCCCCCCCTCGCACCAACGCTGCCACCCACCCAAAATATTGTGCACCAGCCGCCACTGCTCTGCACTCTGTATCTAGTGCACCCCTGAACGCTACACTGTGCATAGCGCACCCCTGAACTCTGCACTCTGTACATAGCGCAACCTTGAACTCTGCACTCTGTGCATAGGGCACCCCTGAACTCTGCACTCTGTACATTGCGCAACCTTGAACTCTGCACTCTGTGCATAGGGCACCCCAAAACCGCACTATTTACACCCATGAAATCTACACCTGGTACATAGCACATCCCTGAACTACTCCGAACATAAGGCACTCCTGGTATTTATTGCCCCTAAAAGATCCTCCCTCTGTGAGTGCAGTTTGGCCACACTCACCGTTCGATGCGATTCGGTGGGGTGTGGTTGAGTTCCTGCACCCAGTCTCTAAGAAAAAAAAAGCCCCGGATATATTTAAATAGTCTTATGCCGTGTACACACGAGCGGACTTTTCAGCATCAAAGGTCCGACGGACTTTCCGACGGAGATACGACGGACTTTTGAACGACCGGACTTGCCCGCACACGAACGGACTAAAGTCAGTTCGAAAGTCCGTTCGGTTGAACGTGATGACGTACGACCGGACTAGAATAAGGAAGTTCATAGCCAGTAGCCAATAGCTGCCCTAGCGTCCTTTTTAGCATACAGACGAACGGATTTTTTCGACCGGACTTGAGTCCGTTGGAAAGATTTGAATCATGTTCCAAATCTAAAGTCCGTCTGATTTTCGACAGAAAAGGTCCACTGAAGGGTCCGATGAAGCCCACACACGGTCGGATTGTCCGACGGATTCGTTCCGTGGGACCAGACCGGTCGAAAAGTCCGTTCGTGTGTACACGGCATTACAGATATAACCGCCCCTTTGAGGGCAACCATAATGCTGATGCAGCCCGCGATCAAAAAGGATTTTACAGGCAAGTCCTTCTTTCCAAGCCATTAATTCCTTCCTCTAACAAAAAAAACAAAAAAACCCAAAGTGAGAGAATTTATACTGATATATTTATGTTTTTAGAAGATTCAGTCAGAATATTTATATGTTTATATTGAAGGGTCAGATTGAATTTCCCTGGCCTTGCCTGATTTGAGTATCAATTTGCTCCTCTCTGCTCCTGACCCGTAATCAGAACTTCTCTTTATATTACATGCAGAGATTTTCCAGCAGCATGTAATAAAAATCTCTGCAAAAGTTCAAATTTTCACAAAAAAAAAATAAATCTCTACCAATAACAGTGTGCACACCCCCTTACCAATTTCCCCTCCATCCTTCCCGACATCACAGGCTTTTTATGCCATCTACACCGAGGTTCCTGCTCCCCCCTCCCCGATATTTGTAGTAGTACAGATTGTTTTAGAAAGCCGTCGCTCGGCGCTGTGCGCTTTATACTGTTGAGGAATGAGAATTGGTGCTTCCCGCAGAGAAACTTCTGATAAAAATAGAAGGAGAAATGTCAGCTTTGCTGCAGAAAAAAAAAAACCCATTGTTTTTGTACATTTGAAGCAAAATTCAAGACTGGTTTAAAGAAAAAGAAAAAACATTTATGTAGCTGTGTGTTCGTGGAAGCTAGCATAAGTACCCAAGCCTGTCCCGATATAGGTCTTATGCCACGTACACACGAGCGGACTTTACGGCATACTTGGTCCGGCGGACCGGAGTCCGTCGGACAATTCGATCGTGTGTGGGCTCCAGCAGACTTTTTTTCCCCAAAAGCTCGACGGACCTTGAAATGAAACATGTTTCAAATCTTTCCGACGGACTCGAGTCCGGTCGAAAAAGTCCGCTCGTCTGTATGCTAGTCCGATGGACAAAAAACGACGCTAGGGCAGCTATTGGCTACTGGCTATCAACTTCCTTTTTTTAGTCCGGTCGTACGTCATCGCGTACGAATCCGTCGGACTTTGTTTGGACAAGTCCGTTCATTATGAAAGTCCGTAGAAAAGTCCGCCGGACAAAGTCTGTCGTAAAGTCTGCTCGTGTGTACGCGGCATTAGTATAGGTTCATCCCCTGTACATCAGCACTCAGAGAGGGAGGGCCCAGAAATCAGAGCCAAAAGGACTCTGCGGTACGGCACATGTGCAGTCAGTCTGACACTGGCAGCTTGCTGACAGGGGGACAGCAGGGATGACTTTATTAGTGTGCTGCTGTTTCTCCAATATCTGGTCACATGCTGTAGGCCAGTTATTGGCCAGTTTGTATTGCTTGGCTAACATTGCAATCCGGTAGGGAGAAAAACCACAAGGTTGGAAGGGCACAATTCTCTACAGTGTTTTTGTATGCTGTAGTATTAAAGAGGTTGTAAACTCGAGTGGGCAAAAAAAAAACCTCTGCAAGACAAAGGCATGCTGTAGTATTAACAGATGACACTAGAAGTCTGAAAAAACATAGCAGTGGTCTTGAGCGCCTGTGGCATAAGACTAATGCCGCGTACACACGATCGGACTTTCTGCCAACAAAACCGTTGATTTTTGTTCAAAGGTCTTTGGCTCAAACTTGTCTTGCATACACACGGTCAGTCACACAAATGTAGGCCAACAATTACAAACGTTGGAACGCGGCGACATACAAGACGTACGACAAGCCGAGAAGAATAAAGTTGCGGCTCCTTCTGCTTGATTCCGAGCATGCGTGAACTTTTGTTCGACGGGCTTGTGTACACACGATCGGACTTTCCGACAACAAAATTTTGTTGGCGGAAAATTTGAGAACCTGCTATCAAACATTTGTTGGTGGAAACTCCGACAGCAAATGTTCGATGGAGCATACACACGGTCGGACTTTCCGGCAACACGCTCACATCCAACATTTGCCGTCGGAAAATCTAACCGTGTGTACGCGGCATTAGTCTCAGAAAGATTTCAACCAATATAAATCTGCCCTCCAAAAATACAATTCCTGCCTCCTCACTGCCAAGCAGACCTATTTTATCATTCTCATTAACAACTTCTCATCCCGTCCAAGTCAACTCTTCTCTACCTTCAACTCTCTATTTCGTCCTTCACTGCCTCCACCTGCCAACTCACTCAGTGCCCAGGAGATCGCCAATCACTTCAAACAGAAGATTGATACAATCTGTGAGGAGATCTCTGATGTTCAGGTATCCTCCACACTTTACACTTCATGCCCACAGGTACAATTAATACTTCCCTCTTTCAACTCCACCACTATAGACAAGGTTGTTAAACTACTTGCCAACGTCAACCTAACCACCTGTCCTTTGGATCCTGTTCCCCTGCAAATGCTACATTCACCCTCTGGCTCTATTCTACAATCTCTAACCCACATCTTCAATTTCTCCCTCTCTTCTGGCATCTTACCCAACTCTCTAAAACATGCACTAGTCAGCTCCATACTTAACCACTTGCCGCCCGCCATATAGCAGAATGACGGCGGCAAAGTGGCTTCATTATCCTGACTGGGCATCATATGACGTCCTCAGGATATTGAGCCGCTGCGCGCCCCGGGGGCGCGCATTGTGGTGATCGTTGTTGCGGGGTGTCAGTCTGACACCCCGCAACAACGATCTAGGTAAAGAGTCTATGACCGAGACTCTTTACCACGTGATCAGCCGTGTCCAATCACGGCTGATCACAATGTAAATAGGAAGAGCCGGTGATCGGCTTTTCCTCACTCGCGTCTGACAGACACGAGTAGAGGAGAGCTGATCGGCTGCTCTCCTGACAGGGGGGGTCTGTGCTGATTGTTTATCAGCACAGCCTCCCTCGGATCCCACCCAGGACCACCAGGGAAGCCTCCCAGGACCACCAGGATGGCCATCCACACTGGACCACCAGGTATGCCCCCTAGACCCCCAGGGAAATACTAATCTGTGCCCAGGCAGCTGCCAATCAGTGCCCACTCACAATGCCTACCACTGTCAGTGCCACCAGGGATGCCTATCAGTGCCACGTATCAGTGCCACCCATAAGAACCCATCTTTGCAGCCTTTCAGTGCCTATCAGTGTCGCCCATCAGTGCCACCCATGAGTGCCCATCAGTGCCGCCTATCAATGGCCATCAGTGCTGCATATCAGTGCCACCCATCAGTGCCGCCTACCAGTGCCCATCATCAGTGCCCGCTCATTGGTGCCACCTCATCGGTGCTGCCTTATCAGTGCCCATCAGCGAAAGAGAAAACTTATTTACAACATTTTTTAACAGAAACAAAAGCAAAACTTTTATTTTTTTCAAAATTTTCGGTCTTTTTTTATTTGTTTAGCAAAAAATAAAAACCGCAGAGGTTATCAAATACCACCAAAAGAAAGCTCTATTTGTGGGAACAAAATGATAAAAATTTATTTTGGGTACAGCGTTGTATGACCGTGCAATTGTTATTCAAACTGCGACAGCACTGAAAGCTGAAAATTGGTCTGGGCAGGAAGGTGTATAAGTTCCCCCGGTATTGAAGTGGTTAAAAAGCCCTCACTGGACCCAACCGCTCTTAAAAACCTACTCTTAATCTCCTTGCTCCCTTTTTATCCAAAATCCTTAAACGCCTGGTCTACAACTGGCTGAGCAACCACCTTGCTGATAATAGCCTTCTTGATCCCCTTCAGTCTGGATTTTGTCCTCAACACTCCACAGAAACTGCTCTCCTAAAACGAACAAATGATCTACTAATGGCCAAAACCAATGGACACTATTCTGTACTACTGCTACTGGACCTTTCTGCTGCCTTTGATACATTTGACCACCCCCTCCTCCACAAAACACTCCACGCCTTTGGCAGTGGCGGCTGGTGGTAATTTTTTTGGGGGGTACAGACGCCCCCCCCCCGGTCGGGTAGGTCGGTGCACTTAATCCATCCAGGGTGTCTAATCACCGGCGGCTTGCCCTGCTCTCCTTCGCGGGCATCACGGCAGTAGGCATCACAAGCAGCTTCTCCTTCCCCTGCTCGGCTGCTTCCATCTCCTCCCTCCTCAGTGGCCAATCAGAACGCTTATCCTTTTGGCCAATCGGGAAACAGGTCTCAGACCTGCTTCCTGATTGGAGGAGAGGAGATTCAGCGTGAGAATAATGAATGTTCATTCGCTATTCTCACACACCTGGGTGGGCTCCAAGTAGATTCTCTTCGCCACGAGCCCACTTTTTTTTAAGCCTATTAGAGCCTCTGGCTCTAATCGGCACTTCAAACACCCCCCCATTGGAATCCATGCATCCGGCATCGTGAAAGGTGGCCGGACGCATGGATGGGGAGGGTGGCATCCGTGCGCCCTTATTGGACGGGCAACCCCTAGCCTTTCGTCTCTTCGCTGGTTCACTTCCTACCTATCCAACCGAACCTTTAGCGTTACTTACAATTCTACTTCCTCCTCTCCATTTCCTTTCTCTGTTGGGGTCCCCTAAGGTTCTGTTCTTGGACCTCTCCTATTTTCAATCTACACCTCCTCCCTGGGTCAGCTGATAGCCACCTATGGCTTCCAATACCATCTCTCTCACCCAAATCTATTTCTCTACCCCTCAGCTCACTCCCTCCGTCTCCTCAAGTATCTCTACTGCAACTCCCTCCTCATTGGCTTACCTCTACATGCTGCTGCCAGACTCGTCCACCTTACCAATCGCTCTGTGTCTGCTACTCCTCCAATCCTGCCAATCCCTCCACTGGCTCCCGCTCACCCAACAAATTAAATTCAAAATACTAACAACTTACAAAGCCATCCCCAACTTGGCCCCCAGCTACATCACTAGCCTAGTCTCAAAATACCAACCTACTCATTCTCTTTGTTCCTCTCAAGACCTCCTGCTCTCTAGCTCGCTCGTCACCTTCTCCCATGCTCGCCTCCAGGAGTTCTTTAGAGCCTCTCCCATCCTATGGAACTCCTTGCCCCAATCTGTCCAATTATCTCCTACTCTATTAGCTTTTTTTTTTTTTTTTAAATAAATTTTGAACTTTATTAAAGTTTCAGTGACATTTATGCGAAGAGGGCCGAGGCTGTGGAGGACTCGTACTTCCAGGTAGGTGGGAGGACTCTCCTGGTCTTGTAGTAACGAGCCAATCGGTGGATTCTGCTTTCAATGAGAATCAAACGGAATTTGGCATCTTTATCCTTCCTGTTCCTCTCCAGATGTTTGCGGACAGCCACAGCCTTCTTGATCAGGTGGTAGAGGTCCTCAGGCAGGTCGGGGGGGCCAGTCCCTTGGATTTCAGGATCCGCAGGATCTCGTTACCAGTTACAAAGCGAACCTGAGCAACACCATGAGAGTCCCTCAGGATAACACCAATCTAGGATGGGATGAGACCCTTCTTGGCCAGTTTGAAAGTCTGTTCCTTCACATCATCAGATGTCCGTTTCAACCAAGTGGGGACGGTGCGTCTGTATGGGAGAGCCGACTGGGACAAGCCCTTTCCCGGAGCGTACATGCGACCCATGATGGCGGCTGGAGAGAAAAAGCACTCTATTAGCTTTTAGATCAGGGGTATTGAATTGGAATTCATAGAGGTCCGATTAGTAAAAATTTTCTTCCAGCAGAATCCCATTTTTGTGCGATGACTCTTTACATCACAATACAGATGTGCTGGCACGACTGCCCATTCATTTGAATGGACTGCTGTGCCTGCGTTTTCTGCTGGAAAAAGGTCCTGGTACCTTTTTAAAAATGCAGCCACATGGAAACTGCATGGTGCGTTTGTACCATGCAATATCCATGTGCGGGATACTGCAGTCAATGGTACCACTGCCCCTTTGACATCCCCCCACAGCACTTTCTCCCTTCTCCCCCCCCCCCTCCCATACACACAGCGAAAGAGGCAGTGCTTTGGGGGTGATATGTGAAAGGGACATATCACCCCCAAAGCACTGTCCCTTTCACATATCACCCCCAAAGCACTGCCTCTTTCGCTTCCCCCGCACAGCACTGTCCCCCCTTTACATCACCACCCCCCACATACAGCACTGCCCCTTTCATATTACCCCCCTCCCCCCCACACGCTGCTCCCTTTACATATAACCCCAAAGCACTGCCCTTCACATCCCCCCACAGTATTGCTCCACTTTACATGACCCCCCCAGACACACACACAAAGCACTGCCCCCCTGTACCCCCGCTCCCTGTCCTTTACAATTCCATGTTCTTTTCTCCCTTCAATCTCCGACCTTTCACAGAGCGGAGAGCAGGAGGCGGGACAATCCTAAACTGAAGGCGGGGGCACAGCTGCACTGGATGGGGCGCGGGAGCTGCCGGGTTAACTTTTCATATTAGCAAGCTGGTGATTGGCTGCTAGGAGCGCCTCCTTCCTAGCAGCCAATCACCTCTTGGTCAACGTGAAAAGTTAATTCAGCAGCTGCCTCTCTCCACGCAGTGCTGGTCTTGCCCCCAGTCCAGAATTGTCCCGCTGTCCGCTCTGCTAATGACAGCGACGGAGGCTAGGGACAAAAGCGGCAGCTAAATGGCGCGATTGCGGCCGTCCAGATAGAGCAGTAGCTCGGGTCAGACCGCGGGCCACCATTTAGTGATGCCTCTTTTACATGATCCCTGAAAACTCTCCTCTTCAAAGAAGCCTATTCTACCCACACCTAACAACTGTACTTTTATTTTCTCCATCAGCCCATCCCCCACAGTTATTACCTTTTTGTTTCACTTGACCCTCCCTTCTAGATTGTAAGCTCTAACAAGCAGGGCCCTCTGATTCCTCCTGTATTGAATTCAGTAGCGGTCCGTGCATTGCGGGCGCCGCGCCCCCTAACACCGCCGCCGCCCTCCCTATACATGGAGGGCGCATGAATTCCTTAGGCGGGGATAGGCGGGGGGTGTGCATTTTTTTTTAAGCACATTATTACAGCCAGAGGCTCTAATAGGCTTCAAAAAAGGGTGGGCTTGGGGCACAGAGCCCTGCATCCCGATCTCACCCAGTTGTGTGGCCATAGCGAATTAATTTTCACTATTTTCACACTAAATGTTCTCCCCGCCAATCAGGAAGCAGGTGTGAGACCTGTTGCTCGATTGGTCAAAACGTCAGCCGATCCTATTGGATGCCTGACGTGGAGCCAGGGAGGAAGCCGTTGGAGCCAGAGAGGAATCCTACCACCCTGGAGCTGCTGCCTGGACATGCTAGCCTGGACCCGCTGCACGGGCACGGCACCCGCTAGCCTGGACCCGCTGCACGGACCCGGCACCAGCTAGCCTGGAGACGCTGCCTGGACACCACACCCGCTAGCCTGGATCCGCTGCACGGACCCCGCACCCGCTAGCCTGGACACCACACCCGCTAGCCTGGAACCGCTGCCCGGACCCCGCACCCGCTAGCCTGGACCCGCTGCACGGACCCGGCACCAGCTAGCCTGGAGACGCTGCCTGGACACCACACCCGCTAGCCTGGATCCGCTGCACGGACCCCGCACCCGCTAGCCTGGACACCACACCCGCTAGCCTGGAACCGCTGCCCGGACCCCGCACCCGCTAGCCTGGAGCCGCTGCACGGACCCCGCACCCGCTAGCCTGGACACCACACCCGCTAGCCTGAAGCCACTGCACTGACCCCGCACCTGCAAGCCTGGAGCCGCTGCCCGTACCCTGCCGCGCTGGATGACACCCCCCATCCATCTGGATGTAGCTATCCAGGTAAGTGCCAGACCAACCGACAGACGTGCGTGGGGAGGTGGTTGTTTGCAGCCCTCTGAACAAAAAACCCACCAGTCGCCATTAACTGTACTGTCTGCCCTCATATTGTAAAGCACCGCGCACGCTGTTGGCACTATATAAATCCTGTATTGTAATAATAATTTAATAATAATCTTTTGTTTCCTGCTCCAGGTGGTTGTGCAGATGCAGGGACATATTTTGACACCAGCCATACGCATATATGTGGCCGCTTGGCAGGTGGGCCTTATAGCAGAGCGGCCACATATACAGTATGCGGCTCTGTAAAAACAACTTGGTGTGCTGAGAGCGCACTCCCTGCACGCTCCCAACACGGTAGCCAGTGAGGATTGGTAAGCTCCCAATGCATACTAGCAATCGGGAGCTTTCCGATCATGTGACTGCTATGACAGCCAATCACAGCAGTCACATGACCTGAATGCCCGCCTCCAGCTTTTAGAACTCTGAAAGGGCCTGGAGGTGGTCGGAGCGAAGGGGTTAAAAAAAACAATTTACACCATTGGAATAAATGGTGATGAGACCCCCTGGCGATCGTATTGTTTGGCCCCATCCCTGTTACTCTCATTTTCACCAGACAGCTTGGCCTGTATGTAAATGTGAGATTTATTTAACGTTATCATTATATGTAGCAACTATGCTAAGGTGCCCTGATTTTTTTAAATGAAATCCAGGGACATATCTTTTTTTTTTATTGGCAAATGGCGCAGGGCTGCATAATACACAGAGCGCTGGGCACAGGACTAAATAATAACAGAGCGCTGGGCACAGGACTGCATAATACACAGAGCGCTGGGGACAGGACTAAATAATAACAGAGCGCTGGGCACAGGACTGCATAATACACAGAGCGCTGGGCACAGGACTAAATAATAACAGAGCGCTGGGCACAGGACTGCATAATACACAGAGCGCTGGGCACAGGACTAAATAATAACAGAGCGCTGGGCACAGGACTACATAATACACAGAGAGCTGGGCACAGGACTTCATAATACACAGAGTGCTGGGCACAGGACTTCATAATACACAGAGTGCTGGGCACAGAACTACATAATACACAGAGAGCTGGGCACAGGACTTCATAATACACAGAGAGCTGGGCACAGGACTTCATAATACACAGAGCGCTGGGCACAGGACTAAATAATAACAGAGCGCTGGGCACAGGACTACATAATACACAGAGAGCTGGGCACAGGACTTCATAATACACAGAGCGCTGGGCACAGGACTAAATAATAACAGAGCGCTGGGCACAGGACTACATAATACACAGAGAGCTGGGCACAGGACTTCATAATACACAGAGTGCTGGGCACAGGACTACATAATACACAGAGCGCTGGGCACAGGACTTCATAATACACAGAGTGTTGGGCACAGAACTACATAATACACAGAGCGCTGGGCACAGGACTTCATAATACACAGAGAGCTGGGCACAGGACTGCATTGTACACAGAGAGCTGGGCACAGAACTACATAATACACAGAGAGCTGGGCACAGGACTTCATAATACACAGAGAGCTGGGCACAGGACTGCATTGTACACAGAGAACTGGGCACAGAACTACATAATACACAGAGAGCTGGGCACAGGACTGCAGAATACACAGAGCGCTGGGCACAGGACTGCATTGTACACAGAGAGCTGGGCACAGAACTACATAATACACAGAGAGCTGGGCACAGGACTGCAGAATACACAGAGCGCTGGCCACAGGACTACATAATACACAGAGCGCTGGGCACAGGACTTCATAATACACAGAGCGCTGGCCACAGGACTACATAATACACAGAGCGCTGGCCACAGGACTACATAATACACGGAACGCTGGGCACAGGACTGCATTGTACACAGAGAGCTGGGCACAGGACTGCATAATACACAGAGCGCTGGGCACAGGACTACATAATACACAGAGCACTGGGCACAGGACTGCATAATACACAGAGAGCTGGGCACAGGACTGCATAATACACAGAGCGCTGGGCACAGGACTGCATAATACACAGAGCGCTGGGCACAGGACTGCATAATACACAGAGCGCTGGGCACAGAACTTCATAATACACAGAGCGCTGGGCACAGGACTTCATAATACACAGAGCGCTGGGCACAGGCCTAAATAATACACAGAGTGCTGGGCTCAGGACTACATAATATACAGGAGGGTGTTGGGCATAGAGTGCAGGGAAAGGTATCCAGCAAGACGCCACATCTGCATGTGCAGGAATGCTGTCTCCTATGGTAACAGTTCCTTTCTCGTTCACTACAATCACTCCTTGTAGTTCTTCAGCCCACTGAGCTCCCGGTCTTTCACTAGACTCTGATTCACTGCCACTGAATCCCTTGAGCTCCTCCAATCTTCATGGTGGTATCTTCTTCAAGCGTCACCCCCGCCTCTCTGCTGAGTCCCTAGCTTGGCACTCTAGATACTTCTCAAGCTTCACCCCGCTGGCCTGCTTGGTCCCTGGCTTGACACACAAGGCTGCTCTGTAAGCATCACCTCCGCTGGCTGTGTCCCTGGCTTGGTTCTCACTGAAGTTTCACGATTCTTCATCGTCCCCGGTTGGTGAGAATGCTGCTGCGGTACTTGCTTCAGTTACTCACTGTGGTCCCTGGTAATTAGGCGGATAATTCCTTGCTGGCGACAGCTTCCCCTCTACCTCCGACCATGACAGGTTCTCCGCGCCGACAGAACCGTTACTTTTGGTTGGACTACAAGCAGCAGTCCCAACCCTGCGCTGCTCTTTTGCTTCTGGATAGGCCCAATCTCTGGCCTAGCAGCCCGTACCCATAACCTGACCTTGTGTTGCCCTTCTCATATCTAGTACCACCAAGTACCCCGCCACCTAGTGGTAGAAGAGAAAAGTGCAACGAGGCCAAACTTAGGGAAAAAACAATAGATCTCCAACAATCAACAGTCCAGCCGGGAAGCACATTTCAGAGCTTGTTGGCCCACCATGATATAACACAATGTTATCCAGCCTCCTGGCTAATCAGACTTTGCAGTCTTCCTCCGCACACCATGCAGCCTAAGTAAGTCTTACAACAAAAGCACCTACCTGGGCTGCATAGGCTTCTGCCTAAAGACATGCCCCCCCCCCATCACAGGTCCCTGCTGCACTGGCATACACTCTGACCTGGGCAGGGGACCTCTTGTTTCCTGGGTGGAGCCCTGAATCACTGCCAGCCCCTTGATTGTAAAGGCTGTGCACACCTTCACAGTCAACAATACAAAGCCTCTAGATTCCAGGACTCAATCCAGGAGTTACCAATTCTGGACACAGAGGCTCCATCTCTCCCAAAGCTCTTTGAAGTCTCTAGATTCCAGGTCCAAATTCAGGAATTACCAATCCTGGACACAGGGGCTCCCACCCAATACTCTTTGAAGTCTCTAGATTACAGGACTCAATACATGAGTTACCAATTCTGGACACAGGGGCTTCATCTCTCCCAAAGCTCTTTGAAGTCTCTAGATTCCAGGTCCAAATTCAGGAATTACCAATCCTGGACACAGGGGCTTCATCCCATCCAAGACTCATCGAAGTCTCTAGATTCCAGAACCTGATCCTGAACACATGGGCTTCATCTATCCCCAAACTCTTTGAAGTCTCTAGATTCCAGGTCCAAATTCAGGAGTTACCAATCCTGGACACAGGGGCTTCATCCCTCACAAGATTCTTTGAAGTCTCTAGATTCCAGAACCCAATACAGGAGTTACCAATCCTGGACACAGGGGCTTCATCTCTCACAAGACTCTTTGAAGTCTCTAGACTCCAGAACCCAATCCTGCAGAAAACTGTAAAACCAGTTTTCTCTGCTCAGAGTAGCCACCCTGGAACCCCTCACCCTGCATCAGTGAGTACCATGCATGACATTGAATCCTTCTTACACAGTGGCAGGACACAGTATTGTCACAGGTACCATTCAAAATGAGTGGCACCGCAAGATATGCAATGTGCATTGCCCCACTTTGGATTAACATGCACTTTAACTCAACACATGTAAATGGGCCCTAATGGAATTTTTTATATTGATAAAGTACAGTTACTTTTTAAATATTGCATTGCAGGGACAAACAATTTGGGGCCAGTCTGGGATTCTGGATCTATTTTGTCATAGTTTCAAGCTCGATTTCTTGCGTAGCGACAGCTGTACACATGTCTTGCCTATCTCTGTGCCATCTAAATGTAAAGTCCAATTTCTAGCCAATAACGAACCATCCCACCCCCCACCCCGCTGATGACTCCACAAATCCCACGTCACCTGCCAGAAAACGGCAATGTTCAATTTGGATTAGAACCAATCTTCCTAATCCGCCGGCTCCGCTCACAATGAATTCTCTCAATTAGTGACAACTCTGTTGTGTGAGAGCCCCATTAATTTCACTTTCTGCTGCGATTGATCCAACATGTTTATCCTGACAATAAAGCCGGCCTCGGGTCAATGTTCATTAGCTGGTGAACAATTACCATGCAGCCACCATCTGGGCCTGGAGCCCCCCTATATGTCACCCCCCACAGAGATCCTACTGAGCACTCCAACCTGCCTTCAATAGGGGGACCTGCCATTAGGAAAATACAGGGGGCGCCTTTCCCTGTTGAAAATGTTAGTTGTCTGGCTGTTATACTGGTCCTCTGGTTTCAACACTTTGACAGTCACTTAGCTGAGCTTAGAGGTAGGTAGAAGGGGAAGGTAATGTTCACAGGTTAACCACACGGTAGGCTGGAAAATGGGGGATTAATTATGCATATGTGTCATCTGTATATTAAAGTGGACCTGTCCTATACAGCTATACACCAGTCAGCCATAACATTCTAACCAATGACAGGTAAAGTGAATAATATTGATTATCTCATGACAATAGCATCTGAAAGTGGGTGAGATATATAAGGCATCAAGTGAAGATGATGTGTTGGAAAAAAAAATGGGCAAGCGTAAGGATCTGAGTGACCTTGACAAGGGCCAAATTGTAACGGCTTGACGACTGGGTCAGAGCAACTCCAAAACTGGAGCTCTTGTGGGAAGTTCCCAGTCTGCAGTGGTCCGGACTGACCAAAAGTGGTCCAAGGAAGAAAAAAACAGCCAACCGGAGGCATGGTTATGGGTGCACATGGTGAGTGAAGGCTGGCCCATGTAGTTCGGTCCACTAGAAGAGCTACTGGAGCTCAAACTGCTGAAAAAGTGAAAGCCGGTTCTGATAGAAAGGTGTCAGAACACACAGAGCATCACAGATTGTTGTGTAAGGGGCTGTCAGGGTGCCCATGCTGACCTGTGTCCACAGCCAAAAGCACCAACAATGGACACATGAGCATCAGAACTGGAGCATGGAGCAATGGAAGAAGGTGGCCTGGTCTGATGAATTCAAGAATGGTCTGAGGAACACAACGAGTTTGAAGTGTTGACTTCAAATTCTCCAGATCTCAATCCAATGAAGCATCTGTGGGATGTGATGGAAAAACAAGTCCGACCCATGGAAGCCCCACCTCCCACCTTAAGATCTGGTAATGATAGCTTGGTGCCAGAAACCCCAGCATACCTTCAGAGGTCTAGTGGAGTCCATTCCTCGATGGTTCAGGGTTGTTTGGGCGCAGTGGCGGCTGGTGCTCAAAATTTTTTTTGGGGGGGGCGCAAAATTTAAAAAAAACAAAAATCAATTGCAGCCACTGTGCCATGAAAAGCTGCCACTGTGTCCTCAAATGCAGCCACTGTGCCATCAATTGCAGCCACTGTGCCAACATCAAACGCTGCCACTGTGCCATCAAATGCTGCCACTGTGCCCTCAAACGCTGCCACCGTGCCATCAATTGCAGCCACTGTGCCAACATCAAACGCTGCCACTGTGCCCATTAAATGCTGCCACTGTGGCATCAAATGCTGCCACTGTGCCCTCAAATGCAGCCACTGTGCCATCAATTGCAGCCACTGTTCCAACATCAAACGCTGCCACTGTGCCCATTAAATGCTGCCACTGTACCATCAAATGCTGCCACTGTGCCAACATCAAACGCTGCCACTGTGCCAATTAAATGCTGCCACTGTGCCCATCAAACGCTGCCAGTGTGCCCATCAATCGCTGCCAGTGTGCCCATCATATGCTGCCAGTGTGCCCTTGAATGCCCCCAGTGTGACCCCCACCCGCTCGCCGTCTGTCCGACACTTACCCTGTCTTGGTGGGGCAGCGGGTGAGGGCGACGAGCGGGGTCCTCCATGCGTCTCCTGTCCTTATCTCCCATCTTCACCTCCTGATAAGCGTCCAATCAAAGTGCCTGTTGTTTCAGCCAATCAGGTGACAGGTAACAGACCCGAGCACCTGATTGGCGGAGAGGCGGTTTAGTGTTAGGAAAGCGAATATTCATTCGCTTTTCTAACACAGCTGAGTGACCTGCGAGCGCCCAGCATGGCGCTTGCAGGTCACCTTTTTTGACACCTATTAGAGCCTATGGCTCTTATCAGGTGCTTCAAAACCACACCCCCCCCCCTCCGCCGCTGTAATTCATGGGACCCTGCACCCGAAAAGGGGCCGGGCGCCTGAATAGGGGGTGGCAGCGGCGGCCATAGATAGATTCTATCTATTGGTGATAGAGGGGGGTGGCAGGAGAGAGGGGGCCCTTAATGCATGAGCCGCCACCGTTTGGATGGCATAATGGGGATCTACTCAACATTAGGCAGGTGGTCATAATTTTATTGCTAATTGGTGTAATTTTTTTATGTTATGTGCAGCATGCTGAATAATGTGTCACTGTAACACTTCCAGGTATTTATTACTTCTCCCAGAGATCACAGGACTTCCCGTAAAGATGCTTCTATTTCCAGAAGGACGGAGCCATCTTTGTTAAGGCATTATCCAGGCTCACCATCCTGGGCTGAGATGTCGACTCCAAGATGAGGCAATCGTGTGAATCCTGACGCAGCTCTTGGCTGGGTTCACCAATATCAGCCCCTACAAAGCTGCAATGTACAGTCTGAGTGATCACTGACAGGAGACTAAGGAAATGCTTCCTCCTGCCTGCAGCAGACTGATGACATCATCTTGGCTTATGCAAAGTACCTGGACTGGAGATTATTAATAAAATGTAGAATGTTGAACTTTTTTTAATGACATTTCAGAACTCGTAAAGTTCCACTTTAATCTTATTGGCTGCTCCGCATCCTGATTCGCCGGTGTAAGATTTTGGGGAATTGTGGCAGCATATAGTGCAATGTGGAATCATACGGCGCGTTTATTGCTGGAATAAAAAAAAAGGTAATTGATACATGGGAGAGCGCGGAGTTCCTAGCGAGGGGTTCTCAGCGGTGAATCCAGGAAGCCGCGGCGAGACGCCGAATACGCCGGAGTAAACAGGCCGCATCCAATTGACTTCCCTTCTTCCGACGTGTTTGAATTCTGAGAACAAACGGGTCTTAATTTTTAGGTATCAGTAACAGGCCAGACCCTTCACGGGGTTTCTAATCCGCCGCAATGCTGACAAGGAACGATCACAGCGAAGGCCCAGCACGCCAAGCGGCGCACATCAAAGGCTGATTAATCCGCGCCGAGTAGCCGCTATAGGTGGAGAGACGTCTGAAGTTTTGCTTTCTGGTAAATATAATCACAACTCTAATGTAACGTGCAAAATTAAATACGGAGTGTTGCAGCATAATTAAGCGCACTCATTTATGCTGCTGTTTGTTCAACGCGTGGGGGATGCGCCCTTTGCAGGCGCTGCGGGGGGGGGGGGGGGGACTCTGCGGGGGGTTTCGCATAGTGGAAGAATTTATAAACTCCGCTTCAAACTCCTCTCCTTCCAACGTTTTTTTTTTTTTTTTTGTTAAATCCAGTTAAAAATAATTGTGTGCCTTTAACCACTTCAGCCCCGGAAGATTTGGCTGCTGAATGACCAGGCCATTTTTTGCGATTAGGCACTGCGTCACTTTGACTGACAATTGCGTGGTCGTGCGACGCTGTACCGAAACAAAATTGACTTCCTTTTTTTTTTTTTTTTACCACAAATAGAGCTTTCTTTTGGTGGTATTTGATCGCCTCTGCGGTTTTTATTTTTTGCGCTATAAACAAAAAAAGAGCGACAATTTTGAAAAAAAAAAAAACACAATATTTTGTACTTTTTGCTATAATAAATATCCCCAAGTTTTTTTAAAAAAAGATAATTTTTTCTCAGTTTAGGCCGATATATGTATTCTTCTACAGATTTTTGGTAATAAAAATCGCAATAAGCCTATATTGATTGGTTTGCGCAAAAGTTATAGCGTCTACAAAATAGGGATATATTTATAGCATTTTTATTATTATTATTTTTTTTTACTAGTAATGATCATATAAATACCCGGCTCATGATTGCTCTCATGGCCCTGGTATCTTCCTTCTGCCCTGATCCGTACCTGTGGACCTGATTCTGTAACCTGTGTACCCGATTCTGATACCCTGTGCATCTCATCCTGATCCTGTCCCTCCTGTTACCTTGCATCTCTGCCCTGTAGCCTGATCCCTTTGCACCTTCCCCCATCTGCTGATTCCCTGTGTATCACCCCGGCCTGCCTTATGTTTGTGATTCTGGAACTGCCCTTGTTTATCTGCTGATCTCCTGAAAATGACCCTGGCCTGGCTACATTTAAGATTGTGGTACTTCCCTTATATTGTATATAGTTATTGTTGGTTGGGGTTAGGGTTAGAGCTTAGGGTTAGGGTTAGAGCTAGGGTTAGGGACCACCCCCAAAGGTCAAAGGTCAGCAGGCGTGTCCCTCAGATGTCAAAGGTCAAGAGGTGCGGCTGACCCACCCCTACCAAAGTGTTCCGCCTACCCCAACTAAGTCGGGGCGTCAGCAAGTTGGGGAAAGCGCTTGTTGTTTGTGGGTCACTGTTTGGTTGGTTGTTCACTGTTTATATTGGAGGTATTGTTATCACTTATCCTTAAATAAACTTAATTATTCACTTACATGCGTTTTTGGTTCTCTCTGTGCAATCCACACAGTCTGGTCATACCAATTCATGAAAATTACAAATAATGAATTCATCATATACATATGAAACCTGATGAAATTAATATACAGTGGGGATGGAAAGTATTCAGACCCCCTTAAATTTTTCACTCTTTGTTATATTGCAGCCATTTGCTAAAATCATTTAAGTTCATTTTTTTCCTCATTAATGTACACACAGCACCCCATATTGTACACACAGCACCCCATATTGTACACACAGCACCCCATATTGTACACACAGCACCCCATATTGTACACACAGCACTCCATATTGTACACACAGCACCCCATATTGTACACACAGCACCCCATATTGTACACACAGCCCCCCATATTGTACACACAGCACCTCATATTGTACACACAGCACCCCATATTGTACACACAGCACTCCATATTGTACACACAGCCCCCCATATTGTACACACAGCCCCCCATATTGTACACACAGCACCCCATATTGTACACACAGCACTCCATATTGTACACACAGCACCCCATATTGTACACACAGCCCCCCATATTGTACACACAGCACCTCATATTGTACACACAGCACCCCATATTGTACACACAGCACTCCATATTGTACACACAGCCCCCCATATTGTACACACAGCACCCCATATTGTACACACAGCACCCCATATTGTACACACAGCACTCCATATTGTACACACAGCACCCCATATTGTACACACAGCCCCCCATATTGTACACACAGCACCTCATATTGTACACACAGCACCCCATATTGTACACACAGCACTCCATATTGTACACACAGCACCCCATAATGTACACACAGCACCCCATATTGTACACACAGCCCCCCATATTGTACACACAGCACCCCATATTGACAGAAAAAACACAGAATTGTTGACATTTTTGCAGATTTATTAAAAAAGAACAACTGAAATATCACATGGTCCTAAGTATTCAGACCCTTTGCTGTGACACTCATATATATAACTCAGGTGCTGTCTATTTCTTCTGATCATCCTTGAGATGGTTCTACACCTTCATTTGAGTCCAGCTGTGTTTGATTATACTGATTGGACTTGATTAGGAGAGCCACACACCTGTCTATATAAGACCTTACAGCTCGCAGTGCATGTCAGAGCAAATGAGAATCATGAGGTCAAAGGAACTGCCTGAAGAGCTCAGAGACAGAATTGTGGCAAGGCACAGATCTGGCCAAGGTTACAAAAAAAATTCTGCTGCACTTAAGGTTCCTAAGAGCACAGTGGCCTCCATAATCCTTAAATGGAAGACGTTTGGAACGACCAGAACCCTTCCTAGAGCTGGCCGTCCGGCCAAACTGAGCTATCGGGGGAGAAGAGCCTTGGTGAGAGAGGTAAAGAAGAACCCAAAGATCACTGTGGCTGAGCTCCAGAGATGCAGTCGGGAGATGGGAGAAAGTTGTAGAAAGTCAACTATCACTGCAGCCCTCCACCAGTCGGGGCTTTATGGCAGAGTGGCCCGACGGAAGCCTCTCCTCAGTGCAAGACACATGAAAGCCCGCATGGAGTTTGCTAAAAAAAACACCTGAAGGACTCCAAGATGCTGATAAATAAGATTCTCTGGTCTGATGAGACCAAGATAGAAATTTTTGGCCTTAATTCTAAGCGGTATGTGTGGAGAAAACCAGGCACTGCTCATCACCTGTCCAATACAGTCCCAACAGTAAAGCATGGTGGTGGCAGCATCATGCTGTGGGGGTGTTTTTCAGCTGCAGGGACAGGACGACTGGTTGCAATCGAGGGAAAGATGAATGCGGCCAAGTACAGGGATATCCTGGACGAGAACCTTCTCCAGAGTGCTCAGGACCTCAGACTGGGCCAAAGGTTTACCTTCCAACAAGACAATGACCCTAAGCACACAGCTAAAATAACGAAGGAGTGGCTTCACAACAACTCCGTGACTGTTCTTGAATGGCCCAGCCAGAGCCCTGACTTAAACCCAATTGAGCATCTCTGGAGAGACCTAAAAATGGCCGTCCACCAACGTTTAACATCCAACCTGACAGAACTGGAGAGGATCTGCAAGGAGGAATGGCAGAGGATCCCCAAATCCAGGTGTGAAAAACTTGTTGCATCTTTCCCAAAAAGACTCATGGCTGTATTAGATCAACAGGGGCTTCTACTAAATACTGAGCAAAGGGTCTGAATACTTAGGACCATGTGATATTTCAGTTTTTCTTTTTTAATAAATCTGCAAAAATGTCAACAATTCTGTGTTTTTCTGTCAATATGGGGGGCTGTGTGTACAATATGGGGTGCTGTGTGTACAATATGGGGTGCTGTGTGTACATTAATGAGGAAAAAAATGAACCTAAATGATTTTAACAAATGGCTGCAATATAACAAAGAGTGAAAAATTTAAGGGGGTCTGAATACTTTCCGTCCCCACTGTATATTCAGATGCAAAATCCTTTACATCATCATATATGTAGGAACATAAAAATAGACTACATCTACACTAGATACTAATTGACAAGAAGGGGAGGGAAGAAAGAAGAAACAGAAAAGAAGAGGGAAAGAAAGGAAGGAAGAAAAAGAAGGGAAAGAGGAAAAAGAAAAAAAAAAGGAAAAAGAAAACAGAAGGAAAGAGGAAGGGAGGAGGAGATATCAGAATATCCCCATTAGACCTACCTAAGACTACCCTAGTTAATGGCTAGAAGTAGCTACCCAGAACACACATATACATATATATATATATATATACAGTGGGGCAAAAAAGTGTTTAGTAAGCCACCAATTGTGCAAGTTCTCCCACTTAAAAAGATGAGAGAGGCCTGTAATTGTCATCATAGGTATACCTCAACTATGAGAGACAAAATGTGGAAACAAATCCAGACAATCACATTGTCTGATTTTTGAAAGAATTTATTTGCAAATTATGGTGGAAAATAAGTATTTGGTCAATATCAAAAGTTCATCTCAATACTTTGTTATATATCCTTTGTTGGCAATGACAGAGGTCAAACGTTTTCTGCAAGTCTTCACAAGGTTGTCACACACTGTTGCTGGTTAGGTTTGCCCATTCCTCCATGCAGATCTCCTCTAGAGCAGTGATGTTTTGGGGCTATCGCTGGGCAACACGGACTTTCAACTCCCTCCAAAGGTTTTCTATAGGGTTGAGATCTGGAGACTGGCTAGGCCACTCCAGGACCTTGAAATGCTTCTTATGAAGCCACTTCTTCGTTGCCCGGGCGGTGTGTTTGGGATCATTGTCATGCTGAAAGACCCAGCCACGTTTCATCTTCAATGCCCTTGCTGATGGGAGGAGGTTTGCACTCAAAATCTCACGATACATGGCCCCATTCATTCTTTCATGTACACGGATCAGTTGTCCTGTTCCCTTTGCAGAGAAACAGCCTCAAAGCATGATGTTGCCACCCCCATGCTTCACAGTAGGTATGGTGTTCTTTGGTTGCAACTCAGCATTCTCTCTCCTTCAAACATGATGAGTTGTGTTTCTACCAAACAGTTCTACTTTGGTTTCATCTAACCATATGACATTCTCCCAATCCTCTTCTGGATCATCCAAATGCTCTCTAGCAAACCTCAGACGGGCCCGGACATGTACTGGCTTAAGCAGGGGGACACGTCTGGCACTGCAGGATCTGAGTCCCTGGCGGCGTAGTGTGTTACTGATGGTAGCCTTTGTTACGTTGGTCCCAGCTCTCTGCAGGTCATTCACTTGGTCCCCCCGTGTGGTTCTGGAATTTTTACTCACCGTTCTTGGGATCATTTTGACCCCACGGGGTGAGATCTTGCGTGGAGCCCCAGATCGAGGGAGATTATCAGTGGTCTTGTATGTCTTCCATTTTCTAATTATTGCTCCCACAGTTGATTTCTTCACACCAAGCTGCTTGCCTATTACAGATTCAGTCTTCCCAGCCTGGTGCAGGTCTACAATTTGTTTCTGGTGTCCTTCGACAGCTCTTTGGTCTTCACCATAGTGGAGTTTGGAGTGTGACTGTTTGAGGTTGTGGACAGGTGTCTTTTATACTGATAACAAGTTCAAACAGGTGCCATTAATACAGGTAATGAGTGGAGGACAGAGGAGCCTCTTAAAGAAGAAGATACAGGTCTGTGAGAGCCAGAAATCTTGCTTGTTTGTAGGTGACCAAATACTTATTTTCCACCATAATTTGCAAATAAATTCTTTCAAAAATCAGACAATGTGATTGTCTGGATTTGTTTCCACATTTTGTCTCTCATAGTTGAGGTATACCTATGATGACAATTACAGGCCTCTCTCATCTTTTTAAGTGGGAGAACTTGCACAATTGGTGGCTGACTAAATACTTTTTTGCTCCACTATATATATATTAGGGTTGTCCCGATACCACTTTTTTAGGACCGAGTACAAGTACCGATACTTTTTTTCAAGTACTCGCCGATACCGATTACCGATACTTTTTTTTTATGTCACGCGACAGTTTTTTTTTTTTTTTTAACAATGCTTTCTTTTTTTTCGGGTGGGGGGGGGGGGGGGGAGGGGTGAACGGTGTCTGTATGTTGTTTTTTTTTATTTACAATTTTTATTTTTTACAATAATAATTTTTTTATTCATTTTTGCAATATGTTTTTTTTTTTTTTTTTTTTAAATCAGCCCTGTTGGGGGGCTTTGGTGAGATATCAGGGGTCTTAACATACCCCTGATATCTCCCCCTTGAGATAGAGAAAGAGACAGAGGATAGAGATTCCCCAGTCCCTTTCTCTGCAGCCTCAGCTGCACTGAGAATGAATGGAGAGAAGTCAGCGGCTCCTCTCCATTCATAAACTGACACATTGTAATCACAGGAGATTACAATGTTTCAGTTATGTGAATGGAGAGAGTCAGCTGACTCTCTCCATTCACACAGGAAGGAGGAGGAGGACGGCGGACCGGAGGGGACAGCGGAGAGGCAGAGGAACGGAGGAACGGAACGGAGGGGGACAGATAAGGAGAGGGGGACAGAGGAACGGAACGGAGGGGGACAGCGGAGAGGCAGAGGAACGGAGGAACGGAACGGAGGGGGACAGATAAGGAGAGGGGGACAGAGGAACGGAACGGAGGGAGACAGAGGAGAGGGGGACAGAGGAACGGAACGGAGGGAGACAGAGGAGAGGGGGACAGAGGAACAGAGGGGGCATGGAGGAGGATGCAGTGACAGTCAGCGGTGATCGCGTGGGGAAGTTACAAGCACCGATCACCGCTGTATGTCACTGAAAGCCGCGGGGGGGAAGCTAGTAACTCCCCCACACGCCGATCACCGCTGACTGTCATAGTATCGGCGGAAGCATCGGGAGCATTTGCCCGAGTACAAGTACTCGGGCAAATGCTCGGTATCGGTGCCGATACCGATACTAGTATCGGTATCGGGACAACCCTAATATATATATATATATATATATATATATGCCAGGACCATAGGTATAACAGCATGGAAACATCCATAAAACATAAGGAGAAAAGGTATTTTGCCTATCATCTAGAGAATATAGCATCACATCCCTTAGAAAATATTTAAGAAATTTGAAAAGGGTATGGGATTTTTAAGGTGCCAAATTAGAACAAAATATTTTTTTTTAAAGTAGAAATTTATTCAAACAATAAAAACAGACATACAAAGAGTAAATATTGATATTACAGTACTAATACATGTGCTGACTGATTTCATCTTTACACGTTTCGCCTTGATAATTGGCTTCTTCAGGAGTATTAATTGGTATCAGGCACAATAAGCACTAGAAGTAAACACATTTTTTTGAAAAACAGAACAATCAACAATTACAACAATATCACAATATATATGAATATATACAAAATAGAAAAAATTGAAGAAACATTCATTGACTAAAAAAAATGCATTGCATGCAATGTATTAGTACTGTAATATCAATATTTACTCTTTGTATGTCTGTTTTTATTGTTTGAATAAATTTCTACTTTTATAAAATTATTTTCTTCTAATTTGGCACCTTAAAAATCCCATATACCAAAATGTCTTAATCCATAAAACATGACCCCTATCTGTCCCAGGGTATCACTTGGTTAAGACCAGTGTATAATACATACGAAACCTAGACCACCATAGAAAATATAGTAACACACTGAATGCTCAGCTGCCCACCAAAGCGTGTCAAGGGCTGATATACTAGATAACTAAACATAATTATTAATGAGTTATCCCGGTCCATGGCTAGTTACCTGGGTATAGCAAAGATAAGGTGCATGGCTGTGTGTAGAAAATGGAGATACAGGTACCCCTCAGTCTCAAATCTGTGCCTCGCCATCACCATAGTATGCATCTCACTGACTATCCCTGTCACTTCCCCCTTTATAGATATGATCCTGCCGGAAATTACTGAACCAGAAATGGCTCACCGACATCCTATCCAGCGCAGGTGCCCCTGTAATAGCGCATGCGTCAAGCCCTCAGCCGCGTTATAGACTGCAATCAGAGGACTGTGCGCACAGCGCCTCCCGTCTGCCAAAGATGTTTTAGGCAGGCGGGTATCGAGGAGAAGGGAGCCTCCTCGTCCACCAGGGGCACCCGAATGCCACACCAACTAACCACACCAGATAAGGGTCAGCTCACTCCCAATAATGTAAAATTGTCACAAAGAGTCAACAACAGAATCAATAATATATTAAAAAATATATCTCTCAAAAAGGAAATCACAAAAAACTTGTAAATTTACAGAAATTGCATTAATAGTTGTTTATTTACAGACATGGGAATTCACATGTTTCTTAACCAAAAGTGCGGCAAAAGCAGGAGCAGATCCTAATGATCCCTCTGGGAATTATTACACCTTTACAAGAATGGTTTCCTGGGGAACTGGTTACCCTTTGATTATAGATCCATTTAGCCTTCTGTTGCAAGTTCTTTTTATCGAAATCACCTCCCCGTTCTAGCTGGGGAATTACTTCTAGGACAAAAAAATGAAATAACTGAGGGGTTATAGCTATGGTTAAGACCTACATGCTAACAAATTGGTATATATAAAAGGCCAACATCAAGATAATACAGATGATCCTGTATTCGTCTCACAAAGGTACCTTTGGTCTTTCCGATGTAAAAAGCACAACAAGTACAAGTAGCCAAATAAATATAGTGCGGCAACCAGCATATGTCCTAGATTTAGGATAACCACCTCTGGGTAGTGGGCAAACATCACCATTCCTAATCCAAGGGCATTGGTCACAGCTGCCACATCTATAGGTACCCTTACCACCCACTGCTCCCTCTAAAACTTCTGGGGGTGAGTAGTGGCTATGTACCAGACTATCCTTCACAGAACAAGATCTCCTATAGACTATCTCTGGACCATCTGATACATATTTAGAGATTATAGGGTCTTCTGCAAGGAAGTGCCAATTGTGGGCTAATATTCTGCGGAACTGGTCCTGGTGGGCACTAAAGGTGGTTATTAGTTTTGTGGTAGAGTTACTATTCTGGGGCCTAGATTTAAAGATAAATTGTTCTCGTTGGTTATTCCTCACCCTCTGGTATGTCTTTTTCAGGACTTTTTTGCTATAGCCTTTAGTTAAGTATCGCCCTATATGCATCCGATTGCATGGTAACTTTTAAATTAAATTGATTGGTGGAGATAAATGTCATAAACTCCGAAAGCTCATTTATTGTCCCTGTCCTGATGACCAGCACATCGTCGATGTACCTCCGCCACAATAAGATGTGGCAGAGGTAGATCGACGCACTGTCATCCGAGAACAGAGATCTCTCCCACCCCCCAGGTACAGGTTGGCATATGATGGGGCACAAGAAGTCCCCATCGCAAACCCCTGTACCTGGGGGTATGTGGACCCATTGAACAGGAAGATATTAGATGTTAAAATATGTTCCAACAGCGTTGTAACAAAGTAGCACAATTGCCAATTGTTTCTATCCTGTTCCCTCAGGAACCTGGAAACTACCTCAATCCCTTTCCCAGGGGGGATACTGGAGTATAGGGCCTCGATGTCTATAGCCACTAAAATTGCTCCTGGTGGAACAGTTAGGCCTTCAATTACTTTTAACAACTCAAAAGTATCTTTTAAATACGATGGCAGTCCCATGACATGGGGTCTTAATTGGCTATTTACATATTTACGCGCTGTTTCCATATGGCATCCAATTCCCGTGACATCCAGGGGGGTTTTTGAGGTTTTTATGGACCTTCGGGAGGGCATAAAAAGTAGATGTAGTAGGCCATTTAACTTCTAAATACTCAAGAAGTCCTTGTCAATGAGGCATTTTTGATATGTCTATGACATCTGTACATATTGATTCCTGTCTATCACGACCACATTACCGCCCTTATCAGCTGGTTTAATGATAATTTGGTCATTCTGGGTCAGGCTTGTTAGGGCCTGTTGCACTTATGTGAGGGAAAGACTATCAATTTCATGGTTTGCTAAAGAAAAGCCCAAATAGCTGGACATGTTGAAGTTGAGGGAATTTTTTGGACTTGGCTTTAAATTTCACCAGTTCAGGTTCCACATCCATAGCTATATCCTCCTCATCCGGAGAGGAAAGGGCCATTTGCTTGGCTCCACCAGCTCTTTCATTCTCATCCAGCAACTGGATGAGAGTTTTTAAAGTCTGTAAATCCTGAGCCTTAAAACCTTTATACATATCCTCCTCCCGTGTTCCTGTTTGCCCCCGATCCTTATCAAGTTATAAGTTAGGTTACTTGCAAATAGATGCAGATCTTTAACCATTTCAAACGTATAAATCTTTTGAAGGGGACAGAAACTTAGGCCCAACTTGAGTACCTCTGTTTCGATTGTAGACAGAGGGTAGGAGGATAGGTTAACTACATCTAGTCCTGATGGTTCTGTGTCTGTTTGACCACAAATGGACCACAAATGCGTCTATCTTACCCATGCGTGTCTGTACCATGGGGTTTGAGGGGTATGAACTAGGCCTAAAGAGGCTGTACCTGAGTTGGTATTTGGTTGGGTTTTTATTGGCTTTGGGGGTTGCTCCTTGTTCTTTATATGTACTTGGGTTAGCATTAGTTTCATCCCCAAACATCGACATCAAAGCTGTGTACATCACCGATTCACCACATGTAGCTACTGGTGTCCCCATATTCCCCCCATGTTGTAGTCCTGGAGGGGGTGCCTGAGGTGAAACAATACGCTTCTTATTTGTATCACCTTGTGTGTCATACCCACCACCATTACCACGTTTACGTGCACGTCCCCTTCCAGTTGTTCTTTTATGTACCGTATTGTGTGTTTTTTTTGTGATTTTTGCTCAATTTTCTGTATGGCTTAAGATTACCGTCAAAAAGTTTTATGCTTTGTTTATTTTGTAATAAATCTAAATTTATTATTATCCACTGTGTATGTGCTTACCTCAGAGACAGTGACATATATGGGAAAATCCCAATACCTTATGGGAGTGGTGCTCTCTCTAATTTTGTTCTAATCGATTTCTTAGGGATGTGGATATGACAATCTGTCCCTAGAACTGGTTCAACAATTCCAAATATATAAATTCAATGGTAATAACATAATTCAGCATACAAAGTGATTAGTAATAAGGACTAGGCATAAGATGACATTCAGCGTCCAAATCAGCATAAACAGTAGAAAGGCCACCTCAAGTGCAGCAGTGAGCAGTAGTAAAGTTTAATCTACCGAGTGCTGGAACTATACTGCCAGAGCGCATTTATGGTGGCGATTCTAGTCCTAGACTGACTGAGTATGCACTGTCCAAAGAAAAGGAGGATGGTAACAGAGGGGCAGGGACTTGCAGAATAATTATTACAGAAACTTGCAGAATAATTATTACAGGAGGAACAGTCCTTTGAAATGTTTTTCTGCCGGCTATTGTTGGGGTCCTTTAAAAGTGTCTTTGCACCTAATAACAGTCCTCGTAAACCTATATGCAGTATAGGTACGGTATAGTGTTGGCTTGGGTGCAAGGCAGATGTAGTTATGAAGGTAAAGGTTCAGTATAATGTGGTTTAGGTTTGGTATAGGTGCAGTCTAGGTGTGGAGTAAGTGAGGCATAGAATTCAATATAGATAGGGTACACTTGGCGTCCTGCTCTTAGTGGCTCAGTCCCTTCTAGCAGTATCAGCAATGGGTAAATAGCCCTCTCATCAGTCTACGGGATGCTGCAGAGACCTTTCACTGTAGAGGGGGCCCTCTGTCTCTCTCCAAAAGCCTCAGATGATCAGCGGTGGGAAGCAGAGGCTGAGTGGACGCTCCAGATCCCTGCAGGCCTGGTGCAGCTACTTTGATGTGGGAGGTGCTTCCCTGCCCTGGGTGTCCTCACTCCCAGTCTCACACTCAGATCTCCGCTGGTATGGTCTCCCAGTAGCGTATCAAAATTCCAGACAGAGGTGACCTCTCTCTCTAACTCCCTCAGTGCCAAGAGGAAGAGCTTTCCTGGACAGTTTAGTAAAAATCATTCCACTTCTCCTACTGCACAGTGGATTTGGGGATTTGTATTGTAAGGAGTCCATTTGTCCCATTAGATGGCTGCCATCTCAAACTACCACTCCCAGGATTCTCAACGCACTGCATAGAAGTCTATGGGCTTGCTTGGCTTTAGCTCTCCCCCTGCTGGCTGGAGGAGAATGGTGCAGCATAACATCAGTATCTCAGGGAGAGAAGAATAAAAGGCAATGTCTACTGCATATTGCTATAGCTCAGCGCCTGGCTACACTCCTCTATCTAAAATACTCTGCTCTGCTGGAGGACTCTGCTCCTTCCTCTAACTCTCCTCTCCTGAAATACTCTGCACTGCTGGAGGACTCTGCTCCTTCCTCTATAACTCTCCTCTCCTGAAATGCTCTGCTCTGCTGGAGGACTCTGCTCCTTCTTCTATAACTCTCCTCTCATGAAATACTCTGCACTGCTGGAGGACTCTGCTCCTTCCTCTATAACTCTCCTCTCCTGAAATACTCTGCACTGCTAGAGGACTCTACTCCTTCCTCTATAACTCTCTTCTCCTGAAATACTCTGCACTGCTGGAGGACTCTGCTCCTTCCTCTATAACTCTCCTCTCCTGAAATACTCTGCACTGTTGGAGGACTCTGCTCCTTTGTCTATAACTCTCCTCTCCTGAAATACTCTGCACTGCTGGGGGACTCTGCTCCTTCCTCTATAACTCTCCTCTCCTGAAATACTCTGCACTGCTGGAGGACTCTTCTCCTTCCTCTATAACCCTCCTCTCCTGAAATACTCTGCACTGCTGGAGGACTCTTCTCCTTCCTCTATAACTCTCTTCTCCTGAAATACTCTGCACTGCTGGAGGACTCTGCTCCTTCCTCTATAACTCTCCTCTCCTGAAATACTCTGCACTGTTGGAGGACTCTGCTCCTTCCTCTATAACTCTCCTCTCCTGAAATACTCTGCACTGCTGGAGGACTCTGCTCCTTCCTCTATAACTCTCCTCTCCTGAAATACTCTGCACTGCTGGAGGACTCTTCTCCTTCCTCTATAACCCTCCTCTCCTGAAATACTCTGCACTGTTGGAGGACTCTGCTCCTTTGTCTATAACTCTCCTCTCCTGAAATACTCTGCACTGCTGGGGGACTCTGCTCCTTTCTCTATAACTCTCCTCTCCTGAAATACTCTGCACTGCTGGAGGACTCGTCTTCCTGATGTAGTAGAATGTCATTCCTCCAATCTTCTCTCTTATGTTCTTTAATAATGTTGCAAAACAAATGTGAGGCGATTAACCCAGACCAGCTGTTATCAGGCTGGCGGTGTCCCCAGTATAAAACTCGCCATTCCTCCGCACTCGGTTATAGCGGCCAATTGATATGCACCTGTGGGCCTTGCTGGAAAAATTAATACCTTATGGTAAGCAATTACACAGGCAATCGCAGCCGCAGGCCCCAAGGCAACTGCGTCAGCGGGAGCCTTTGAAAGATCTCGCCGTATTCCCCAGCCGCCTCTTCTTTGTCTGAGTTGAAAGTATTAAAGGCTCTTGTATGATTTCCGGAGACGGCTGATGGAGAGGGTCAGCGACAACACCGACGTGACGCACATGAGCAATGCGCGAGACGGAGGAATTTAAAACGCCGGCTATTCGCAGGAGAGCGCCGAGCGGAGCCACTTGACGAGGGGCCTGCGCTCCGCGTGAAAGATTGGCGACTTTTCTTAATTAAGATATGAAGAAACATTAGCCGCTTCCAATCATCATTTACATTCAAGGACTTCTGCGGCGGAGCTGGGAATCGAGGAGGAAGCGGACGTGTGTTCAGCAAAGTGTTTCTTTGGAACCGATGGCGGCGGCGGAGAAGTATAAAAGGAAAAACGCCAAATTTGCTGCTGCGAGTTCAGGAGCTGAACAAGTTTGTTTGCAGATAACAATCGCTACAATTCAAAAGAGAGAACGAGAGAGGAGGAAGATATTGTAAAGGGTTGGGAGAGGAGAGTGTTCTCTCTTCACAGATGTCTGTATATGCAACTTACTGATCCATCACTGCTTCCTCCTCTGCTATCTTACAGGACCCAAACGGTCGCCCTATATATACAGATTACTGATCCAGCACTGCCTCCTTCTCCGTTATTTCATAAGACACAAAATGTCACCTTACGGTAGGGAAAATTATCGATTTGATCCCCTGCAGATTTTGTAGGTTTACCCACTTACAAAGAAATGAAGAGTGTATCATTTTTACCATAGGTGTATTTTATATGATAGAGACAGAATTTCAACCAAAAATCCAGAAAAAACACACAATACAAATGTTGGAAATTGAGTTTCAGGTCAGTGAGTAAAATAAGTAATTGATCCCCAAGCCAAGCATGACTTGGTACTTGATGGAGAAACCCTTGTTGGGAAGCACAGAGGTCAGACGTTTCTTGTAGTTGGTGATCAGGTTTGCACACATCTCAGGAGGGATTTTGGTCCTCTCTTCTTTACAGATCTTCTCTAAATCCTTAAGGTTTCTTGGCTGTCGCTTGGCAACTCGAAGGTTCAGCTCCCTCCCATAAATTTTTTATAGGATTAAGGTCTGGAGACTGACTAGGCCACTCCATGAGCGTAATCTGCTTCTTCTTGAGCCACTCCTTTGTTGCCTTGGCGGTATGTTTTGGGTCATGGTTATGCTTGAAGACCCATCCACGACACATCTTCAGTGTTCTGGCTGAGAGAAGAAGGTTCTCATCCAAGATTTTACAATACATGGCCCCGTCCATTGGCTCCTCAATGTGGCAAAGTTGGCCTGGACCTTTAGAGAAACAGCCCCAAAGTATCATGTTTCCACCTCCGTGTGTGACTGTAGGGATGGTGTTCTTAGGGTCATAGTCAGCATTTTTACTTCCTCCAAACACAGCAAGTCGAGTTAATGCCAAAGAGCTCAATTTTGGTCTCATCTGACCACGGCACTTTCTCCCAATCCTTCTCTGAATTATTTAGATGTTCATTAGCAACCTACAGACAGGCCTGTACATGTGTCTTCTTGAGGAGGGGGACCTTGTTGGCACTGCAGGATTTCAATCCATGGAGGCGTATTGTGTTACCAATGGTTTGTTTGGTGACTGTGGTTCCAACTGCGTTGAGATCATTCACAAGCTCCTCCCATGTAGGTCTGGGCTGATCCCTCACTTTTCTCATGATCATCCTCACCCTATGAGGCGAAACCTTGCATGGATCTCCAGACCGAGGGCGATTGATGGTTATTTTGTATTTCTTTCATTTGTGAATAATCGATCCACCAGTTGTCTCCTTCTCACCAAGCTTCTTGCTGATGGTCTTGTAGCCCATTCCAGCCTTGTGCAGGACTACTATCTTGGCCGTGACATCCTTTGACAGCTCTTTGGTCTTGCCCATGATGGTGAGGTTTGAATGGAAGAAAGAGATTCCATGGACAGGTGTCTTTTATACACATAACGAATTGTCATTAGGAACACCTTCTTACATTGGCAGGACTAATCTGTGTACCACATGAGCACCTACTGTAGCCAGTCTGTGGGAGCCAGAATTATTGTTGGTTGGTGGGGGATCAAATACTTATTTTACTCACTGAACTGCAACTCCATTTATAACATTTGTATTATGTGTTTTTTCTTGATTTTAGGTTGATGTTCTGTCTCTATCATATAAAATACACCTATGATAAAAATTATAGACCCTTCATTTCTTTGTAAGTGGGCAAACTTACAAGATCTGCAGGGGATCAAATCATTAATTTTCCCCATTGTATATATAGATTACTGATCCAGTACTGCTATCTCAAGGTGGGAGAATCTGTCCACAGGACAACTATTAGTCGTGTTCTCCACAAATCTGGTCTTTATGGAAGAGTGACAAGAAGAAAGACATTGGTGAAAGAAAGTCATAAGAAGTCCTGTTTGTAGTTTGTGAGAAGCCATGTGGGGGACACAGCAAACATGTTGAAGTAGGTGCTCTGGTCAGATGAGACCAAAATTCAACTTTTTTGGCCTAAAAACAAATCGCTATGTGTGGGGAAAACTAACACTGCTCATCATGCTGAACACACAATCCCCACCGTGAAACATGGTGGTGGCAGCATCATGTGGTGGGGATGCTTTTCTGCAGCAGGGACAGGGAAGCTGGTCAGAGTTGATGGGAAGATGGATGGAGACAAATACAGGACAATCTTAGAAGAAAACCTGTTAGAGTCTGCAAAAGACTTGAGACTGGGGCGGAGGTTCACCTTCCAGCAGGACAACGACCCGAAACATCCAGCCAGAGCTACAATGGAATGGTTTACATCAAAGCATATTCATGTGTAATGCCCCGCACACACGGTCGGACATTGATCGGACATTCGACAACAAAATCCTAGGATTTTTTCAGACGGATGTTGGCTCAAACTTGTCTTGCATACACACAGTCACACAAAGTTGTCGGAAAATCCGATTATTCTGAACGCGGTGACGTAAAACACGTACGTCGGGACTATAAACGGGGCAGTGGCCAATAGCTTTCATCTCTTTATTTATTCTGAGCATGCGTGGCACTTTGTCCGTCGGATTTGTGTACACACGATCGGAATTTCCGACAACGGATTTTGTTGTTGGAAAATTTTATATCCTGCTCTCAAACTTTGTGTGTCGGAAAATCCGATGGAAAATGTGTGATGGAGCCCACACACGGTCGGAATTTCCGACAACAAGGTCCTATCACACATTTTCCGTCGGAAAATCCGACCGTGTGTATGGGGCATTAGAATGGCCCAGTCACAGTCCAGACCTAAATCACATTGAGAATCTGTGACAAGACTTGAAAATTGCTGTTTACAGACGCTCTCCATCCAATCTGACAGAGCTTGAGATATTTTGCGAAGAAGAATGGGCAAAAATGCCCCTCTCTAGATGTGCAAAGGTGGTAGAGACATCCCCAAAAAGACTTGCAGCTGTAATTGCAGCGAAAGGAGGTTCTACAAAGTATTGACTCCGGGGGGCGCCATACAAATGCCCCCCCCCCCCACACTTTTCAGATATTTATTTGTAAAAAAGTTTGGAAACCATTTATCATTTTCCTTCCACTTCACAATTATGTGCCACTTTGTGTTGGTCTATCACATAAAATCCCAATAAAATACATTTACGTTTTTTGGTTGTAACATGAGAAAATGTGGGAAATTTCAAGGGGTATGAATACTTTTTCATGGCACTGTATATACTTAAAGCGGTGTTCCAGCTACAATTTAAAAAAAAAAAAAAAAAGTCAGCAGCTACAAACACTGTAGCTTCTGACTTTTAATAAGGGCACTTACCTGTCCAGCGAGCCCGCAATGTCGGCCCCCCGAGGCCGATCCGTCCATCGGATCGGGTGCCGGCACTGCCATCTTAACGAAGGGAAACAGGCAGTGGAGCCTTGTGGCTTCACTGCCCATTTCCTACTGCGCATGCGCTTTGTGAATGGCCCTGTTGTTTTCTGAGGGACACACATGTCCCAGAAGGCAACGGGGCAGCTCACCGAAGAGGAGGAAGCGCCATGGAATAGGAAGAGGCAGATTAGGAAGACTGCCTAGCAACAAGGGTTTCTGGTAAGTAAAAAATAATTTTTTTTTACAATGTTTTTTTTTATATTTTTTTGAGAATGTTAATGTTATTTTTTTTTAGGATGGCCCTCTGCTTTAAAGGGGACCTTGACCCATTTTTTCTAATGTTGCTCCCTCGTCTTCCCTCCCATTTCCCTTCCCTTTGTAAAGTAATTTTTTTTCCTGTAAATTTCAGGTCTATTATTCTTGCCTCGGTGAGATTGATGTACATGGATACCGCACATGTGCAGGAATGCCACAGGTCACCCTGGAACCGCCTCCTGGAATTTCTATGTCACTCACCTCAGGAGGCAGATCAAGGTTGTAGCACCCTCTAGTGTGCTGGGTTGTTAGTATAGGGACATTTAAGTTTGGCATAAGGCCAAGCCTAAGTCAGGGTTCAGTGACTCATCCTAACAGCCTGGAGAATGTTCTGGACATAGAGGGTGGAGGTTAGGAGTAGCTGCTTGGAATATTAATGAGGCCCTCTGCCAATTCCCAGTAAAGGGCTGGCAGGGGGCAGGCCACCTCATAAATAGGCATGAGTCATGCCATGGTGGGGCAGTCGGGTGGAAGATGGATATGGAGTGCTGAGGAGGATGTCGGTGGCCCTTGAGCGTTCCCCCTACTTTGGGGGGGTGACTTTGGGCCGAGGCTCGGGTGCTGGAAGGATCCTGCCAAAACACACAGAAGAAGCCGTTCCTGGAGGCACAGGAGCAAGGAGAGAGAACAGCAGGAGCAGATCAGCATGTCTGAGAGATCTCCCAAGAGTCAGCTGGGTGGGCTGGTGAGTGTCAGTCTGGAGGACTGTGGGGAGAAGTTAGCCAGGAGGGCTAGTGAAACGGGGCAGCTGCAGCCAGGTGGGTTGGCAGTGCCTGAAGAGGTGGTGCTGGGATCAGCAGCCACAGGAGTGATGCAAGCTTGACACTGAAATTCTGCTACACAACAAAGGGGCCTCGGGGTTCCTGCCTGTAATGGGCCATTGCTTTAATCTGACTGAGTGATTGTCAGATATTCACAGTGTTCCAGCTGAGTTCTGCAAGCAAGTGGGTGCTGGAGGAAGAAGAAGAGCTGTATATACAGACTGTATATAGGAAGAATTACACCTGAAGTTGGTGTTGAAGTCAAATGGGCATCCCATATCCCCCCATCCCTATCCAAGTTATTACCCTCAATAAATAATAAAAACAAAGCCATGGACGTTTTTTTTGTCTCAAGAGTGCCTGTGAAAATTTGGTGGGCCTGGCTGTGCAGAGTGAGGGTTACCAGTTTACTTGCGGCTCCTTAGGGGGTGCCCTACACGGCGATCTCATGTATGTGCAGAAATGGCGCAGATGTCTTCCAGGGTCCGTGGTGTATCTTTGCATGTGAAAGGAGGCTGGGCATGCGCAGACATGCAACGGGAATCTGCCAGGTCCTATAGACCTGGCAAAGATCCCTGTGGCATGTCTCTGTGCATGCGTCGGGAATGAATGCAAGATGGTGGTGCCGAAGCAGAAGTGTAGTGTAGGGAGAACATTTCCTACAACCAAGACAACGCTGGACTCCATTAGCTTTTTGTAAAATTTTATTCAGGGACAATTTTTTAAGATTTAAAAGATTTATTTTTAACCCCCTTCCCACTTCCACCTCCCGGCCCTTTAAGAATTTCTAGATGCCGGGAGGTGGAGGCAGGCATTCAGGTCATGTAACCACTGTGATTGGCTTTCACAGCAGTCACATGATCGGAAAGCTCCCGATCGCAAGTATGCATCGGGAGCTTTCCGGTCCCCCCTGGTGACCGTGCTGGGAGTGCGCAGGGCGCATGCTCTCAGCATAGTTTTGTGTTACATAGGACCCCATATATGCAGCCTCTCAGCTTTAATGCCACCCGCCGAGAGGCTGCATGTATGCGTGCGGCTGGTAGGAAGAGGTTAATAGTAAGGGTTGAGTTCATTTAGGAAGAAATGTCTCATATCTTAGGCTCCAGATGGCCATCTTGGGGAGGACGCTTATCCAGTTGGAAGCTGAAGTCCCATGAGATTTAAGTGGCCATCTTGATGGGGGATCCTATAAAAATAGGGGGCCAACATCATTTGGCATGCCCGCGGTGAGGAAGTAGGAAGGGAAAGGGTTCTGATGGGTAGGGAAATCGCAGGAGGTTCCAGAAGAGTAGGGACCTGGGGGACCATGCTGAACTGTTCCTGGAGAGATGGCCTTGGGCTGTCTTATATTGCAGCATCCTGGTGGAACCTAGCAACAGATAACCTTACCACTGTAGCACCCTCCTAGATAGGTTGCTAGGAAAGCTAGGTAAATTTAGTTCTTTTGGCTCCACTGTGGTCAGTAGAGCAGTTTGTGATTGCTTTCGGCTGTTCTGGGCTCCACTGGTTGCAGGTTTTCCCCCTGCCTTCTGGAAGATTCTAGAACAGGGATCTCCAAACTACCGCCCTCCAGCTGTTGTGGAACTACACGTCCCATGAGGCATTGTAAAACTTTAACATTCACAGACATGACTAGGCATGATGGGAATTGTAGTTCCTGAACACCTGGAGGGGCATAGTTTGGAGACCCCTGATCTAGAATGTAATGGGCTAGAATAGCAAATCAGTAACCTAAATATTTATGTTGTCTCAACCAATCCCTTGGGGAGGGTGCCCAGAAGGTGGATGAGGAGTGCATGAATAGTCTGGGGCTTGGAACTGCCCTGTTCTTATCCAGAAGGAGAAGTTCCCAGCCTGAAAGGCTGCTGCCCCTCCATGCAGCCCACCGGAAACCCTACCTGTGCTCATCGAGGTCACAGCTGTGGCAGAGCTGCAGGACCGGTTTTGCTAAGAATCTCTGAAGCTAAGCGTCAAAAGTATTGAACATGAACTTTAACGGATATTGAACCCTACGGACTAAGACTGGGAGGCCATTAAAGTTCATGTGCGTGTAAAGGCAGGCGTCCCAATACTTTTAGCAAAATAGTGTATCTCATAGCTTCTGTGGTGCCAAGACTATCATTGACTATCGTGCCTTGTGGTTGACTATTGAATTGGTTAATCTCTTCATTTTAAGAAAACAGTTCCAAGCCTCCCTGTCCTGCGGTCCTTCCATTAATATGGTTGACCACTTAGGCCCCGCCTACATGTGTTCTTCGCAAACTGTTCCGACATTGGGTCATTGGGTTTTCCTCCAGCACCGCGAGAGTTAAATTACCTAAACGTCTGACTGTTTGGCGGCCTGTCATTAAGAGCCTCACAAAACAAAACGGCGTTCATAATCATGTCCTGGATTTACTCGCACAAGTCCATTAAATTTAACGGTGCGTTTGATCTCACTTTTAATGGTAAACAATAAAAAAAAATAAAAATCTCAGAAACACATTTAGATAAATTATTCCAATATGCGTGTCTTCTCCACTTTATGTTATTTTTATTTTTTTTTCCCGGCACATGAGATACCTTGTTTGCATTCGCTGTTTGATAATCGCGCAGCTGCCAATAAAAGCACGAGCAAAATGCAAATGTGATGACCGAGTTATTATAGAAAGTTCATAAAAAATGGCAGTGCTGCCGCACGTTCCAACCAAAATCTGGGAGCAAAACATGGAGGAAGGAAAAAGCCTAATTGGTGACTTGATTTTCTAGAATAGTCATTGATTTCAGACATCGGATTTAAAGAAGAACTCCAGGGATGGTAATACATTCTACACTAACTGTGGGCCAGCTTGGCTTTAACAAATGATCTTGATAACTCTGTGTAGCCAATGGTTAAACTTTAGTTTAATATTGTACCCTATGCCAGTGGTTCTCCACCACCAGACAATGGGCCACTGCTGGACGGCAGCCTCTCTCCTCCTGGGCCTCCAGCTAGCTGCAGATCCTTTAACCTCTCACAGTGCCACCCTGTTCCCATAGTGCCACCTAACCTCCCACTATGGCCCGCAATGCCTCTCAACCTACCACAGTGCCCCCCCCCCCCCTGTAGTAGCCCCTATCCTGCTGCAGAGCCTGCAGCCCTCCCATAGTGCCACCTAACCTTCCACAATGGCCTGCAGTGCCTCCCAAACCCTCACAGTGCCCCCAGGCCCCCCTGTAGTGCCCACTGCCCCCTATCCTGCTGCAGAGCCTCCTGCCCCCCATAGTGCCCACAACAGTGTCCCACAGTGTCCACCCACTCACTTCAGAGACCCCATCACCCACAGTTGACCTTAATCTACCTCCATAAACCTCATCCAATACAGTGTCAATACGTCTGCTGCAGAGTCCCCATAAACCCCTCTAGAACCTCCATCCCCCACACTGACACCCAGCCTCATCCAGAGCCTTCCAGAATATCAATACATATTTTGTATTTAACTTTTTTTTTACTCTTTGGGCACAAGGTTTTGGAAGAATATACCAAGCCGTGGTCTCAATAACGTTTGGAATGACTGGCCATTGCTACACTCAGGAAGAGGTGTCTTCTTCCGGCGGGTGCTTCTGCGACTTCCCTCTGTGCACTGTCCACCACTCAGGAGAAGCCTTGTTTCTTTTTCAGTGAGTACAAGGCTTCCTCTGATTTGCCAAGGCCGGCAGATGGCGTTACTATCTCTACCTCAGGCCAATCAGAAGGCCTTGTATTCATGAAACGCCTGTCTGCTGTCTCTTCCATCTGCCTATCATCCTTCCTACCTGTCTGCAGTCTATTCCTGCCGTCTACCATCCTCGTCACCTGTCTGCAGTCTCTCTTACCTGTCTACATTAATTTCCACCTGTCCACCATCATTCTAACCTGTCTACAGTCTTTTCCACCTGTTTACCATCCTCCTCACCTGCCTTTTATTCTTTGAACATGTCTGCAGTTTCTCTTGACTGTCTACATTCATTTCCACCTGTTTACTGTCATTCCCACCTGTCTGCAGTCTTTTACAACTATCCACCAACCTTCCCACCTGTCTGCAGTCCTCTCCACTTGTCTACCATCTTTTCTACCTGTCTGCAGTCCCGTCCTTACCTATCTATGACTACCACCCTGTCCAGCTGTCTGCAGTCTCCTTTCCACCTGCTTGCAGTTTCTTCCACCAATTAACCAACCTTCCCACCTGTCTACCATCCTTCCCACCTGTCTGCAATCTTATTCAACTTTCCACCATCTTTCCTACCTGTCTGCAGTCCCGTCCTTACCTATCTATGACTACCACCCCTTCCAGCTGTCTGCAGTTTCTTCCACCAGTTAACCAACCTTCACACCTGTCACAAATCCTTCCCACCTGTCTGCAGTCCCCTCCTCACCTATTTACAATCCTTTCCACCTGCCCGCAGTCTCCTCTTCATCTGTCTATCACCCTTTCCACCTGTCTACAGTCTCTTCTACCTGTCTACCATCCTCCTCACATGTGTTCATTCTCTTCCATCTGTCTTCAGTCTCTTCCACCTGTCTTTTATTCCTCCCACCTGTCTGTAATCTCTTTTACCTGTCAACATTAATTTCCACCTGTCTACAATCTCTCCCACCTATCTAACATCCTTCCCACCTGTCTAAAGTCTCTTCCACCTATTTACAATCCTTCCTGCCTGTCTATCATCCTTCTCATGTGTCTGCAGTCTCCTCCTCACCTGTTTACAATCTCTCTCATCTGTCTATCACTCTTTCCACCTAGCTACAGCCTCTTCCACCTATCTACCATCCTTCCCACCTGTCTACAGCCTCTTCCACCTGTCTACAGTCTCTTCAATCTATCTATAGTCTCTTCCACCTACCCTGTTTCCCCGAAAAAAAGACCTAGCGTGATTGTCGGTGATGGCTGCAATACAAGCCCTACCCCCCAAATAAGCCCTACCCTGTTTCCCCAAAAATAAGCCCTACCCTGTTTCCCCAAAAATAAGCCCTACCCTGAAAGTAAGACCTACAAGGACTTTAACTAGGGCTTATTTAGGGGGTAGGGCTTATATTGCAGCCATCACCGACAATCACGCTAGGTCTTATTTTCGGGGAAACAGGGTATCTACCATCCTTCCCACTTGTCTACAGTCTCTTCCATTTTTCTACAGACTCTTCCACCTATCTACCATCCTTCCCACCTGTCTATCATCCTTCTCTTGTGTCTGCAGTCTCCTCTTCACCTGTTTACAATCTCTCTCACCTGTCAGCAGTTTCTCCCAGCTCTTTGTTACCCTGTTTCCCCGAAAATAGATCTAGCATGATTGTCGGTGATGGCTGCAATATAAGCCCTACACCCCAAATAAGCTCTACTCTGTTTCCCCAAAAATAAACCCTACCCTGAAAATAAGACCTACAAGGACTTTAACTAGGGCTATTTGAGGGGTAGGGCTTATATTGCAGCCATCACCGACAATCACGCTAGGTCTTATTTTCGGGGAAACAGGGTATGATGTGTCTGAATGGTTCCCTGCCATTCTCCAGCAGGATGCGGCATTTGGGTGAAGAACATAGGTGCCTGCAGATACCAGGGACAGTGCTGGGGAAAGGGGTGGTTACTCAGTTCTATGGGAATTACTTTACCTGTGGGCCGTATCATGACACACCTCTGTCAGTACTGACCTGCACCCAGTATTCACAAGTTACTATACATTATCCAAAAATACTGAACACAGAGGAGGTTTCATCATTTCAGATCCTACACAGCGCCCAGAATACATTTTTCTATGAACATATTATATTTTATTCCAATAAGGGTTTACACTGGACCTGGACCTGTCTGGGACATCACTATCACCTACATGAAAGCTGCTTCAGTCACCCTGTGGTCCTCTGTAGTCATAGACCATTCAAACCACCATGGTACTGCTCCTTTGTTATTTCCCATAATGCCCTGCTACTGGAAATATGGAGGCTCTGCAGGCGGACCCAGGGGACATCAATTCCTGGTTGCCCTGTGAGCGAGGTATTTCTAACCTCCAAGCTAATACTTTTGGCTCGGGTTCACACTGCACCCGACTTCCACGTCGGACCTAAGCACAACTTTGGCGTGACTTCTGCAACAGAAACCAATGCAAGTCGTACAAAAAAGTCAGACCAAAAGTAGTGCACTTTTTTTTTTTAAGTCGGAGAGGCTGATTAGAACGGTGCCATTGCCCAGAATGGGGTCCAACTTCTGATGCAACAAGTGCTCCAAAGTCGGAGCGATTGTCACATCAATGTGAACTTGGGCCTTAGGGTCGGTTTACACCAGATGGAATTCGGCACCCCCACAGTGCAGAGGGCGCGTGTGCGCGCGCCTGCTATCCCGCTTAAAGGAGCCGATGTAGAGCTATGACGGCTCGCGGGATCGTTCTGACCTGCCGTAGTATAATGACAGCGGCTGGTCGGTAAGTGGTTAAGCAAATCTCCCTACATAAGTTTTACATGTATATCTGCTGTCTTCAGCTTTATATATTCTTTAGAAAGTGCACATGGTGTTAGAATGTTTTCTTCCTGTTCAGCACTGGGAGTGAGGTCTTGGCAAACACTGTGTGACTGCTGATTGGAGGAAAGGCACACCCCCCCCCTCCACATAGGCGGAGGAAGGAAGGAATGTGGAGAGCTGTGCTGTGAATGGACAAGCTCTCTGCTAATCAATTTATAGCACCCACCCTGACACTAATTTCAGGCTGGTTTTATCTCGGTTGTCGGAGAACTTGTCAGAAGTTGTCATGCTGATAACAGAAGAATGAAGCAGCAGAAAGACACAGGACGTAGGGTTCGGAGGGGGATAAGAAAACACTGCAGATATATGTGCTTAAGTCAAATTTCATGAATCAGGTTTTACATCCACTTTAATCTTCTGTAGCTTTCTGCAGGATAATTACGCTGAACACAGATGGGAAAATTTCAGGAAAAATTCTACAAATGTTCTTCCAAATATTTTCTGTACTAAAACGATCACCGAGGACACAAAATGGAAAAGAATTGCTTTTCTTTCCAACGTAAACGTCTGTAAATCAGATCAGTTTGTAATTGTGAAGAAGGAACGATTACAGAGATGAATGGAAGCTCAGTACAATTTTTTTTTATTATACCTTTCTATTTAAGATTTTGTATATAACAAATGTTTACATTGTGAATACAAAATGACAAAACACCGTATAATGCTACAAATAAAGTTTCTGAAGAAGGAAAGGCTCTTTTGTCTTCATTGTGCTGTAGTTCAACTGGAACGAGTATATTTATATTTCATCACTGAGAAAAGAGTCACAGATTTGCTCCACATTGTTTTTAAAATCAAATACGTGCTTCCAATCAAATGTTATTATGTTTTATTTGTGGCTGTATACAGTGGCGGGCCGTCCATTAGGGGCGCACGTCCATGTGTCTGGTCCCCTGATCTGCATGCAGGGCAACGGACGCATGGATTCCAATGGGGGATTTTTTTTATAAGCACATGATTGGAGCCTGAGAATTTAATAGGCTTGAAAAAGGGGGGGGGGCAGAGCACTGCGCCCTGAGCCCACCCAGTTGGGTGACCATAGCGAATAAATATTCGCTATTGTCACACTGATTCTCCTCCCAGCCAACCAGGAAGCAGGCCGTGATGCCCTTTTCCCGATTGGCCAAAAGGAGAAGCGATCCTATTGGCCTAGGAGGAGGAGGGAGGAGACGCAGGGGAAGCCCGACCGACTGACCCGCCAGCCACCACTGTGACTCCAGGGATGGCTCACCTGCAGTGGCTCAGCCATCCAGCATCCAGCACTCCCTGGTTCTGACAGGGGAGGGAGGACTCCCTAGACTTAACACCCCCCCCCAATGGTCAGTTAAACCCCCTAAAAGCCCCCCGCCCCACCCCAGTTCGGTCAAAAAAAAAAAATGTAGTTCGGTCAATCAGCAAACCCCGCACTGACCCCTTCTAGGTCGCGGGACTGCGTGTCCTCCTCAGTGTCTTCTCTTCGGGCATCTCCTCTTCGGCGGCTTCTCCCTGCATCTCCTCCTATGGTCGCTTCTCCTCTTGGCCAATCGGGTCTCAGGACCCGAAGGTGTGCTCACCAATGCCTAGGGACCAGGCAGGAGCTGGGGTCATGTGAAAAGTCAAACATCAAGGCGGTCTCCCAACACAGAGATGAGCCACTTGTGTGCAGCACCCAAGATACGGAGTTCCTTTTTAAACTCCTTCATCCCGTGTCCTACACTTTTGTACTGTTATGTTGTATTCGAGGGGACATGCAGAGCCACTGCCCAGTAGGGTTGCCACATCATCCCTTTAATCCAGGACACACATTAATTACACAGGTTCTGTGGCTGATTAAGACGGTAATTAAACTCAATTAAACTTAAACCTTGATGAAAACCTGCTCCAGAGCGCTCTGGACCTCAGACTGGGGCGAAGGTTCATCTTCCAACAGGACAAAGACCCTAAGCACACAGCCAAGATAACAAAGGAGTGGCTACTCTGTGAATGTCCTTGAGTGGCCCAGCCAGAGCCCAGACTTGAACCCGATTGAACATCTCTGGAGAGATCTGAAAATGGCTGTGCACCGACGCTCCCCATCCAACCTGATGGAGCTTGAGAGGTCCCACAAAGAAGAATGGGAGAAACTGCACAAAAATAGGTGTGCCAAGCTTGTAGCATCATACTCAACAAGACTTGAGGCTGTAATTGGTGCCAAAGGAGCTTCACCAAAGTATTGAGCAAAGGCTGTGAATACCTATTGTAGCGCCCTGCTCCTGTTAAATCAGGCACTTAAATTTAGGGGGTTATCTGTTCTGTATATAGTTCAGATTTAATCTGTGGCTAAATTAGCTTCTGTTCCAGCATTGGCTGTGTTGCATTAAATTTCCACATTGTTGTCTGTAGGTGTCGTTATCACCAGAGGCCAGTGTTGAAAAGCAACAGGCTGAAGTGTATTGAGTGCTCTTCTTTCTCAGAAGTAACTCAGCGGAGGTGGTCCACCGCTGTGCATTCTGGGAAAGGGTACTTAAGGGGCAGGCGCCATTTTTGTTTCTCTTTTACCTCCTGGCCCTCCTGGCCTAAGGTATGTGATGGTTTCTTTCCTGTCTCGGGACCATGCTGGCCCGAGACTTCGTTACTACAAGTAGGCCCAGAGGTCGTCTGGGGCCTGTTGGTTTAGAGGTGGTCCTGTGCCGTCTATCCTGCGGGAAGAAGCCGAGCAATTGAAAGATCCAGGGGAGGACTCATCTTGGAGAGGATCGAGCGAAATGCTGGTATCTAAAGAAGGGCCTAATGACTCAATTGGAGGATGCATCCTAACTAACCTACCGCACAGAACTGCCGGGTCGGCTTAAAGGTTCTGCTACTGTGTTGCTGATCATCTAATACTACAATCCTGTGGCAGAGGATTGTTCATCTATTACTATGTCCTGTGGCATCGTAGAACAATTTGTTCTTCTCAAGTCTGTGGCAGAGACTTTTCGTCCGTGCGCCATTCCGGCTGCTAGGTCAGTGAGAGAGACCTATCCGGGTGGGCAAAGATCTTTAGACTGAAGGTGTGTTTGTCTGCAAGATCTTAAATTCCTCAGTGATCTCCAAAAGGTATTTGAACTCTCCTGCAACTCCCTTTCTACCTCTTTACTGCTACTTCTTTTCAAGTTGTTTTGCAATAAACGCATTGGAAACAGAACAAAGTGACTGGTGCATACATTGGTGGACACAAGGCTTAATATAGACTCTAATGCCGCGTACACACGGTCGTACTTTTCGTCTACAAAAGTCAGACAGCCTGTCCGACAGACTTCCGGCAGACTTTCGGTGGACTTGCGGCGGACTTGCGGCCTACTTTCTAACGAACGGACTTGCCTACACACGACCACACAAAAGTCGGTCGGATTCGTACGTGATGACGTACACCGGACTAAAATAAGGAAGTTCATAGCCAGTAGCCAATAGGTGCCCTAGCGTGGCTTTTTGTCCGTCGGACTAGCACACAGACGAGCGGATTTCGGGGTCCGTCGTAGTTACGAAGTAAAGTTTTAAAGCATGTTTCAAATCTAAAGTACGTCGGATTTGAGGCTAAAAAAGTACGTTGAAAGTCCGGAGAAGCCCACACACGATCGGATTACCAGCCAGCTTTAGTCCGTCAGCGTCCGTTGGACTTTTGTAGACGAAAAGTACGACCGTGTGTACGCGGCATAAGTTCCTGGTGTGGTGAAACTACAGGTAAGGAGTGATGGAAACAACCCAATTTATTTCAGCAGCTCCTGTGGGGGTTAGGGCTACATGTGGGGGCGTCCGGGATTGTTTTCCGTTGCACTGAGCAACTCTGAGAAGTATTTCACCAAGAATCTATGCTAAAAGAGGGGTTCCTGGACTTTGTCACTTTCTCCAAAGACCTTCGGGGGTCTTTGCTACATATGTACATGGGGCTTTTTTATTTTTAAGTAATTTGCAAAGATTTCAAACAAACTTCTTTCACGTTGCCATTATGGGGGATTGTTTGTAGAATTTTGAGGAAAATTATGAATTGAATCCATTTTTGGATAAGGCTGTAACACAACAAAATGTGAAGCGCTGTGAATACTTTCCGGATGCACTGTACATTCCAATTGAGCATTAACTTACAATATCGGTTGACTTTTTGTCAAATTGTCCATAAGATCATCCTATATATGATTGACCTTGGACCGGGCAACAAAAACATCTACATTCAGCCCACAGGCCTAAAAGTTTCCCCTCCCCCACCCCAGTTTCTGTGCACAATAATGAATAAATCTGTTTCTGCACAATAATCTGAAGCTTCTAATGCCGCGTACACACGGTCGTACTTTTCGTCTACAAAAGTCCAACGGACGCTGACGGACTAAAGCTGGCTGGTAATCCGATCGTGTGTGGGCTTCTCCGGACTTTCAACGTACTTTTTTAGCCTCAAATCCGACGTACTTTAGATTTGAAACATGCTTTAAAACTTTACTTCGTAACTACGACGGACCCCGAAATCCGCTCGTCTGTGTGCTAGTCCGACGGACAAAAAGCCACGCTAGGGCACCTATTGGCTACTGGCTATGAACTTCCTTATTTTAGTCCGGTGTACGTCATCACGTACGAATCCGACCGACTTTTGTGTGGTCGTGTGTAGGCAAGTCCGTTCGTTAGAAAGTAGGCCGCAAGTCCGCCGCAAGTCCACCGAAAGTCTGCCGGAAGTCTGTCGGACAGGCTGTCTGACTTTTGTAGACGAAAAGTACGACCGTGTGTACGCGGCATAACGACCGTTTGTAGCCCCGTAGTTGGCATTTCTGCAATTTTAGGAAAATAATTCTCTCCGCTCACTTTGTGGCATTTTGCAAATCCTCCTCTCCTCGTCTTTTAATGTCCCCCGATGCCGTTTGCGGGATTTATAGACGGGCGTTGTGTCATTGCCCGCGGAGTAAATTAGACTTTTGTTCAGCGACTCCGATGTCTGATATGAATGGCCATCGTTCGTTAGGTGTCAGGCTGAGCTACGAGGGAGAGACGGGAGAAGAGAATTACAGGATGGCTTGTGGAATTATCTGTATGAAGGATGGATAGAACTCCGACAGGGGCCCCCCCGAGTTGGACCACCAGTGGAATGCTGGAAAAACTGTACTGAAAGCCAACGTGTTTCAGGGACTACGCGTTTCACGCCGCCTACATCAGGGGATGTAAAATAAAACAAAATATATTTCATAAAAATATCTACAAGTTACAAATTACACAAAAAAATACGATACTGATAAACAAGGTGATATTGTAGAGTAATAATAATATAATAATAATGGACTCCATCCCCCCTCACCACCACACACATACAGTCTCCATCGCAGGTTTTTTCCCCCACTGTGCTGTGTCATTGGTTGCTAGGAGAGGCAGCATCCTAACAACCAATAAGATGCTTGTCTCAGCATTCACAGGTAGATTGAGCTTCATCCATCCAGAGCTGCTCCGCCACTCGACTGTAAGCCTAATTGCAGTGGTAAGGGAGGACTCTGATGATGGGGACACTGATTTAGGGGGACTCTGATGTAAGGTAGGACTATTATGGGAAACCAATGTAAAAGGGGGTCTCTGATGGGGACACTGATGTAAGGGGGGCTTTGATGTAAGGTAGGACTCTGATGGGGAGAGTGATGTAAGGGGGTCTCTGATGGGAACATTGATGTGAGTAGATCTCTGATGGGGTCATTGATTAAGGGGGGTCTCTGATGGGGACACTTATGTGAGGGGGACTCTGATGTAAACTAGGTCTCTGATGGGACACTGATGTAAAGGGGGGCTCTGATGTAAGGTAAGGCTCTGATAGGACACTGATGTAAAGGGAGCTCTGATGTAGGGTAGGGCTCTGATGGGACACTGATGTAAGGGGATCTCTGATGGGACACTGATGTAAAGGGGGGCTCTGATGTAGGGTAAGGCTCTGATAGGACACTGATGTAAAGGGAGCTCTGATGTAGGGTAGGGCTCTGATGGGGCACTGATGTAAGGGGATCTCTGATGGAACAGTGATGTAAGGGGATCTCTGATGGGACACTGATGTAAGGGGGATTCTAGGGACACTGATGTAAAGAGGGGCTTTGATGGGACATTGATGTAAGGTGTGGCACTGATAAGGACACTGATGTAAAGGAGGGGCTCTGATGGAACAATGATGTAAGGGGCACTCTAATGGGGTCATTGATGTTAGGGGGCACTCTGATGGGGACACTCATGCAAGGAGGACTTTGATGGGGACAGTGATGTAAGGGGGTCTCTGATGGGGACAGTGATGCAAGAGGGGACTCTGATGGGAACATTGATGTGAGGTAGATCTATGATGGGCGTCTCTTATGGGGACACTTATGTGAGGGGGTCACTGATTTAAAGGGGGCTCTGATGTAAGGTAAGGATCTGATAGGACACTGATGTAAAGGGGGGCTCTGATGTAAGGTAAAGCTCTGATGGGACACTGATGTAAGGGGATCTCTGATAGGACACTGATGTAAAGAGGGGCTTTGATGGGGACATTGATGTAAGGTGTGGCACTGATGAGGACACTGATGTAAAGGGGGACTCTGATGGAACACTGATGTAAGGGGGCACTCTGATGAGGTCATTGATGTAAGGGGGTCTCTGATGGGGACACTGATGTAAGGGGGCTGTGATGGGGACACTGATGCAAGAGGGGACTCTGATGGGAACATTGATGTGAGGTAGATCTTTGATGGGGTCATTGATGTAGGGGGGTCTCTGATGGGGACACTTATGTGAGGGGGATTCGGATGTAAACTAGGTCACTGATGTAAAGGGGGGCTCTGATGTAAGGTAAGGATCTGATAGGACACTGATGTAAAGGGGGGCTCTGATGTAAGGTAAGGCTCTGATGGGACACTGATGTAAAGAGGGGCTTTGATGGGGACATTGATGTAAGGTGTGGCACTGATGAGGACACTGATGTAAAGGGGGGCTCTGATGGAACACTGATGTAAGGGGGCACTCTGATGGGGTCATTGATGTAAGGGGGACTCTAATGGGGACACTGATGTAAGGGGGGCTTTGATGGGGACACTGATGCAAGAGGGGACTCTGATGGGAGCATTGATGTGAGGTAGGTCTATGATGGGGTCATTGATGTGGGGGGGGGGGTCTCTGATGGGGACACTTATGTGAGGGGGACTCTGATGTAAACTAGGTCTCTGATGGGACACTGATGTAAAGGGGGGCTATGATGTAAGGTAAGGCTCTGATACGATACTGATGTAAGGGGGACTCTGATGTAAGGTAGGTCTCTGATAGGACACTAATGTAAAGGGGAACTCTGATAGGACACTAATGTAAAGGGGAACTCTGATGGGACACTGATGTAAGGGGCACTCTGATGAGGACACAGATAAAGGGTGCTCTGATGTAATGGCAGAACATGGAAAAGGACGGCCCCACTCCAAAATAATGCCTTTATTGAATAAAGCTTAATTCATACATCAGTCAGAGACACAGGTCCAGATGATAGCTGACGTGTTTCGCACCGTTAAAGGCACTTAATCATAGCACTCTGATGTAATGGAGGGGCTTTTGATGTAAAGTTATTTATTAAAGCGCATTTATTCATTCATTTATGAAACTAATTTTTTTTTCGGCTCATGAATATTTGTACACTATACAAAGTGGCCCTTGGTACTGTCTGGAGACCCCTGGTTCTTGTATATTGTAGCATTGATAGTACCCCTCACTGCAGACATCTTCAGCCCCCTTCCTGGATTTCCCACCCTTTTCCAGTGCCGCACCATCATAGAGAAGTGTACATCTCTAGCCATGAACAGGGTGAGCGGCGTACATGTGTCTAGGCTCAGACGTAGACAGGACATCTTTCCTGTGCTGCTGAGCAGTAATGTTATCCTTTAAAGGGTTAGGACATTATAGGATGTAAACAATACCCTTAAACATATTTATAAATAAAAAAAGACGAAACAAGCAAAAAAAAAATTCCTGTAGAGCTCGGCTCATACTCGGGAAATCCTCACCCAACTGTGCTCAGCTCCCCAAATATTCAGAGCTACGGCGCCACCAGACTAAAGGCACGGGCGCGGTACAGGGGGATCATTTTACAATACAAATGTTAAGCAGCTTCATGAAATTAATTAGGCTCTGTATACAATGCAACTTGCGGCATTAATAAGATAAACACTGTCCAGCTCTTGGCCGTTCCTACCCCACCACTGACTTACTAATGCTACAGCGACGTCCTAATTAATTCAGCTACAAACAATGGCCTGAAACTCATAAACCGCCAGCGTAACGAGCACATAATTAGTATTTTCATTAAAGGCTGCAGGTTCTAATTATCACAGCTCAGATATGAGGCAGGAAGCACAATGCGCTCTCCAGCAGAATGCGTCTCGTGGAGTTTTAATGATGTAGCTCCATATTAATGCTGCACACTGCTTGCCGCTGCGGTGCTGTCAAGGGAGATGGCGAGATGGAGCGCGGATTACATTTCCACGCGATCCACTTCCTGCACATCCGCCATTCTTCACATGGATGTCCATTGGAAGGGAGGGGTACAAATTGGATCATATGGGTGTCACACTAGAGGGGTCACCGGCAGGTGGAAGGAGGTCCTGATTATTCTTTATAGATCTTTATATCACTAGAGGGATCACCAGCAGGAGGAAGGAGGTCCTGATTCCTCTATATAGATCTTTATATCACTAGAGGGGTCACCAGCAGGAGGAAGGAGGTCCTGATTCCTCTATATAGATCTTTATATCACTAGAGGGATCACCAGCAGGAGGAAGGAGGTCCTGATTCCTCTATATAGATCTTTATATCACTAGAGGGGTCACCAGCAGGAGGAAGGAGGTCCTGATTCCTCTATATAGATCTTTATATTGCTAGAGGGGTCACCAGCAGGAGGAAGGAGGTCCTGATTCCTCTATATAGATCTTTATATCCCTAGAGGGGTCACTTGGAATCAGAGGGGGCAATAAAAATAGATTTGTTACCAATGTTATAAATGTAAAAGAAGACCATAAAGCTGATATTTTTTTCCCGGAAAATGAGGAAAGATTCACGTGATCTCTGTGTTCCTAGATGTCTTCATTTTTTTGTGTCCCATCTTCTCCTGGTAAAGTTGGGACTTAAAATCCAACAGGGATGGTGGGAACCCCTCATAATGGGCACCGCAGGTGTACAGACCTGGGAACTCAGCACAGGGATAATGGGAACCCCTCACAATAGGTACAGCAGGTGTGTAGACCCAGCAACTCAGCACATGGTTAGTGAGGGCCTCTCATAATGGGCACAGCAAGTGTGTAGACCTGGGAACTCAGCACAGGGATGGTGGGAACCCCTCATAATGGGCACAGCAGGTGTACAGACCCGGGAACTCAGCACAGGGATGGTGGGGACCCCTTATAATGGGTACAACAGAAGTTTAGACTGGGGAACTGAGCACACAGATAGTGGGGGGCCTCTCATGGGCACAGCAATTGTGTAGACGTGGGAACTCAGGTGTAAAGACCTGGGACCTTAGTGGGAACCCCTCATAATGGGTACAGCAGGTGTGTAGATCCAGGAACTCAGCACAGGAATGGTGAAATCCCCTGTAATGGGTCCAGCAGGTGTAGAGACCCCTTATAATGGGTACAGCAGGTATGCAGACCCAGGAACTCAGCACAGGGATGGTGGGAACCCCTCATAATGGGCACAGTAGGTGTGTAGACCCAGGAACTCAGCACAGGATAATGGGAACCCCTCATAATGGGCACAGCAGATGTTTTACACCTGGGACCTTAGTGCAAGGATCTTGGAAGACCCCATAATGGGCACAGGATATGTGCAGACCCAGGAACTCAGCACAAGGATCTGACAATACATTCTCCCAAAAATAGAAGAGAATGTGAGGTAGTTTTGTTCTCCAGCATTACATGAATCCTTATCAAAGGTCCACATACATAAACTGTAATTGAGATGTGATGAAGTCTTAAACCAAACCAAATGTCTTTCCTGAACCGAATATCTAATTCTTAAAATTACCTACTCCTGATAAAGAGGACATTTGGTCCCTAAAACACGTTGAGTCTTCATCACCTTCCCATCACAGTTTATATATACAGTATGTGGATTCTAATAATTATATTTTGTATAATAGAGGGACATTATACGAGACCATGTAGTTGATGGGTTGTAGGTGAGTTGTTAGTTCAATATAAGTACATTGTCTTATCAGATTGTACGTCAATAAAAATAGGAATTTTAGCAAAGTTTATTACTTGTATGACAGTATTTCTACAATCATGCAAGTATTAGTCTGGCCCTTGTCTTGGTCTGGTCTTGGTCTGCTCTTGGTTTAGACTGGTCTTGGTCTGGTCTGGCCTTAGTCTGGGTTTGGTTTAGACTGGTCTTGGTTTGATCATGGTCTTGGACTAGTCTAGTTTGTTCTAGCCTGGTCTTGGTTTGGGTCTATTCTGGTTTTGGACTGACTTTGGTCTATTCTTGGTCTGGTATAGTCTGGTGTTGTTCTAGTCTGGTCTTGGCCTGCTCTTGATTTAGTCTGGTCTAGTCTTTGTATGGTCTAGTCTGGCCTTGGTCTGGTCTTGTTCTGGATTTGGTTTAGTTTGGTCCTGGTCTGGGTCTAGTTTGGTCATGGCCCGATCTTGTTCTAGTCTGGTCTAGGTCTAGTCTTGGTTTAGTCTGGTCTTGGTCTAGTCTGGCCTTGTCTGATCTTGGACTGGTCTTGGTCTAGCTTGGTCTAGCCTGGTCTTGGTCTAGTCTTGGTCTAGTCTGATTTTGTACTGGTCGTGGTCTGATCTGGTCTGGTTTTGGTCTAGTCTTGGTCTGGACTAGTCTGGTCTTAGTCTAGTTTGGTCTTGGTTTAGTCTGGTCTTGGTCTGCTCTTGGTTTAGTCTGGTCTAGTCTTGGTATAGTCTTGGTCTGGGTTCGGTTTAGTTTTTCATGTTAATCTTGTCTTGGTTTAGTTTGGTCTTGGTCTAGTCTTGGTCTGGTCTGGTCTAGTCTGGTCCTGGTCTGGTCTTGGTGTGATCTTGTTCTAGTCTGGTCTTGGTCTGGTATGGACAGTATGAAACATCAAGACCAGACCAAGTCCTATCTTTCATTTCCAAAAAAAGACAGCCTCTCATTCTTACTATAAAAAAACAAATATCTGTACCAGATATACATTGCATCACTGGTGATCTGATCTTGTAGGGAATACCAAGGTGCCATAGTACGTGCCATTGACATGATTTTTATCCGGCGTGCTGGAAAATCCTTCCATGAGCAAATCATGTAAAATAGCCTCTGGGGCGAGGATGGAACTTGGTTCCTAAAATTTCAGAGTGGATGCCAGCGCTCTCCTTGCATCGGATAAAACCTTTGCCCATCCCCCCCCCCTTCCTCGGCACGCTTTCTGCATTATATCTCAGGGACCGGCGCGGACTTGCCTGCTTATTGTGAATTGTATATGTTATTTTCTGTTCTTAATAATCCCGCTGCGTCAGACGGACTCAGTGCAGATAATCTTTTGCCCCCTCCATGGACCCCCCGCCAGCGATGAAGATTAAACATAAATCATTTCTCTTCTGTCATTCTACGAGTCTCCCCGGGGGGATTCGATGAATATAATGAGCGCGGAATTGTCGCCGGACTGGCCAATAGTGACTGTCCACAGAGCGGGCCGGGGGAACAGAGGACTTCTCACAAATCATTTCTTTAATCCGTACATTAAAGACGGTTTTGTGTAGTGTGGCGGTTGTATATCACAGCGGCGCGCCGCTCAGATTCCCGGGCTTAAAAAAAAGGCATCAAACGGATATTTTTTTTTATTTTTTTTTCTGAATGTTCCACTAAATCTTCATCTTCTGCGGCAATTTCGATTTTGGTTGCAGTCGTATAGGGAAACCACTTCCTGCCTATCCTGGGGGCGCCGTTCAAACGCCTAAAATCCTATAAATATATCCAGACAAATCAAGCAAGTTTGAAAATGTAGCCATTGACCTTTCCCTTGTTGTCCCCAGAGAGCTGTACTGAGAATCTTCTACCAGATCAAAACGTCCTTCTATTTCCTGATGAAGTCACCCGTAGACTCCGGAATGCTGAATTCTATAAACGAAGGTGTTCGTGATTAGCTCAGTCTGATCCCCTCTGGGGTCGTGGTATAAATCCTCCAACCAATGGCCCTCCGGCCTTCCCTTTAGTCTTACACAGTTGTAGCGGCTACTCTCCTGGACTGAAACGGCTTCCTCTGACTTCACCGCACACTGTGAGCTTCTCACTATATGCATCAGAGGCTGCAGAAAGTCAGATCGAGCACCCGCCTCATTTCCTGGTTGGAGGACGCCCAGCACCATCTTGCACTTTCCTCCCCAGCCTGACTGTCCCTGGTCCCACCCCTTTTCATTTTTTTTTTTTTAGATTTCAGTTCTGTCAATCATGGAGGCTCAGCATCACATATGGGTGCTACCTAGGGAGGGCTACATGCAAATAAACCCCACCATGGGTGTGTCTGCAACCTATTACATTAGGGGTGTGCACCCCAAAGCTCAAACACACACGTCTTTCTCTGCAGCCTCAGCTGCACTGCACAGTTAATGAATGGGAAGTTCTCTGTGCTGAGCGGCCTCCTGTTCATTCACAAAATGAAGCATAGTAAGCACAGTTAACTATGCTTCAGTTACGAATGGACACAGTGAGTTAGTGTTGTCATTGTGTTCATTTAGGCCCCTTTCACACTGGGGCGGTAGGGGGCGTCGGCGGTAAAACAGCGCTATTTTTAGCGCTGTTTTACCGCGGTATTCGGCCGCTAGCGGTGCGGTTTTAACCCCCCGCTGGCGGCCGAAAAAGGGTTAAAACCCCTAGTATAGCGCGGCTATAGCCGCGGTATAGCCGCGGTATAGCCGCGCTGTCCCATTGATTTCAATGGGCAGGAGCGGGGAAGGAGCGGTGAATACACCGCTCCTTCCCCGCTCCAAAGATACGGCTTGCAGGAGATTTTTTCTTCTCCTGCCAGCGCACCGCTTCAGTGTGAAAGCCCTCGGGCTTTCACACTGAACAAACAGCGGAGGCTGTTTAGGGGCGGTTTGCAGGCGGTATTTTTAGCGCAATAACGCCTGCAAACCGCCCCAGTGTGAAAGGGGTCTTAGAAAAGGAAGGTGTTGGTAAATGACATATTTACTAGCCCCTTCCCATAAAATTCGGGGGGGGGGGGAATGATGGGGGATGTTCATATAAGTCTGACAAACGGACTCCAGATGGTAACAAGGGAGATTTCAAGGGCCACTGCCGGCTGACTCGTTTCGAAGGGATACCTTCTTCCTCAGAGACTAGCAGAATAAGGGGGACCCTGATGTAAGGGGAGACTCCAAATGGGGACTGTCATTGAAGGGGGGACTCTGATGGGCACTCTCATGTAAGGGGCAACTCTCGTGTAAGGGGGGGACTCTGATGGGGATGTTCATATACGGAGGACTGTAATGTAAGGGGTAACTTTGATGGGGGACCCTGATATAAGGGGGAACTGTAATGATGACTGTCATTTAAGGGGGGACTCTGATGGGGAATCTCGTGTAAGGGGGAACTTTGATGGGGACTCTGATGTAAGGGGGGGGACTCCAATAGCGACAGTCATTTAAGGGGAAGACTCTGATAGGGACTCTGATGTAAGCTATGAGTAAGCACTTAGCATAAGTGCGAAACGCGTTAGCTGATTGCCTGTACTTTCTGCCACAGTGTTTTGTATGCTATATGCTCATGAATTTATAATAAATAATTTTTGAACTACATCTTCCTGCAGTGCGGCTGTCCGGATTTTCTCATCCACCTTCAAGGGACTCTGATGTAAGGGGGACTTTGATGGGGAACCTGATGTAAAGGGGGACTCCAAACCCGGACTGTCATTTAAAGGAGGGCTGTGCTAGGGACTCTCACGTAAGGGGGGGACTCTGATTGGGATTTTCATATAAGGGGGACCCTGATGTAAAGGGGGACTCTAAATGGGGACTGTCACTTAAGGGGGTATTCTCATGGGGACTGTCATGTAAGGGGGACTCTGATGGGAATGTTCACCCCCCCCCCCCCCCCCACCCAATAAAAAAACAAAACAAAAAAAAAATTCCCTTGGACCCTATTTTGTTCCACTCATACTAACTAGATAAGAATATTTTGGAATTTCTTTGTTTTACTGAAATTTGTTCTTCTTAATCCTATCTGATATTTAAAAAAAAAAAAAGACAAAAAAAAATCTCCAAACAAAAAGTTATTAATGCATTTAAATTAGATTAATTCATCATTATTTTTTGGCCTGCAATTGTTTATAAAATATAGAATGTGGCCCTAAAAAGTTTGGAGACCCCGAATGTAAATTGGCGGCACTATATAAGTATCTGTAATAAAATAAATACAGTAAGAATACATCAAAGCTTCGGACACCCTGGAGTTCCCCACTCTGTCCACTAGGGGGTGATGAATCCCAGCAAGTGAAGTGCATCTCCCCCCATGTTGTATTAATGGTGACATTTGCTGCAGTTTTTTATGCAACTTTTGGCAAAAAAAAAAAATTTAAAAAAGAGAAACGATTAATCAAAGTTTAATACCATCAGCTTTTGGGGCAGTTTATTGCTTTCAGCGGGTAATGTGATATCATAAGGTGTTTTCTTTTTTTCCTCCATAATATATGAGCATTAAATCCGACCTCTGCGCCTGACCCCGCCGCTTATTTCATCTGCAGGATTTTCCGATTCCGCTGTGAAAGTGACAGAGAAACTTTTGCCAAAACGGCTCGTCCGCCTGAAAGAGCCAACGGATTCGGACGCAGTCAGAGGTTTTTGCGGTTGGGGCGGCGAAGTAAAATAAAAAAGCTTCCCGATTTAACAGGCAAGGAGTGCTGCCAGAATTGCTGTGCACATTGGTGGTCAATAGAACAATAGAATAGCTTTTCCATTATATTGGTGGTCGGTAGACTTGTTTTAACCTCTCGAATACCACAACATTTATAAAGGTACCGCGGTAAACAAAGGGTTAATCTCCACTTCTCAAGGAGAGTAAACTCATCTCAGGTAATCTCTCCGGATAACATCTCATTGGATGTGTGTTTTCCATTGGCTCTTTGTATTCTGGCAGCACTCCTTGACTCTGGAAGCTTATATTTTACTTCCACTAATGTATTCTGCCCCCATACATTGGAATTCGGTACGAGAGGTGCCTCCATACATTGGTGCTAATTAGGAGAAGTACCTTTATACATTGGTATTTGGTAGGAGAGGTGCCTCTATATATTGGTGCTCAGTAGGAGAGGTGCCCCCATACATTGGTGCCAATTAGAAGTACCTTTATACATTGGTGGTCAGTAGGATAGGTCCCCCCATACATTGGTGCTCAGTGGGAGAGGTGCCTCCAGACATTGGTGCATAGTAGGAGAGGTGCCTCCATACATTGGTGCTCAGTAGGAGAGGTGCCCCCATACATTGGTGCTCAGTAGGAGAGGTGCCCCCATACATTGGTGCTCAGTAGGAGAGGTGCCCCCATACATTGGTGCTGAGTAGGAGAGGTGCCTCCATACATTGGTGCATAGTAGGAGAGGTGCCCCCATACATTGGTGCTCAGTAGGAGAGGTGCCTCCATACATTGGTGGTCAGTAGGAGAGGTGCCTCCATACATTGATGGTCAGTAGGAAAGGTGCCTCCATACATTGGTGCTCAGTAGGACAGGTGTCTCCATACATTGGTGGTCAGTAGGAGAGGTGCTTCCATACATTGGTGGTCAGTAGGAAAGGTGCCCCCATACATTGGTGCTCAGTAGGAGAGGTGCCTCCATACATTGGTGCTCAGTAGGAGAGGTGCCTCCATACATTGGTGGTCAGTAGGAGAGGTGCCTCCATACATTGGTGCTCAGTAGGAGAGGTGCCCCCATACATTGGTGCTCAGTAGGAGAGGTGCCTCCATACATTGGTGGTCAGTAGGAGAGGTGCCTCCATACATTGGTGGTCAGTAGGAGAGGTGCCTCCATACATTGGTGCTCAGTAGGAGAGGTGCCCCCATACATTGGTGCTCAGTAGGAGAGGTGCCTCCATACATTGGTGGTCAGTAGGAAAGGTGCCTCCATACATTGGTGCTCAGTGGGAGAGGTGCCTCCATACATTGGTGCTCAGTAGGAGAGGTGACTCCATACATTGGTGGTCAGTAGGAGAGGTGCCTCCATACATTGGTGCATAGTAGGAGAGGTGCCCCCGTACATTGGTGCTCAGTAGGAAAGGTGCCCCCATACATTGGCGCTCAGTGGGAGAGGTGCCTCCATACATTGGCGCTCAGTGGGAGAGGTGCCTCCATACATTGGTGCTCAGTAGGAGAGGAGCCCCCATACATTGGTGCTCAGTAGGAGAGGTGCCCCCATACATTGGTGGTCAGTAGGAGAGGTGCTTCCATACATTGGTGCTCAGTAGGAGAGGTGCCCCCATACATTGGTGCTCAGTAGGAGAGGTGCCCCATACATTGGTGGTCAGTAGGAGAGGTGCCCCCATACATTGGTGGTCAGTAGGAGAGGTGCCTCCATACATTTGTGGTTAGTAGGAGAGGAGCCCCCATACATTGGTGCTCAGTAGGAGAGGTGCCCCATACATTGGTGCTCAGTAGGGGAGGTGCCTCCATACATTGGTGGTCAGTAGGAGAGGTGCCTCCATACATTGGTGGTCAGTAGGAGAGGTTCCTCCATACATTGGTAGTCAGTAGGAGAGGTGCCTCCATACATTTGTGGTTAGTAGGAGAGGAGCCCCCATACATTGGTGGTCAGTAGGAGAGGTGCTTCCATACATTGGTGGTCAGTAGGAGAGGTGCCTCCATACATTGATGGTCAGTAGGAGAGGTGCTTCCATACATTGGTGCATAGTAGGAGAGGTGCTTCCATACATTGGTGCTCAGTAGGAGAGGTGCTTCCATACATTGGTGGTCAGTAGGAGAGGTGCTTCCATACATTGGTGCTCAGTAGGAGAGGTGCTTCCATACATTGGTGCTCAGTAGGAGAGGTGCCCCCATACATTGGTGCTCAGTAGGAGAGGTGCCCCCATACATTGGTGGTCAGTAGGAGAGATGCCTCCATACATTGATGGTCAGTAGGAGAGGTGCCTCCATACATTGATGGTCAGTAGGAAAGGTGCCCCCATACATTGGTGTTCAGTAGGAGAGGTGCCCCCATACATTGGTGCTCAGTAGGAGAGGTGCCTCCATACATTGGTGGTCAGTAGGAGAGGTGCCTCCATACATTGATGGTCAGTAGGAAAGGTGCCCCTATACATTGGTGCTCAGTAGGAGAGGTGCTTCCATACATTGGTGGTCAGTAGGAGAGGTGCCTCCATACATTAGTGCTCAGTAGGAGAGGTGCCTCCATACATTGGTGCTCAGTAGGAGAGGTGCCTCCATACTGTTAGGCGCTCGTCTTCTCCTTGTGGCCTAGGCTCTTGGAGATGGCTCAGTGGAGGTCCTCGCCGGCGGTTAATCAATAACACATACACACACTAGGTATGCTGAAATGATTACAATTCTTTATTTCAGGATTCGCTGTTTTATGCTGTCTTTACAAGACTCTGCCCCAATTTGGGGGCCAATCAAAATAATACACAACAAAGTTCATTAGCATATTAGTAATTTCTTAATCTTGTGATTTTCCAAACATTAATAATGTCTACGTCTTGTGATATCAAAAATGGTGACCCCTGTAGTTCAAGTTAATAGGTCAAAACATTCCTTGTCCTCTGTCACTGTCTACTGGACAACTGCAGCTTCCCTAAAAAGACTAAGGTTAGCTGTTATGCCCGACAGAGACAAAACCACAAGCAGATGTTTCCTCAGATGAACACAGAAAAGAGGAATAGACAGACAGGGTGATATTGGAATGATATAATCATAAGACAGTTTGTCACATTCACTAAAATATACTAAGATATGTTTCTGATTATTAAAGCAAAATCTGATTATTAAAGCAAAACCCTGAACATATCATAAACAGAGTGAAAATCAACAATTAATCAATAATGAAATGTAATATAGAATCTCCTTACAATCCTCCCTTTGACCATTAGATATCATCGAAATGGTCATTCTACCTATTCGTCACACCTCAAGGAGTCATATTCCTCGGCTACCTTTTCATCATGCTTTAAGGAATCGTATTCCTCGGCTACATTTCCCTGGTTCTCATACCATACCGTGGGATCTCTGGTAATGGAAGTCAGCTTCATGGTTTCGGAATGTGTTTTGCTACCCTTTTTGTAGAGGCATTTAAGTAACATGAAGCATGCATACAAGAACAATATGAAAAGCAGTATGGTAAAAATTGTCATTGCCACTTCTAAGACATTGGCAAGAACTAGGGGGAGTTCCATTCAAAAAAGGAGTGATGTTTAAGGGAATGGCCATCAATGGGATTCTGGCTGTACGGGGGTGGAGTTTGCTACATATCCAGCATTTCTCAAAACCAGACTTTTGTGCATAACTGTACTTAAACTTCAACAACAACATCTTGTCAGTGAAACCTGAAGGGGGTTCAGTGGGGGATATACTTCTTTTATATTTGAAACTAGATGTATTGGCTGTCTGTGCATTTCCACATATCCCTTCTAGTGACCCTAAATCTTCTGGATGGTACACACAATTTGTTATTAACCAAGTAGGTATGAATACTATCAGAATCAGACATGTCCAGAAGCATAATTTTTTTCCTGACACAAAGGTAGAAATCATTTTGTCAGGTACTGTGTACAAAGTTCTGTTACACGTTTCTTCTTGTTGGTGGGGAATTCGTCTCGTCGTCCGGAGAGATTTGTTTTATGCCTTCTTGAATGTCCTTCAAATCTGGTCGCTGTTCCTGAAGAGAGAAGTCTTGGGATGCTGGTGGAGGGTCAGGGGTCTGGGGTTGCTGTGGACACTTCTTTAACCGGCTGGCGTGGATCCAGGTGTTTCCTAGATCGGTCAGTACAGCAGTTCTGGAAACCTTCTCTATCTTCCAAGGTCCAGAGAAAATGGGTCCAACCTTCTTTTTGTGTGCCAGTTGTTTCACCAGTACTTTGTCTCCTGGGATGAAGGGATGAGTAGGTTCTGTTGAAAGAGGAGAAAAGGTGACAGAAACTTGTTTGTTCATATCCTGTAGCATACTTACCAGATTTTTCACGTACATTTCCTGTTGAGAATAGATGTTAATGTCAGTGTTTTGATCTAAGAGGGGCAGCTCTATGTTTGCAGGAACTCCCATCAAAATCTCAAAGGGCGAGAGTTTTGTTCTAGCATGTGGTGTTGTCCTGATCTGAAATAGGACAGAAGGAAGGTAATCCAACCATCCTTTCATGGTGCCCCCTGTAGCCTTTTTTAACTTGTCCTTAATGTTCCTATTCATTCTTTCCACTACTCCTGCACTTTGTGGGTGGTAAGGGATGTGCAGTTTCCACTGTAAGCCTAGTAGCTTAGCTAAAGTCTGTGTAACAGAGGAGCTGAAGGCAGGCCCTCTGTCTGACCATATGGCCGTTGGTATTCCGAACCTACAAACCCAATGGTTCAGTATGCATTTGGCAGCAATTCTAGCAGTCTCACCTGTACACGGAATACCTTCAACCCAACCTGACCATTTGCATACGATCACGCAAAGGCATTTCAAATTGCCTTTTTGTTTGGGCATGTGTGTGAAGTCTATTTGCAAATCTGTTAGGGGACCCAGGGGTGAGGGCAGGTGGCCATGTAATCCATGATTTTTCCCTTGGACATTGTTTTGTGCACAGGTCAGACAACTGCTGGTGAGGAGTTTTGCCTGTTTACTTAAGTTGTTTGTGCAGAAAAACTTTGTGTATATGTTTGTTAGGGCGGTGGTACCTATATGTCCTGGACCATGGAGATAGGAAAGTATGAGAACACTGCTTGATTCTGGTATGCCCAATATCTTCCCCTCTTTTGACCAAAGACCTTCTTGGTCCTTGGTCAAGCCATCCTTGACCCAAAAAGAAACATCCTCTTCTGTAGCTAATCCCTGTATTTGTGCCACAACGGTTTTAAAGTTGGGTGATGTAAAATGTTCCTTGAAGAACATTGTTGTGGGGGCTGGCTGACCAATGTATAGGGCAGCGGCTTTTTTTGCTTCTCTGTCTGCCAGCGCGTTTCCTTTGGAAACTCTGCTGTTATCTGATGAATGTGCCTTTACCTTGACGACCGCTATCCTCTTTGGGAGAAGAATCGCTTGCAGGAGTGCTTTAATTTGCGTAGAGTTAGCGATTGGTTTGTTGTCAGCGGTTTTAAATCCTCTATTCGCCCATATTACGCCATAGTCGTGCGTTACGCCAAAAGCGTACCTACTATCTGTGTAGATGTTTACCTCCTCATCAGAGAAAAGTATGCAAGCTCTTGTGAGTGCCTCCAATTCTGCTACCTGTGCCGAGGAGGGTGGTAAGGCTTTTGCTTCCAACACCACATCAGGTAGTTGGACAATGGCATACCCTGTCAGGAATGTTGCATCAGAGGGGCGAGTACAACTGCCGTCTATGAAGACGTCCTGTACTCCTGGTAGGCTAATGTCAGTGAGATCTGGGCGAGGGCTGGTTATTGCTGCAACCTGTTCAACACAATTGTGCTTCTGATCAGGGTCTCGTGGCAGCTTGAGCAAAGAATGTAAAAGACGGACAGTGGGATTACTTGGTGGTGCGTGTTTGAGGGTGAGGTTATCAGTATTCAGAAGTGTGATTTCATACCCACTAAGCCTTTGTGCTGTCATATGCTGTGTGTTCATGTTTTGCAGGAGGTGAGTTACTGAATGAGTAGTGTAGAGAGTCAATTCATGGCCTAATACTGATTTGTTAGCCTCCTGAACTGCCATAGCACAAGCAGCAAGGTTTTGTAGACAAGATGGCATCCCTTGTACTTGGGTAGGCAACTTTTTTGAGAGATAGGAGACTGGTCGGTACCCGGTTCCATGTTGCTGTGTCAAAACCGCAGCAAAAGAATTTCCCGATACCACACAGTATAATTGAAAGGGTTTGCCATATTCTACCAATCCCAGGGCGGGGGCCTGAGTCAGACTTTGTAACAAGGCCTGAAAAGCACAGAGCCTTTCTATTGTCCAATCTACTGTCTTTGGGGCGGTGGACAAGGTAGCCTCCCTCAGAATGCCATCATAATATGAACAATCTGGGATCCATTGGCGGCAATATACAATTGCGCCCAAGAATGAGAGCAAAGTTGCTTTGTCTCTTGGAGGACTGAGAGCCTGCAGGGCTGCGGCACGTTTGGGGGATACCAGCCTGGTTCCCTCCTTCAGAATGCATCCCAGGTATTCTACCTGACTTTGACACCATTGTATCTTCTTTTTCGATGCTAGGTGGCCAGACCTGGCCAGGTGATGTAACAGAGATGTGGAATCGACCGCACAATCTTCAGCAGATCGACTGCACAGGAGCAAGTCGTCCACATACTGTATTAGCACCGACCCGCGCTCAGCAGTCCACGACTTAATTGTCTCATTAAGGACCATGGAGAAGGCTGCGGGACTGTCCACATACCCCTGCGGTAATCTTGACCAGGTCAACTGTTTTCCCCTCCCCCATGAGAATGAAAACATGGGCAATACCCCATCATCGATCGGGATGCTAAAGAATGCGTTCGCCAGGTCTACTACTGTGTAGCAAAGGGAATCAGCAGGTATTTTCAAAAAGATGAAAGAAATATCTGCTACCAAAGGTGGCAGAGGTATAACCTGCTTGTTCACGGCCCTTAGGTCCTGTACAAGCCTCCATTCCCCATTTGCCTTTTTCACAGGGTAGATTGGTGTATTCCAGGGGCTTATGATGTGTTTCAGAATCCCTTTTGCTATGTAATCATTGATTAATGGTGTGATGCCTTCAATTTTTTCAAGTGGCAGGGGGTATTGCTTGTGATATTGTACTACAGCGTCTGGACGCATTTGTGGTGTGTAAGGTGTACAGTTAATAAAACCCACACTCCCTTTGTTGTCTGCCCATATAGCATGTGTTTCTAGAGTGGGTGGCAATGATGCAAAGAGTCCCCTGAAAGTGTGTCTCTTTGGAGCATGTAAATCACAGAACGGTGAGCTGGCAGTGAGGGAGCCCCCTCTGTCAAATTTAATGGTGATATTCAGTTTTGAGAGTAGGTCCCTCCCCATTAAAGATACTGGGCAATCCACAAGGACAGCAAAACTCTGAGTGCACAGTTCCTGCCCTTCTGGAGTAGCCACGGGCAATGGTGGAGTGATGGGGTGGGTAACTGATGTCCCATTTATACCAATAGAGTTTCCCTCAGTGCAGTGCGGTGTGTCATATATGGCATCATTCAGACTACTGAATGTAGCCCCTGAATCCAAAAGTAGACATATCAGGTGATTGTCTACTCGCAATAGTACCTGTGGAAGACTTTTCCACGATGGATTATAAAACACAAGGCTGAGGGACGGGACATACTCTTGGCATCCCTATTGTGGTGTCCGCCGAGCGGATGGCCACTGCATCGGAATGCGTGGGGGTGGTCTGTTAGGCTGAGGCTGGTATTGGGGTTGTGGTGGGGGTGGTTGGGGTTGTGGTGGGTGAGGATACCTGATATCCTGAAGGCGACGGGGGGTGGTGTTAAGATTCCTACCTCTCCCTCTCTGGGCGTTTGTTCTAATTCTGTAGGGACATTGGGACTTCCAGTGTCCCAGTTCCCCACAGTTAAAGCACCCCTGGTCTGGTGGGTAAGCCTGGTCTGGGGAATAAGATTGCATTGGTGGATAAGGTTGCATTGTCATTATGTGGGTGGGCGGAGTCCCACCAGTTGGCAGAGTCTGGGTTGGTGTCAGGGAGGGAAAAATGCCACCCTTTTGTTCAAATACCCCTGATGTTTCTCGTGACCTAGCATCTTTCATAAATTCATCTGGGGGTTGTTCTGCCCACTTTGGATTAGTGAATTTAAGCAACTGTGTCACCTTCGTATCGCCACCAGCCATAATGGTGGTGGTGAACAATTGGGGGTTGGCGTTATCTACTGCTTTCCACAGACCATATACCCGGGTACAAAATTCATAGAACTTTTCCTTCGGTCCCTGCTTTGCTAGGACAAGTTCCTGAAGTGCAGATGAACCCTTGTATATAGCAGACCAATGATTCCCCATACCTTTCCAAAAAGACACCCAATCTTTATTTTCTTCTATGTGGGCTGTCCATAAGGCATTTACGGGATGCCCTTCTGGGCTGTCAGGGTCAACTATACTAAGAATCCCTGCTATATCTTCTTTATCCAGGCTTGTCCCTGCACTGTATTTTGCAAGGAAAGCACCAGCCTCCCTAGGGCTTTTCTTTGGGCTGGGGCATAACTCCTTTATTTTTGACAGTGTGCCTAGGGGTAGGGGAATATGCACTACCGTCTCCCCTATATGCATAAGTGGTGCTTTAAAGGTGGCACCTAGAGTTTCCTGTTCCACTTCCATTTCTCTTTCCTCAGTAGAGGATTCACCCTGCTCCCTTTCCTCCTGTGGGGGTTTCTGGCTTATGGCCGGTTTAGTTTGGCTTCTGAGTGTAGTGGATGGCTGTGAAATTATCTTTTCCTTAGCTTCCTTAATCCTTCTTGCCTCTTTCTCTAGTTTCTTCTCGTATGCCTCTAAATCTTCCCTTTTCCTTTGTATCCTTTCTTCTTCTTCCTGCTGTCTCTTATTAAACTCTTTCTGTTTCTCTTCCCATTCCTTTTCCCTGGGGCTTAACTTCCTGACTCCTTCCTCTTCTCCCTTTTCCAGGGACATTCCATCCCTTTCTTCCTTTGTTATCGCAGAATACTCTCTTATCTCACCTTCCCTCTTATCTAGCTCTCTTTTGTAATGGTCTAGTTCTTCCTCCCTCCTAGACATTTTCTCCTCTAATTCCTCCTTTCTCTTCTTAAGCTCTTTTAACTTCTCTTCTACTTTCCTTTCCTTCGGATCCAACCTACTTATCCTCTCTTCTTCTCTCCTACGTATACCTTCTGCCCGGACTTCCTCTTCCCTGCTTCTACTTTCGTTTTCCCATCGTGTAACTTGTGCCTGATCAGCTGCCCCATATACCATGGTAGCCAATACTGCTGGATCCAGAGATGGATACAGCTGAAGACATGGACCCAATGTTCCATCCTCCTGTTTAACCATCACATAAGGGGGGGGTGCTTCGGGTTGCTGAGATAGGGCGGGTGAATTTACAGGTTTTGGTGTGGGGGCTTTAGTTACATACTTTGTTTTATATTTGGCTAAGCATTTATTCCATATTTTGTAACAATCTTTCATATACTGGGTGTCTTCCCATTTCCCAGGTGGGTAGGAGTGCTTGTGTACCTGACACACCTTGCTCACTTCCTTCCACTCATCCTCAGAACAGGGTCCCACTGGCCCTGGGTCATGTATCCCCAGCTGTTGGCACCTCTCTCTGACCTGTGTCCAAAACGGTTCTACCTGTGGCCCCGGTAGTGTGTTTTTAACATACTCATAGGGAGATGGATTGGCCATGGTCTGGGTTGCCGCAGAATTCCCCATCCAATAACCTTGGTAGTGTGTGTCTAGTACAGGGACAGAGATGAAAGCAACCTGTTTGTGCTATAATCTGTTCCCTGACTTGGGAGTAAGTCCCTTGGTCTCTTATGGCAGTGGGGCTGAAATAGCTATGAAGGTTAACTCTTAGTACCCGGTATAGAGTACCCCTTCTTGTGGCAGGAAAAACCCCCCTTGCACCAAGTCGGTATGAAAATCCGGTTGGTCTAGTGGTGAGCAGGATCCATGTCCTGTCAACACTAAGGAACAGTAAACCAAAGGTGCAATGTGGGCAGGCGGGCGCTATCTCACTACAGTCAGGCTCCTGTCTTAGGTCGTTCATTTAGTACATATATGTGTAATACAATATCTTAACAAAAAAATCCTCTAAATCAATACAGTACTTTACATTCAGTTGTCATACACATATATTTCATACACTTATCTCTAATTCTCTAATACTCTATACACTCTAAATACTTACGGTGGTACCTAAGAGAAAAACAAGCAAAATCTTATATATACAGTGGCCAAATAAAGTTACATTATATGAACATGTTATTATAAGTATAATAAGTGCACTTTTCAATATTTTCCCCAAAAATTGGGCGTCCACTTAGCCATTCCATATATATCTACTCAACACAGTCAGACCAACCTAGTCAGACTACAAAAAACCAAAAAACCTGCGAGCCCTTTCTTTTTAACCCTCCAAGGGGCCAGCCTAGCCCGTTGCGAAGGCACAGTTATGTAAGTGGGTGGACATACAAGGTTATTTGAACAAGGCAAGCATCAACACCAGTTACCAAAAAATAGGTAAAAAGGAGGTGACTTACCTGTTCAAAACACCCCACTCCTGGTACCAAAAACTGTTAGGCGCTCGTCTTCTCCTTGTGGCCTAGGCTCTTGGAGATGGCTCAGTGGAGGTCCTCGCCGGCGGTTAATCAATAACACATACACACACTAGGTATGCTGAAATGATTACAATTCTTTATTTCAGGATTCGCTGTTTTATGCTGTCTTTACAAGACTCTGCCCCAATTTGGGGGCCAATCAAAATAATACACAACAAAGTTCATTAGCATATTAGTAATTTCTTAATCTTGTGATTTTCCAAACATTAATAATGTCTACGTCTTGTGATATCAAAAATGGTGACCCCTGTAGTTCAAGTTAATAGGTCAAAACATTCCTTGTCCTCTGTCACTGTCTACTGGACAACCGCAGCTTCCCTAAAAAGACTAAGGTTAGCTGTTATGCCCGACAGAGACAAAACCACAAGCAGATGTTTCCTCAGATGAACACAGAAAAGAGGAATAGACAGACAGGGTGATATTGGAATGAGATAATCATAAGACAGTTTGTCACATTCACTAAAATATACTAAGATATGTTTCTGATTATTAAAGCAAAATCTGATTATTAAAGCAAAACCCTGAACATATCATAAACAGAGTGAAAATCAACAATTAATCAATAATGAAATGTAATATAGAATCTCCTTACACATACATTGGTGCTCAGTAGGAGAGGTGCTTCCATACATTGGTGCTCAGTAGGAGAGGTGCTTCCATACATTGGTGGTCAGTAGGAGAGGTGCCTCCATACATTGATGGTCAGTAGGAAAGGTGCCCCCATACATTGGTGCTCAGTAGGAGAGGTGCCTCCATTCATTGGTGCTCAGTAGGAGAGTTGCCTCCATACATTGGTGCTCAGTAGGAGAGGTGCCTCCATACATTGGTGCTCAGTAGGAGAGGTGCCTCCATACATTGGTGCTCAGTAGGAAAGGTGCTTCCATACATTGGTGGTCAGTAGGAGAGGTGCTTCCATACATTGGTGCTAAGTAGGAGAGGTGCTTCCATACATTGGTGCTCAGTAGGAGAGGTGCTTCCATACATTGGTGGTCAGTAGGAGAGGTGCCTCCATACATTGATGGTCAGTAGGAGAGGTGCCTCCATACATTGATGGTCAGTAGGAGAGGTGCCCCCATACATTGGTGGTCAGTAGGAGAGGTGCTTCCATACATTGGTGCTCAGTAGGAGAGGTGCTTCCATACATTGGTGCTCAGTAGGAGAGGTGCCTCCATACATTGATGCTCAGTAGGAGAGGTGCCCCGTACATTGCTGCTCAGTAGGAGAGGTGCTTCCATACATTGGTGGTCAGTAGGAGAGGTGCCTCCATACATTGATGGTCAGTAGGAGAGGTGCTTCCATACATTGGTGGTCAGTAGGAGAGGTGCTTCCATACATTGGTGGTCAGTAGGAGAGGTGCCTCCATACATTGATGGTCAGTAGTAGAGGTGCTTCCATACATTGGTGCTCAGTAGGAGAGGTGCTTCCATACATTGGTGCTCAGTAGGAGAGGTGCCTCCATACATTGGTGGTCAGTAGGAGAGGTGCTTCCATACATTGGTGGTCAGTAGGAGAGGTGCCTCCATACATTGATGGTCAGTAGGAGAGGTGCCCCGTACATTGGTGCTCAGTAGAGAGGTGCCCCCATACATTGGTGCTCAGTAGGAGAGGTGCCCCCATACATTGGTGCTCAGTAGGAGAGGTGCCTCCATACATTGGTGCTCAGTAGGAGAGGTGCCCCCATACATTGGCGCTCAGTAGGAGAGGTGCTTCCATACATTGGTGCTCAGTAGGAGAGGTGCTTCCATACATTGGTGCTCAGTGGGAGAGGTGCCTCCATACATTGATGGTCAGTAGGAGAGGTGCCCCGTACATTGGTGCTCAGTAGAGAGGTGCCCCCATACATTGGTGCTCAGTAGGAGAGGTGCCCCCATACATTGGTGCTCAGTAGGAGAGGTGCCTCCATACATTGGTGCTCAGTAGGAGAGGTGCCCCCATACATTGGCGCTCAGTAGGAGAGGTGCTTCCATACATTGGTGCTCAGTAGGAGAGGTGCTTCCATACATTGGTGCTCAGTAGGAGAGGTGCCTCCATACATTGGTGCTCAGTAGGAGAGGTGCCTCCATACATTGGTGCTCAGTAGGAGAGGTGCCCCCATACATTGGTGCTCAGTAGGAGAGGTGCCTCCATACATTGGTGCTCAGTAGGAGAGGTGCCTCCATACATTGGTGGTCAGTAGGAGAGGTGCCCTCATACATTGGTGGTCAGTAGGAGAGGTGCCTCCATACATTGGTGCTCAGTAAGAGAGGTGCCTCCATACATTGGTGCTCAGTAGGAGAGGTGCTTCCATACATTGGTGGTAATGAAGGAGAGGTGCTTCCATACATTGGTGGTCAGTAGGAGAGGTGCCTCCATACATTTGTGGTTAGTAGGAGAGGAGCCCCCATACATTGGTGGTCAGTAGGAGATGTGCCCCCATACATTGGTGCTCAGTAGGAGAGGTGCCCCCATACATTGGTGCTCAATAGGAGAGGTGCCTCCATACATTGGTGGTCAGTAGGAGAGGTGCCCCCATACATTGGTGGTCAGTAGGAGAGGTGCCTCCATACATTTGTGGTTAGTAGGAGAGGAGCCCCCATACATTGGTGGTCAGTAGGAGATGTGCCCCCATACATTGGTGGTCAGTAGGAGAGGTGCCTCCATACATTGGTGGTCAGTAGGAGAGGTGCTTCCATACATTGGTGGTCACTAGGAGAGGTGCCCCCCTACATTGGTGCTCAGTAGGAGAGGTGCCCCCATACATTGGTTCTCAGTAGGAGAGGTGCCTCCATACATTGGTGGTCAGTAGGAGAGGTGCCTCCATACATTGGTGCTCAGTAGGAGAGGTGCCTCCATACATTGGTGCTCAGTAGGAGAGGTGCCTCCATACATTGGGGCTCAGTAGGAGAGGTGCTTCCATACATTGGTGGTCAGTAGGAGAGGTGCCCCATACATTGGGGGTCAGTGGGAGAGGTGCCTCCATACATTGGTGCTCAGTAGGAGAGGTGCCTCCATACATTGGTGGTCAGTAGGAGAGGTGCTTCCATACATTGGTGGTCAGTAGGAGAGGTGCCTCCATACATTGGTGCTCAGTAGGAGAGGTGCCTCCATACATTGGTGGTCAGTAGGAGAGGTGCTTCCATACATTGGTGGTCAGTAGCAGAGGTGCTTCCATACATTGGTGCTCAGTAGGAGAGGTGCTTCCATACATTGGTGGTCAGTAGGAGAGGTGCCTCCATACATTGGTGGTCAGTAGGAGAGGTGCTTCCATACATTGGTGCTCAGTAGGAGAGGTGCTTCCATACATTGGTGGTCAGTAGGAGAGGTGCTTCCATACATTGGTGCTCAGTAGGAGAGGTGCTTCCATACATTGGTGGTCAGTAGGAGAGGTGCCTCCATACATTGGTGCTCAGTAGGAGAGGTGCCTCCATACATTGGTGCTCAGTAGGAGAGGTGCCTCCATACATTGGTGCTCAGTAGGAGAGGTGCCTCCATACATTGGTGCTCAGTAGGAGAGGTGCTTCCATACATTGGTGCTCAGTAGGAGAGGTGCTTCCATACATTGGTGGTCAGTAGGAGAGGTGCCTCCATACATTGATGGTCAGTAGGAGAGGTGCTTCCATACATTGGTGGTCAGTAGGAGAGGTGCTTCCATACATTGGTGCTAAGTAGGAGAGGTGCTTCCATACATTGGTGCTCTGTAGGAGAGGTGCTTCCATACATTGGTGGTCAGTAGGAGAGGTGCCTCCATACATTGGTGCTCAGTAGGAGAGGTGCTTCCATACATTGATGGTCAGTAGGAGAGGTGCCTCCATACATTGATGGTCAGTAGGAGAGGTGCCCCCATACATTGGTGGTCAGTAGTAGAGGTGCTTCCATACATTGGTGCTCAGTAGGAGAGGTGCCTCCATACATTGCTGCTCAGTAGGAGAGGTGCTTCCATACATTGGTGGTCAGTAGGAGAGGTGCCACCATACATTGATGGTCAGTAGGAGAGGTGCTTCCATACATTGGTGGTCAGTAGGAGAGGTGCTTCCATACATTGGTGGTCAGTAGGAGAGGTGCTTCCATACATTGGTGGTCAGTAGGAGAGGTGCCTCCATACATTGGTGGTCAGTAGGAGATGTGCCCCCATACATTGGTGGTCAGTAGGAGAGGTGCCTCCATACATTGGTGGTCAGTAGGAGAGGTGCTTCCATACATTGGAGGTCAGTAGGAGAGGTGCCCCCATACATTGGTGCTCAATAGGAGAGGTGCCCCCGTACATTGGTTCTCAGTAGGAGAGGTGCCTCCATACATTGGTGGTCAGTAGGAGAGGTGCCTCCATACATTGGTGGTCAGTAGGAGAGGTGCCTCCATACATTGGTGGTCAGTAGGAGAGGTGCCTCCATACATTGGTGGTCAGTAGGAGAGGTGCCTCCATACATTGGTGCTCAGTAGGAGAGGTGCCTCCATACATTGGTGGTCAGTAGGAGAGGTGCTTCCATACATTGGTGGTCAGTAGGAGAGGTGCCCCATACATTGGTGGTCAGTAGGAGAGGTGCCTCCATACATTGGTGGTCAGTAGGAGAGGTGCCTCCATACATTGGTGGTCAGTAGGAGAGGTGCTTCCATACATTGGTGGTCAGTAGGAGAGGTGCCCCCGTACATTGGTTCTCAGTAGGAGAGGTGCCTCCATACATTGGTGGTCAGTAGGAGAGGTGCCTCCATACATTGGTGGTCAGTAGGAGAGGTGCTTCCATACATTGGTGCTCAGTAGGAGAGGTGCTTCCATACATTGGTGGTCAGTAGGAGAGGTGCTTCCATACATTGGTGCTCAGTAGGAGAGGTGCTTCCATACATTGGTGGTCAGTAGGAGAGGTGCCTCCATACATTGGTGCTCAGTAGGAGAGGTGCCTCCATACATTGGTGCTCAGTAGGAGAGGTGCCTCCATACATTGGTGCTCAGTAGGAGAGGTGCTTCCATACATTGGTGGTCAGTAGGAGAGGTGCCTCCATACATTGGTGCTCAGTAGGAGAGGTGCTTCCATACATTGATGGTCAGTAGGAGAGGTGCCTCCATACATTGATGGTCAGTAGGAGAGGTGCCCCCATACATTGGTGGTCAGTAGGAGAGGTGCTTCCATACATTGGTGCTCAGTAGGAGAGGTGCCTCCATACATTGATGCTCAGTAGGAGAGGTGCCCCATACATTGCTGCTCAGTAGGAGAGGTGCTTCCATACATTGGTGGTCAGTAGGAGAGGTGCCACCATACATTGATGGTCAGTAGGAGAGGTGCTTCCATACATTGGTGGTCAGTAGGAGAGGTGCTTCCATACATTGGTGGTCAGTAGGAGAGGTGCTTCCATACATTGGTGGTCAGTAGGAGAGGTGCCTCCATACATTGGTGGTCAGTAGGAGATGTGCCCCCATACATTGGTGGTCAGTAGGAGAGGTGCCTCCATACATTGGTGGTCAGTAGGAGAGGTGCTTCCATACATTGGAGGTCAGTAGGAGAGGTGCCCCCATACATTGGTGCTCAATAGGAGAGGTGCCCCCGTACATTGGTTCTCAGTAGGAGAGGTGCCTCCATACATTGGTGGTCAGTAGGAGAGGTGCCTCCATACATTGGTGGTCAGTAGGAGAGGTGCCTCCATACATTGGTGGTCAGTAGGAGAGGTGCCTCCATACATTGGTGCTCAGTAGGAGAGGTGCCTCCATACATTGGTGGTCAGTAGGAGAGGTGCTTCCATACATTGGTGGTCAGTAGGAGAGGTGCCCCATACATTGGTGGTCAGTAGGAGAGGTGCCTCCATACATTGGTGGTCAGTAGGAGAGGTGCCTCCATACATTGGTGGTCAGTAGGAGAGGTGCTTCCATACATTGGTGGTCAGTAGGAGAGGTGCCCCCGTACATTGGTTCTCAGTAGGAGAGGTGCCTCCATACATTGGTGGTCAGTAGGAGAGGTGCCTCCATACATTGGTGGTCAGTAGGAGAGGTGCTTCCATACATTGGTGCTCAGTAGGAGAGGTGCCTCCATACATTGGTGGTCAGTAGGAGAGGTGCCCTCATACATTGGTGGTCAGTAGGAGAGGTGCCTCCATAAATTGGTGCTCAGTAAGAGAGGTGCCTCCATACATTGGTGCTCAGAAGGAGAGGTGCTTCCATACATTGGTGGTCAGTAGGAGAGGTGCCTCCATACATTTGTGGTTAGTAGGAGAGGAGCCCCCATACATTGGTGGTCAGTAGGAGATGTGCCCCCATACATTGGTGCTCAGTAGGAGAGGTGCCCCCATACATTGGTGCTCAGTAGGAGAGGTGCTTCCATACATTGGTGCTCAGTAGGAGAGGAGCCTCCATACATTGGTGGTCAGTAGGAGAGGTGCCTCCATACATTGGTGGTCAGTAGGAGAGGTGCTTCCATACATTGGTGCTCAGTAGGAGAGGTGCCTCCATACATTGGTGGTCAGTAGGAGAGGTGCCCTCATACATTGGTGGTCAGTAGGAGAGGTGCCTCCATAAATTGGTGCTCAGTAAGAGAGGTGCCTCCATACATTGGTGGTCAGTAGGAGAGGTGCCTCCATACATTGGTGGTCAGTAGGAGAGGTGCCTCCATACATTGGTGGTCAGTAGGAGAGGTGCTTCCATACATTGGTGCTCAGTAGGAGAGGTGCCTCCATACATTGGTGGTCAGTAGGAGAGGTGCCCTCATACATTGGTGGTCAGTAGGAGAGGTGCCTCCATAAATTGGTGCTCAGTAAGAGAGGTGCCTCCATACATTGGTGCTCAGAAGGAGAGGTGCTTCCATACATTGGTGGTCAGTAGGAGAGGTGCCTCCATACATTTGTGGTTAGTAGGAGAGGAGCCCCCATACATTGGTGGTCAGTAGGAGATGTGCCCCCATACATTGGTGCTCAGTAGGAGAGGTGCCCCCATACATTGGTGCTCAGTAGGAGAGGTGCTTCCATACATTGGTGCTCAGTAGGAGAGGAGCCTCCATACATTGGTGCTCAATAGGAGAGGTGCCTCCATACATTGGTGGTCAGTAGGAGAGGTGCCCCCATACATTGGTGCTCAGTAGGAGAGGTGCCCCCATACATTGGTGCTCAGTAGGAGAGGTGCTTCCATACATTGGTGCTCAGTAGGAGAGGAGCCTCCATACATTGGTGCTCAATAGGAGAGGTGCCTCCATACATTGGTGGTCAGTAGGAGAGGTGCCCCCATACATTGGTTGTCAGTAGGAGATGTGCCCCCATACATTGGTGGTCAGTAGGAGAGGTGCCTCCATACATTGGTGGTCAGTAGGAGAGGTGCTTCCATACATTGGTGGTCAGTAGGAGAGGTGCCCCCATACATTGGTGCTCAGTAGGAGAGGTGCCCCCGTACATTGGTTCTAAGTAGGAGAGGTGCCTCCATACATTGGTGGTCAGTAGGAGAGGTGCCTCCATACATTGGTGGTCAGTAGGAGAGGTGCCTCCATACATTGGTGGTCAGTAGGAGAGGTGCCTCCATACATTGGTGCTCAGTAGGAGAGGTGCCTCCATACATTGGTGGTCAGTAGGAGAGGTGCTTCCATACATTGGTGGTCAGTAGGAGAGGTGCCCCATACATTGGTGGTCAGTAGGAGAGGTGCCTCCATACATTGGTGGTCAGTAGGAGAGGTGCCTCCATACATTGGTGCTCAGTAGGAGAGGTGCTTCCATACATTGGTGCTCAGTAGGAGAGGTGCCTCCATACATTGGTGCTCAGTAGGAGAGGTGCTTCCATACATTGGTGGTCAGTAGGAGAGGTGCTTCCATACATTGGTGGTCAGTAGGAGAGGTGCCTCCATACATTGGTGGTCAGTAGGAGAGGTGCTTCCATACATTGGTGCTCAGTAGGAGAGGTGCTTCCATACATTGGTGGTCAGTAGGAGAGGTGCTTCCATACATTGGTGGTCAGTAGGAGAGGTGCTTCCATACATTGGTGGTCAGTAGGAGAGGTGCCCCCATACATTGGTGCTCAGTAGGAGAGGTGCCTCCATACATTGGTGCTCAGTAGGAGAGGTGCCTCCATACATTGGTGCTCAGTAGGAGAGGTGCCTCCATGCATTGGTGCTCAGTAGGAGAGGTGCTTTCATACATTGGTGCTCAGTAGGAGAGGTGCTTCCATACATTGGTGGTCAGTAGGAGAGGTGCCTCCATACATTGATGGTCAGTAGGAAAGGTGCCCCCATACATTGGTGCTCAGTAGGAGAGGTGCCTCCATACATTGGTGCTCAGTAGGAGAGGTGCCTCCATACATTGGTGCTCAGTAGGAGAGGTGCCTCCATACATTGGTGCTCAATAGGAGAGGTGCCTCCATACATTGGTGGTCAGTAGGAGAGGTGCCCCCATACATTGGTGGTCAGTAGGAGAGGTGCCTCCATACATTTGTGGTTAGTAGGAGAGGAGCCCCCATACATTGGTTGTCAGTAGGAGATGTGCCCCCATACATTGGTGGTCAGTAGGAGAGGTGCCTCCATACATTGGTGGTCAGTAGGAGAGGTGCTTCCATACATTGGTGGTCAGTAGGAGAGGTGCCCCCATACATTGGTGCTCAGTAGGAGAGGTGCCCCCGTACATTGGTTCTAAGTAGGAGAGGTGCCTCCATACATTGGTGGTCAGTAGGAGAGGTGCCTCCATACATTGGTGGTCAGTAGGAGAGGTGCCTCCATACATTGGTGGTCAGTAGGAGAGGTGCCTCCATACATTGGTGGTCAGTAGGAGAGGTGCCTCCATACATTGGTGCTCAGTAGGAGAGGTGCTTCCATACATTGGTGCTCAGTAGGAGAGGTGCCTCCATACATTGGTGCTCAGTAGGAGAGGTGCTTCCATACATTGGTGGTCAGTAGGAGAGGTGCTTCCATACATTGGTTGTCAGTAGGAGAGGTGCCTCCATACATTGGTGGTCAGTAGGAGAGGTGCTTCCATACATTGGTGCTCAGTAGGAGAGGTGCTTCCATACATTGGTGGTCAGTAGGAGAGGTGCTTCCATACATTGGTGGTCAGTAGGAGAGGTGCTTCCATACATTGGTGGTCAGTAGGAGAGGTGCCCCCATACATTGGTGCTCAGTAGGAGAGGTGCCTCCATACATTGGTGCTCAGTAGGAGAGGTGCCTCCATACATTGGTGCTCAGTAGGAGAGGTGCCTCCATGCATTGGTGCTCAGTAGGAGAGGTGCTTCCATACATTGGTGCTCAGTAGGAGAGGTGCTTCCATACATTGGTGGTCAGTAGGAGAGGTGCCTCCATACATTGATGGTCAGTAGGAAAGGTGCCCCCATACATTGGTGCTCAGTAGGAGAGGTGCCTCCATACATTGGTGCTCAGTAGGAGAGGTGCCTCCATACATTGGTGCTCAGTAGGAGAGGTGCCTCCATACATTGGTGCTCAATAGGAGAGGTGCCTCCATACATTGGTGGTCAGTAGGAGAGGTGCCCCCATACATTGGTGGTCAGTAGGAGAGGTGCCTCCATACATTTGTGGTTAGTAGGAGAGGAGCCCCCATACATTGGTTGTCAGTAGGAGATGTGCCCCCATACATTGGTGGTCAGTAGGAGAGGTGCCTCCATACATTGGTGGTCAGTAGGAGAGGTGCTTCCATACATTGGTGGTCAGTAGGAGAGGTGCCCCCATACATTGGTGCTCAGTAGGAGAGGTGCCCCCGTACATTGGTTCTAAGTAGGAGAGGTGCCTCCATACATTGGTGGTCAGTAGGAGAGGTGCCTCCATACATTGGTGGTCAGTAGGAGAGGTGCCTCCATACATTGGTGGTCAGTAGGAGAGGTGCCTCCATACATTGGTGCTCAGTAGGAGAGGTGCCTCCATACATTGGTGGTCAGTAGGAGAGGTGCTTCCATACATTGGTGGTCAGTAGGAGAGGTGCCCCATACATTGGTGGTCAGTAGAAGAGGTGCCTCCATACATTGGTGGTCAGTAGGAGAGGTGCCTCCATACATTGGTGCTCAGTAGGAGAGGTGCTTCCATACATTGGTGCTCAGTAGGAGAGGTGCCTCCATACATTGGTGCTCAGTAGGAGAGGTGCTTCCATACATTGGTGGTCATTAGGAGAGGTGCTTTCATACATTGGTGGTCAGTAGGAGAGGTGCCTCCATACATTGGTGCTCAGTAGGAGAGGTGCTTCCATACATTGGTGGTCAGTAGGAGAGGTGCTTCCATACATTGGTGGTCAGTAGGAGAGGTGCTTCCATACATTGGTGGTCAGTAGGAGAGGTGCCCCCATACATTGGTGCTCAGTAGGAGAGGTGCCTCCATACATTGGTGCTCAGTAAGAGAGGTGCCTCCATACATTGGTGCTCAGTAGGAGAGGTGCCTCCATACATTGGTGCTCAGTAAGAGAGGTGCCTCCATACATTGGTGCTCAGTAAGAGAGGTGCCTCCATACATTGGTGGTCAGTAGGAGAGGTGCTTCCATACATTGGTGGTCAGTAGGAGAGGTGCCTCCATACATTTGTGGTTAGTAGGAGAGGAGCCCCCATACATTGGTGGTCAGTAGGAGATGTGCCCCCATACATTGGTGCTCAGTAGGAGAGGTGCCCCCATACATTGGTGCTCAATAGGAGAGGTGCCTCCATACATTGGTGGTCAGTAGGAGAGGTGCCCCCATACATTGGTGGTCAGTAGGAGAGGTGCCTCCATACATTTGTGGTTAGTAGGAGAGGAGCCCCCATACATTGGTGGTCAGTAGGAGATGTGCCCCCATACATTGGTGGTCAGTAGGAGAGGTGCCTCCATACATTGGTGGTCAGTAGGAGAGGTGCTTCCATACATTGGTGGTCAGTAGGAGAGGTGCCCCCATACATTGGTGCTCAGTAGGAGAGGTGCCCCCGTACATTGGTTCTCAGTAGGAGAGGTGCCTCCATACATTGGTGGTCAGTAGGAGAGGTGCCTCCATACATTGGTGGTCAGTAGGAGAGGTGCCTCCATACATTGGTGGTCAGTAGGAGAGGTGCCTCCATACATTGGTGCTCAGTAGGAGAGGTGCCTCCATACATTGGTGGTCAGTAGGAGAGGTGCTTCCATACATTGGTGGTCAGTAGGAGAGGTGCCCCATACATTGGTGGTCAGTAGGAGAGGTGCCTCCATACATTGGTGGTCAGTAGGAGAGGTGCCTCCATACATTGGTGGTCAGTAGGAGAGGTGCTTCCATACATTGGTGGTCAGTAGGAGAGGTGCCTCCATACATTGGTGCTCAGTAGGAGAGGTGCCTCCATACATTGGTGGTCAGTAGGAGAGGTGCTTCCATACATTGGTGCTCAGTAGGAGAGGTGCCTCCATACATTGGTGGTCAGTAGGAGAGGTGCTTCCATACATTGGTGGTCAGTAGGAGAGGTGCTTCCATACATTGGTGCTCAGTAGGAGAGGTGCTTCCATACATTGGTGGTCAGTAGGAGAGGTGCCTCCATACATTGGTGGTCAGTAGGAGAGGTGCTTCCATACATTGGTGGTCAGTAGGAGAGGTGCTTCCATACATTGGTGCTCAGTAGGAGAGGTGCTTCCATACATTGGTGGTCAGTAGGAGAGGTGCTTCCATATATTGGTGCTCAGTAGGAGAGGTGCTTCCATACATTGGTGGTCAATAGGAGAGGTGCTTCCATACATTGCTGCTCAGTAGGAGAGGTGCTTCCATACATTGGTGCTCAGTAGGAGAGGTGCTTCCATACATTGGTGCTCAGTAGGAGAGGTGCTTCCATACATTGGTGGTCAGTAGGAGAGGTGCCTCCATACATTGGTGGTCAGTAGGATTGGTGCTTCCATACATTGGAGGTCAGTAGGAGAGGTGCTTCCATACATTGGTGCTCAGTAGGAGAGGTGCTTCCATACATTGGTGGTCAGTAGGAGAGGTGCCTCCATACATTGGTGGTCAGTAGGAGAGGTGCTTCCATACATTGGTGGTCAGTAGGAGAGGTGCTTCCATACATTGGTGCTCAGTAGGAGAGGTGCTTCCATACATTGGTGGTCAGTAGGAGAGGTGCTTCCATACATTGGTGCTCAGTAGGAGAGGTGCTTCCATACATTGGTGGTCAATAGGAGAGGTGCTTCCATACATTGGTGGTCAGTAGGAGAGGTGCTTCCATACATTGGTGGTCAGTAGGAGAGGTGCTTCCATACATTGGTGCTCAGTAGGAGAGGTGCTTCCATACATTGGTGCTCAGTAGGAGAGGTGCTTCCATACATTGGTGCTCAGTAGGAGAGGTGCTTCCATACATTGGTGCTCAGTAGGAGACGTGCTTCCATACATTGGTGCTCAGTAGGAGAGGTGCTTCCATACATTGGTGGTCAGTAGGAGAGGTGCCTCCATACATTGGTGGTCAGTAGGAGAGGTGCTTCCATACATTGGTGCTCAGTAGGAGAGGTGCTTCCATACATTGGTGGTCAGTAGGAGAGGTGCCTCCATACATTGGTGGTCAGTAGGAGAGGTGCTTCCATACATTGGTGGTCAGTAGGAGAGGTGCCCCGTACATTGGTGCTCAGTAGGAGAGGTGCCCCCATACATTGGTGCTCAGTAGGAGAGGTGCCCCCATACATTGGTGCTCAGTAGGAGAGGTGCCCCCATACATTGGTGCTCAGTAGGAGAGGTGCCTCCATACATTGGTGCTCAGTAGGAGAGGTGCCCCCATACATTAGTGTTCAGTAGGAGAGGTGCTTCCATACATTGGTGGTCAGTAGGAGAGGTGCCTCCATACATTGATGGTCAGTAGGAGAGGTGCCCCGTACATTGGTGCTCAGTAGGAGAGGTGCCACCATACATTGGTGCTCAGTAGGAGAGGTGCCCCCATACATTGGTGCTCAGTAGGAGAGGTGCCTCCATACATTGGTGCTCAGTAGGAGAGGTGCTTCCATACATTGGTGGTCAGTAGGAGAGGTGCCCCCATACATTGGTGCTCAGTAGGAGAGGTGCCCCCGTACATTGGTTCTCAGTAGGAGAGGTGCCTCCATACATTGGTGGTCAGTAGGAGAGGTGCCTCCATACATTGGTGGTCAGTAGGAGAGGTGCCTCCATACATTGGTGGTCAGTAGGAGAGGTGCCTCCATACATTGGTGGTCAGTAGGAGAGGTGCTTCCATACATTGGTGGTCAGTAGGAGAGGTGCCTCCATACATTGGTGCTCAGTAGGAGAGGTGCCTCCATACATTGGTGGTCAGTAGGAGAGGTGCTTCCATACATTGGTGCTCAGTAGGAGAGGTGCCTCCATACATTGGTGCTCAGTAGGAGAGGTGCTTCCATACATTGGTGGTCAGTAGGAGAGGTGCTTCCATACATTGGTGCTCAGTAGGAGATGTGCTTCCATACATTGGTGGTCAGTAGGAGAGGTGCCTCCATACATTGGTGGTCAGTAGGAGAGGTGCCCCCATACATTGGTGCTCAGTAGGAGAGGTGCCTCCATACATTGGTGCTCAGTAGGAGAGGTGCCTCCATACATTGGTGCTCAGTAGGAGAGGTGCCTCCATACATTGGTGCTCAGTAGGAGAGGTGCCTCCATACATTTGTGGTCAGTAGGAGAGGTGCCTCCATACATTGGTGCTCAGTAGGAGAGGTGCCCCATACACTGGTGCTCAGTAGGAGAGGTGCCCCCATACATTGGTGCTCAGTAGGAGAGGTGCCTCCATACATTGGTGGTCAGTAGGAGAGGTGCCTCCATACATTGGTGGTCAGTAGGAGAGGTGCTTCCATACATTGGTGGTCAGTAGGAGATGTGCCTCCATACATTGGTGGTCAGTAGGAGAGGTGCTTCAATACATTGGTGGTCAGTAGGAGAGGTGCTTCCATACATTGATGGTCAGTAGGAGAGGTGCCTCCATACATTGGTGCTCAGTAGGAGAGGTGCTTCCATACATTGGTGCTCAGTAGGAGAGGTGCCCCCATACATTGGTGCTCAGTAGGAGAGGTGCTTCCATACATTGGTGGTCAGCAGGAGAGGTGCCTCCATACATTGGTGCTCAGTAGGAGAGGTGCCTCCATACATTGGTGCTCAGTAGGAGAGGTGCTTCCATACATTGGTGGTCAGTAGGAGAGGTGCTTCCATACATTGGTGGTCAGTAGGAGAGGTGCTTCCATACATTGGTGGTCAGTAGGAGAGGTGCCTCCATACATTGGTGCTCAGTAGGAGAGGTGCCTCCATACATTGGTGCTCAGTAGGAGAGGTGCTTCCATACATTGGTGGTCAGTAGGAGAGGTGCTTCCATACATTGGTGCTCAGTAGGAGAGGTGCTTCCATACATTGGTGGTCAGCAGGAGAGGTGCCTCCATACATTGGTGCTCAGTAGGAGAGGTGCCTCCATACATTGGTGCTCAGTAGGAGAGGTGCTTCCATACATTGGTGGTCAGTAGGAGAGGTGCTTCCATACATTGGTGGTCAGTAGGAGAGGTGCTTCCATACATTGGTGGTCAGTAGGAGAGGTGCCTCCATACATTGGTGCTCAGTAGGAGAGGTGCCTCCATACATTGGTGCTCAGTAGGAGAGGTGCTTCCATACATTGGTGGTCAGTAGGAGAGGTGCTTCCATACATTGGTGCTCAGTAGGAGAGGTGCTTCCATACATTGGTGCTCAGTAGGAGAGGTGCTTCCATACATTGGTGGTCAGTAGGAGAGGTGCTTCCATACATTGGTGCTCAGTAGGAGAGGTGCTTCCATACATTGGTGCTCAGTAGGAGAGGTGCCCCCATACATTGGTGGTCAGTAGGAGAGGTGCCCCATACATTGGTGGTCAGTAGGAGAGGTGCCCCATACATTGGTGGTCAGTAGGAGAGGTGCCCCATACATTGGTGGTCAGTGGAAGCTGGAAGGAATGCCTTGTTACATTGCTCCATGTTCTAGAGCCCCCTGGATCATATGTTTGCTGATCGCTGGCTTAGATAAACAGTTGCAAGCTCACTTGTTTTAACCTCTCGAACACCACAACATTTATAAAAGGTACCTTGGTAGACGGCGTATCTTGGTAAACAAAGGGTTCATCTCCACTTCTCAAGGAGAATAAATTCACCACAGTTATTCTCTCGGGATAACATCTTGTTGGATGTTGCTATCATTGGCCCTTTTTATTCTGGCAGCACTCCTTGCTTGTTGATTCGAGAAGCTTTTTTATTTTACTTCCACTAGACTGAGGGGAAAAACATCACACAATGGAGACATTGACTGTGATATAATTGTTCCCATGGTTACTTTTCCATCTTTACAGTGAAATTCTGGTGAAATCAAAATAATCAGACTTCTCCGATAAAACAGTGCGAAGAACAACACGAGAAACTCAGCCGCAGCCAATCAGAATCCATCCTGACCTGCGCTGGCTCCAGTAATTAGCATTTTGCCTCTCTGGGTTACTGCGCTCTACTACTGCGCCATGTGCCATGTATTGAGTAACCTCCCTGTGAGCCCAAATCCAATGGCCCCGTACACACGATCCGAATATCGTACCGAAAACAGTCTTCCGAGGAAGGATCGTACGATATTCGGATCGTGTGTACGCTACTTTCGACAGCCGATTACGACCGTTCATCCGATATTATTCGATCGGACATACACGAAAATTTTCCTCGTACGATTCCAGATCGTGCGATTTTCGCTTAGACAGTATAGTTGTCGTCCGAAAATACATTACAACACATGACGTCACTTCCGATTTTTTTTTGTCTTTCGTACGAGAATTTTCGTGACTTTATTTAGCCATTCAGTTTCTACTTGCGACTATTAAGCGAGAACGGTCGTACGATATTCGGAACGTGTGTACGAGGCATTAGGGTAAGAGTTTGTTAGAGTGAGGGCACTGCACACCTAGGGGGCACCAGTCCCATGACCGAAAAAAGTATTGTAGACAATCGCCTTTTAAATGGTAGTCCCCATGGTTAAGATAAAACATTATATACACATATATATATACAAACATTATATACACATATATATATACAAACATTATATACACATATATATATACAAACATTATATACACATATATATATACAAACATTATATACACATATATATATACAAACATTATATACACATATATATATACAAACATTATATACACATATATATATATATATATATATATATATATATATATATATATATATATATATATATATATATATACAGTGGCTTGCGAAAGTATTCGGCCCCCTTGAACTTTTCAACCTTTTGCCACATTTCAGGCTTCAAACATAAAGATATAAAATTTTAATTTTTTGTGAAGAATCACCAACAAGTGGGACACAATTGTGAAGTGGAACGAAATCTATTGGATATTTTAAACTTTTTTAGCAATTAAAAAACTGAAAAGGGGTGCGTGCAAAATTATTCGGCCCCTTTACTTTCAGTGCAGAAAACTCACTCCAGAAGTTCAGCGAGTATCTCTGAATGATCCAATGTTGTCCTAAATCTAAGTCTCAGGGTTCTGTTAAAAGCGCAGAGAGCATCATGAAGACCAAGGAACACACCAGGCAGGTCCGTAATACTGTTGTGTAGAAGTTTAAAGCCGGATTTGGATACAAAAAGATTTCCAAAGCTTTAAACATCCCAAGGAGCACTGTGCAAGCGATCATTTTGAAATGGAAGGAGTATCAGACCACTGCAAATCTACCAAGACCTGGCTGTCCCTCTAAACTTTCAGCTCAGACAAGGAGAAGACTGATCAGAGATGCAGCCAAGAGGCCCATGATCACTCTGGATGAACTGCAGAGAACTACAGCTGAGGTGGGAGAGTCTGTCCATAGGACAACAATCGGTCGTACACTGCACAAATCTGGCCTTTATGGAAGAGTGGCAAGAAGAAAGCCATTTCTGAAAGATATCCATAAAAAGTCTCGTCTAAAGTTTGCCACAAGCCACCTGGGAGACACACCAAACATGTGGAAGAAGGTGCTCTGGTCCGATGAAACCAAAATCAAACTTTTTGGCCACAATGCAAAACGATATGTTTGGCGTAAAAGCAACACAGCTCATCACACTCAACACACCATCCCCACTGTGAAACATGGTGGTGGCAGCATCATGGTTTGGGCCTGCTTTTCTTCAGCAGGGACAGGGAAGATGGTTAAAATTGAGGGGAAGATGGATGGAGCCAAATACAGGACCATTCTGGATGAAAACCTGTTGGAGTCTGCAAAAGACCTGAAACTGGGACGGAGATTTATCTTCCAACAAGACAATGATCCCAAACATACAGCAAAATCTACAAAGGAATGGTTCACAAATAAACGTATCCAGGTGTTAGAATGGCCAAGTCAAAGTCCAGACCTGAATCCAATCGAGAATCTGTGGAAAGAGCTGAAAACTGCTGTTCACAAACGCTCTCCATCCAACCTCACTGAGCTCGAGCTGTTTTGCAAGGAAGAATGGGCAAGAATTTCAGTCTCTCGATGTGCAAAACTGATAGAGACATACCCCAAGCGACTTGCAGCTGTAATCGCAGCAAAAGGTGGCTCTACAAAGTATTAACGCAAGGGGGCCGAATAATTTTGCACGCCCCACTTTTCATTTTTTTATTAGTTAAAAAAGTTTCAAAAATCCAAAAGATTTCGTTCCACTTCACAATTGTGTCCCACTTGTTGGTGATTCTTCACAAAAAATTAAAAAATTGATATCTTTATGTTTGAAACCTGAAATGTGGCAAAAGGTTGAAAAGTTCAAGGGGGCCGAATACTTTCGCAAGCCACTGTATATACATATATATATACATATATACATATATATATACATATATACACATATACACACACACACACCTATCATTACTAAATGGGGTACACACTATAAGAAAATCAGGCGAACGTTGGTGCGATTTTTCTCAATGTTTCACAGCGAATCGAAACCGATGAAAGAAAATTCTTACGAATACGACAAAGGCTTTTTTTTGTTGTTGTTGTTTATTGTTTATGATCATGCGCAGTCTTTCTTTTCTGATTTTTCTTGTACGAAAATCGTACGAAAACGGTACACGTTAACCACTTCCGGACCGCCGCACGCCGATGTACGTCCAAACTTTGAAGGGGGATATCGCCCCCCCTCCCGCCGCGATCTGGTGCCCTCCGCAGCTTACCGGAGCCTTCGGTAGCAGCGGAGGCGATCGAGTCCATCTCGATCCTGTGCCTGGAGACGAGTGAGGCTAAGATGGCGCCCACTCGTCTCCATGACACTGCTGGGCGGAAGCCACGTCAAAAACGACGTCACTTCCGCCCACGCCTCTTAAAAACATATTTTATTCAACGTCATTTTTTTAAATGACTTTTTTTCTTTTTTTTTTTTTAATTGCATTTTAGTGTAAATATGAGATGTGATGTCTTTTTGACCCCCCAGATCTCATATTTAAGAGGACCTGTCATGCTTTTTTTCTATTACAAGGGATGTTTACATTCCTTGTAATAGGAATAAAAGTGACACAATTTTTTTTTTTTAAAAAAACTGTGTAAAAATAAATAAAATAATGTAGAATAAATAATAAAAATTTTTTTTTTAAAAACCCCCGTCCCGACGAGCTCGCGCGCAGAAGAAAACGCATACGCGAGTAGCGCCCGCATATGAAAACGGTGGTCAGACCATACATGTGCGGTATCGCCGCGATCGTTAGAGCGAGAGTAATAATTCTCACCCTAAACCTCCTCTGTAATGCAAAACATGCAACCTGTGGAATTTTTTAAACGTTGCCTATGGAGATTTTTGAGGGTAAAAGTTTGACGCCATTCCACGAGCGGGCGCAATTTTGAAGCGTGACATGTTGGGTATCAATTTACTCGGCGTAACATTATCTTTCACAATATAAAAAAAAAAAAATTGGGCTAACTTTACTGTTGTCTTATTTTTTTATTCAAAAAATTTTCCAAAAAAAAGTGCGCTTATAAGACCGCTGCGCAAATACGGTGCAAAAAAAAAAAAAAAGTATTGCAACGACCGCCATTTTATTCTCTAGGGTGTTAGAAAAAAAAACATATATAATGTTTGGGGGTTCTAAGTAATTTTCTAGCAAAAAAACCCCCATTTTAAACATGTAAACACCTAAAATCCAAAACGAGGCTGGTCCTTAAGTGGTTAAGCGAAAATTGTTCGGCTGTGGAAAGTTGTGTGCACGCTATACGAAAATCGTCCAAAAATTCTTGGGACGAATATGTTCTTTCCGCATTTCTTGCTCTATATAAATAAAAAAGTTTGTTATATATATATATATATATATATATATATATATATATATATATATAGATATAGATATAGATATAGATATAGATATAGATAGATAGATAGATAGATAGATAGATAGATAGATAGATAGATAGATAGATAGATTCAAAGTGTGAGAGTGCTGAAGCTGAAAATTGGCCTGGGCAGGAAGGGGGTAAAAGTACCCGGTAGGCAAGTGGTTAAAGGCCAAAAAAAACAGCAAAACTTGAAGGTCTATTCCACCTCCTGCTATGAAGGGGTTAAACACGCCGCCCTTCTCTGAGCGCTCCGTCCCTTCCCCTAAGCTCATTAGTAATACAGTTATCTCCGGATTAGATTGGGTCTCTGGAAGGTGGCCGGTCTCCAACTTCTGTAACTACATTTCCACCGCAAATGGAAGAAAGCTAATTAAAAATCATGTCCGTGGCATTGGGTTCATAGCAGCAAGGTGCCAGGATCCTGCCCGCCGGAGTCTGCCCTGACCCGGATATCACAGGACATTGCAGAACATTGTGTGCCCCTTCTGTCCTTTAAAGTGGACCTCCCACCAGGGGCGGACTGATAACTCATGGGGCCCCCGGGCAATAGGAGATGATGGGGCCACACAGTACACACAGACAGATGTAAAAAAAACCCCACAGATTTATACATACTGTCTCTGGTTTTACTGAGGCTGGCAACCCTGATGGGGCCCCCTAGTGGCCCAGGGCCCTCGGCGGTGCCCGAGTGGCTCAATGGTCAGTCCGCCTCTGCCTCCCGCCAACTTCACAAATCTACAAAAATACATTCCCGACATCGCAATATACAGCAACCATATCATTGCTTTCAGAAAAGCTTTAAAAAGCCACCCTTGTGCTCCAGACAGTGACTTTGCCTAGTCTCAGATGATGTCAGCAGTCTGTTGCAGGCAGGAGGAAGCATTTCCTCAGTCTCCTCTCCCCCCAGTGATCAAACTGCAACAATGTAACCTTGCCCAGGGTGAGAAGATATCAGTCTACTGCAGACAGGAGGAAGCATTTCCTATGTCCCCCCCCCCTATTGATCAGACTGCAACATTGTAACTTTGCCTAGGCTGAGATACTGTCACCAATCTGCTTCAGACAAGAGCAAGCATTTCCTCAGTCTCCCCTCCCCCAGTGATCGGATTGCAACATTGTAACTTTGCCTAGGCTGAGATATTGTCATCAGTTTGCTGCAGGCAAGAGCAAGCATTTCCTCACTCTCCCCTCCCCCGTGATCACCCTGCAACATTATAACTTTGCCTAGGCTGAGATTATGTCATCAGTCTGCTGCAGGCAGGAGGAAGCATTTCCTAAGTCTCCTTCCCCCTCCCAGTGATCAGTAGGGGTGTTGAAATTAATCGTAGCATCGATGCATCGCGATTCGACCACCCACGATGCGGCATCGATGCTACGACCTTGCACAATCGATTTTCTGATGACGTCACCCGCACGTCGCTATATGCGTTGCGTCCGAGTCTGAACTGAGCCGAAAGCAGCCGAAGGAGCCGTGGGCCGCGCCTTTGTTCCTGCCCCCCCCCCAACCGACGTCATCCTCAGCTGCTTGGTGCTGCGAGACACGTGGAGTGAGTGTCCCCCAACATCCGCTCTGTCTATAGGGCTGTGATTACGGGGCAGGTAAACGAAGCATTTCCTCACTCTCCCCTCCCCCAGTGATCAGACTGCAACATTATAACTTTTCCTAGGCTGATATATTGCCATCAGTCTGCTGCAGGCATGAGGAAGCATTTCCTCAGTCTCCTCTCCCTCGGTGCTGGTTTACACTAGTGGGACTAATGATGCGATTTGGGTTGCACAGAGTCACATGACAAGAGAAAACACATTATATTCAGCAGCGCTCGCTCTTATCAATGCCACTTTAAAAAAAAGGTTCCTGTGCTACTTTGCTGCAATTTTACAGTGCAATTTGGCCCCATAGAATATGCAAAGTTGCACTGAAAATCGCATCCAAATTGCATGGCAGCAGTGGCTCAGTCATTGGACTGCAGCATAGTATCTTTGTAGCAAGTCACAAGTTAAGAGGCTGCAGCAGGGGGCTGATCTGTGTCAGACATTTGTGAACACAACCAAGAACTTCACATGATTACATGATTGTGTCATCTCTGAGCTGCATCTCTCTAGGAAGTTAAGGGGGAGCCTGAATGATGGAAGAGGAAAAAAAAAGGTGACAGAGGGTGGAGCTCCAGCACGCAGCATGTGATTGACATCATCAGTTCTGTTCTTATGTGCTGTATAAAGAGGGGGTGTGTCCCTTCCCTCCAATCAGCTCTCCTCAGTGAGCTCTGCAGAGTGTAACTTCAGAACACCGCCCCCCCCCCCGCTTTCTGACAGCTCAGACATGCCATCTAAATTCTACCCTTTGAACGTCTGTAGAGAAAAAAAAGGCTGCAGATAAATTGATTGTAAAGGTGTTTTTTTGTTTTTTGTTTTTTAATAACAAACATGTTATATTTACCTCCTCTGTGCAAGGGTTTTGCACAAAGGGGCCCCAATCCTCCTTTTCTGGGGTCTCCCGGAGGCGCTCCAGGCCCAGGGTGCCCCCCCCCATGGAGAGCCGCTTTCCATTGGGGGCACTCGTGCAGGCGCACTCCATTGACACAGACAGCAGGACTCGGCCCCTCCCCCTGGCTCCCGTATCACTGGATTTGATTGACAGCAGCAGGAGCCAATGGCTGCGCTGTTATCAATCTATCCAATGAAGACCCGAGACAGCAGCTGGGCTCGTTCCCCGTCGCTGGAACGATCGGGTCTCAGGTAAGAAAAGGTGGGATCTGAGGGGGGGAGGGGCACTGCAGCACTGAAGGTTTTTCACCTTAATGCATAGAATGCAAACCATGAGACTTCCTGATAAATGTTCTTTTATTATATGCAGTGTTAAAATACCACATTATGGCCACTAGATGGAGTTGAAGAGCAAGGGAAATACATTCCTGAAACAAGAGATACAGTGTAACTATTCTAGAGAACCAATGGTTACATAAATTTGTTAATTCTTTCTAGCGTTCTTTAGAATTGTTACATTGTCTCTCTTGTTACAATAATGCTCCTCAGCTCCATCTAGTGGCCGATATTCGAACACTCATAAAACAGCCCAAAGAACATTCGTTTTAGCCAAATTTGCACAGACAGAACGAACATACATGCAGATTCCACCACCGAGTCTCCTGCAGGTAATTGCAAATGGGCCCCATTTGCAAGTATGAATCAGGCTTGAGATCCACGCCTTCAGTGAGCCTACCATACCTGCCAGGGGGCGCCATAACATGACCTCATCCCTCGCCCCACAGGCAGGATTTGGCATCCTCTGCTTCTCTCCAGTGCTTTGGGTTGCGGGATGGATCGTCATCATCCTCATGTACACACTGGAGGAATTTTGATTCTGCAACGTATGTGATGACATCAGAGTGCGACGGCCAGTTGGAGCGCCTTACGGTTCTTTCAGGCAGGTGGTAATGCCCCCTGGAGCATGGGGCCGGGTTGCAATGGCGACCCTTCTGACCCCTGTATGTACACCCCTGGGCAGATGTCCAGGAGACATTACTGATGCCTTTTATTTGTTGTTGTTTTATTTTTTACTTTTTTTTGTTTGAATTGCCAAACGAAAATATTACATTGTGCCACTGTGCAGCGTCTATGAGCCGAGCGTTTTGCTTGTGGCCCCATTGATCTCAATGAGCGAGTTTGACAGGTAGTGTTTCCCTAAAGCAGGGGGGGTCTCAAACTGGTGGGCCCCCCAGCTGTTGTGCAACTACAAGTCCCATCATGCCTCTGTCTGAGGGAGTCATGCTTGTAACTGTCTGCCTTGCAATGCCTCATGGGACTTGTAGATTCGCAACAACTGGAGGGCCGCCAGTTTGAGACCCCCTGCCCGAAAGTTTTTCCATCCCCCTCAACCCCCCCCCCCCCCCAACCCCCTGACACTCCTTGTCACCTATTTTGATGTTCTAGATATTTTCACATCTTCCTCCTCATTAGCCATTTAAAACAAAACGCCAACCAGCCAAGCAAAGTCGGGAATTTGAAATGATAATGTGCGCGGCGCCGCCATTAGCATGCATAATGGGGGCCGTCCAATCACCGAGTCACCTTGCTGTTTAATAAGTCGTATTTACTCTTCCGTCTGACATTGAAAAGCTGCGTTATTATTATTTCAGCTGCGGCGGCGAGATAGCGAAGGCGGTAAACACATCCATCTGGAAGGGGAGCGCGTCTCTCCAATGTAAACATCTCTGGCGGTGACAGATCGCAATGTCGCCCATCAATCCGGGACTGTCAGGGTGACCCGAGGTTCCTGGAGCCGTCCTAAGGGTGCCACCTTTTCTTCAAGTCAAATCCGAACACTTTAGCGGTGCACAGCAATTTTTTTATACATATATTTTGCTAATAAGTAACATTTCTAATCATATGAAGTCAATGACATCAGAGTCCACAGAGTCCCCCTTTTACATCTGAACTCACACAGATCCCTTTCACTGTAAGGGGGGACTCTGCAGACTCTGATGGAAGGGAGAACTCTGGGGCCTCTAACATAAGGGATGCTCTGGGAACCCTGATCTAAGGGGGAACACTGAGAACTCTGATGCACGGAGAGGACCCTAGGCAACCCTAGGCAATCTCCCGATATAGAAAGGATTTCCCAGAAAATTGTCCTTGGAAAAAAGTACCTGTCATTATCCCCCCCCCCCCCCACCCAATGCAGACCAGAGCCACTCTAACCCAGGTAGGACTTGGTGGCCTGCACTGGGGGCTACCGAAAATCTCAAAAATTCTATCTTCAGTCTACATCCCGTGTAAGCATTTGACACAGTTCCCCATAAACGTTTACTGTACAAAATAAGGTGCGTTGGCATGGACCATAGGGTGAGTACATGGATTGAAAACTGGCTACAAGGGCGAGTTCAGAGGGTGGTGATAAATGGGGAGTACTCGGAATGGTCAGGGGTGGGTAGTGGGGTCCCCCAAGGTTCTGTGCTGGGACCAATCCTATTTAATTTGTTCATAAATGACCTGGAGGATGGGATAAATAGTTCAATCTCTGTATTTGCGGACGATACTAAGCTAAGCAGGGCAATAACTTCTCCGCAGGATGTGGAAACCTTGCAAGAAGATCTGAACAAATGAATGGGGTGGGCGACTACATGGCAAATGAGGTTCAATGTAGAAAAATGTAAGATAATGCATTTGGGTGGCAAAAATCTGAATGCAATCTATAGACTGGGGGGAGAACCTCTGGGGGGATCTAGGATGGAAAAGGACCTGGGGGTCCTAGTAGATGATAGGCTCAGCAATGGCATGCAATGCCAAGCTGCTGCTAACAAAGCAAACAGAATATTGGCATTAAAAAGGGGATCAACTCCAGAGATAAAACGATAATTCTCCCGCTCTGCAAGACTCTGGTCCGGCCGCACCTGGAGTATGCTGTCCAGTTCTGGGCACCAGTCCTCAGGAAGGATGTACTGGAAATGGAGCGAGTACAAAGAAGGGCAACAAAGCTAATAAAGGGTCTGGAGGATCTTAGTTATGAGGAAAGGTTGCGAGCTCTGAACTTATTCTCTCTGGAGAAGAGACACCTGAGAGGGGATATGATTTCAATCTACAAACCCCACAATAGGGATAAAACTTTTTTGCGGAAGGGAGTTTAACAAGACACGTGGCCACTCATTAAAATTAGAAGAAAAGAGGTTTAACCTTAAACTACGTAGAGGGTTCTTTACTGTAAGAGCGGCAAGGATGTGGAATTCCCTTCCACAGGCGGTGGTCTCAGCGGGGGGCATTGATAGCTTCAAGAAACTATTAGATAATCACCTGAATGACCGCAACATACAGGGATATACAATGTAATACTGACACATAATCACACACATAGGTTGGACTTGATGGACTTGTGTCTGTTTTCGACCTCACCTACTATGTAACTATGTGTAGGGTAACCCATTCATTTCAATGGGCTGCCCTGGATGCACGAAACGCGTACGGACACAATCCCTGGGCTCCTTTCCAGAAACATGTGACACCTAACCGCATGGTGCAGCTGCACGGGGTGCCATTAACAATAAATGCCCGTCTACTAAAGGGCGACGCGTTTCCTCAAGTAAGGAAAACACGCGATTTTTGCTCTTGTTCTCGACACGCAAAGGATCTGAAACTAGACTTAAAGCTGTACTCCGGGCAGATAAAAGAATAAAACTTGTTCTAATCCAGTTACGTCTTCATGGGAATGAGTAATCCAGTGGTTGTGAACTCTTATATACACCCAGTGAAGGGGGACTATCCTCAGGTGATACACAGAGATGAAACAAATCCTCCTACATAATTTGTACCTGTTTATCTGCAATCATCTCTTCTCTTCAGCCTTTCAAAGTCCAGAATTTATAAAGCTCGTCTGAGCTATCAGAATAAAGGGGGCAGAGGGCTGAAATTACACTCTGCAGAGGTCAGTGATTGAAGGGAAGGGACACCCCCCCCCCCCCTTTTACACAGCACACAGGAACAAAGCTGTGTGCTGGAGCTCCTCCCCTGTCACCATTTTTCTCTTGGTGTCAGGAAAACTTGTCAGAAGTGACACATGCTTATAGCTGAGGAAGGAGGCAGCAGATAGAAAGGACACTTAATGCTCTGGATTGAGACAAGTACACACTATAGAGGGATATGCTTTGTTCATATTTCAAGTCTGAGGTTTACAACAACATTAAATGTTTGTTCAGATAGAGCTAATACAAATACCCCGGTCTGATCTACTTTGCTTTCTGCAATCCCCTGCACAACAGCAGCAATCCAGTAACAGAGGGAAGGGTCAACACTGAACCAATCAGAGCTCTTTTGCTTACAGAGAACATGCTGATAGGTGGAGAGAGCAACAAGGATGACCTCATCAGAAACCTGCTCCAGTCACAAGCCAGGGGGGCGGGTCCTGGACCAGGCTGTGCATTGCTTAATTGTAAGGTGGACTACAGGGAGGTCCAGAGTATATCAGGGGGGCCTAAATCACAAGACTGTCTGAACAGAATAACAATCCCTTTTGCATCTAACACCTCCCATATACTCTGTATATGTACGTCAACTGTGTATTGATTATTTATTGAAACAGATTAGATTGAAAGCTCTAATGAGCAGGGCTGCCTAACCTTCTTGTCTTGAATTGTTGGCGCTATACAAATCCTGTTTAATAATAAAAATTATTAAATAATATAATATTAGTAGTAGCAATAATAATAATTATAAGAAGAAGAAGAGTAATAGTTGTAGTAATATTACTAAATAATATAATAGTAATACTACTATGACTACATTACGACATTACATAATAATGTACATTATGACTACATATGACAATTACATAATAATAATAGTAATAATAATAATGAAATAGTAGTAGAAGTAATAATAATAATAATAATAATAGTTGTAGTAATACTACAACTACAAGGAAAATATAAGAATAATAGTAGTTGTTCTACTACTAATATAATAGTAATAATAATAAAATTATTATTAATAATAGTAATAATTATAATACCAGTTTTAGTAATACTACTAATAATATAATAGTAAAAATATTAATAGTAATTGTAACACTGCTACTATTACTCATACTAAAATAATAAAATAGTAATAATATTAATAATAATAGGTGTAGTAATACTACTAATAATAATATTAATAATAATAATAATAATAATAGCTGTAGTAATACTACTACTACAACTAATAATAAAAAAATAAAATAATAATGGTTCTACTGCTACTACTACTACTACTACTACTACTACTACTAATGTAATAGTAATAATAATAAAATTATTAATAATAATAGTAATAAGAATAATACCAGTTTTAGCAATACTACTAATAATATAATAGTAAAATTATTATTATTATTATTATTATTATTATTATTAATAATAATAATAATAATAATAGTTATAGTAATACTACTAATATAATAATAATAATAATAATAATAATAATAATAATAATAATAATAATAATGATAATAATAATAATAATAATAATAATAATAATAATAATAATAATAATAATAGCTGTAGTAATACTACTACTATAACTAATAATAAAAAAATAATAATAATAGTTCTACTACTACTACTACTACTACTGCTACTACTAATGTAATGGTAATAATAATAAAATTATTATTAATAAAAGTAATAAGAATAATACCAGTTTTAGTAATAGTATGAATAATATAATAGTAAACATATCAATAATAAATTGTAATACTTCTACTATTACTCATACTAAAATAATAAAATAGTAATAATAAGAATATTTTTAATAATACTACTACTACAACTATTAATAAAAAAATATGATAATAATAGTAATAATAATAATAATAGTTCTACTACTACTATTACTACTAATATAATAGTGAAAATAATAATAGTAATAACTATAATAAACAGTTTTAGTGTTACTACTACTACTAATAATCTATTTGTGGGAAAAAAATAATAATATAATAGTAATACTACTACATTACGACATTACATAATAATGTACATTATGATTACATATGACAACTAGAAAAGGTACAATTTCTGGGGAAATTGTGAAAAGTGTTCTTGCCTCTACAACTGGAGTGGGCGGAGTAACTGGGTGGGGTGGAGTGGCTTGAGTAACTGTGAAAAGTGTTAAAAAGCTTAATATTTTAAAAAGTATAAATAGTAGTAAAAAAGTTCCATCATTCGCTGAAAGAGCTGAACATTTTTTTCAAAAGTAATTTTTTTTTCAAAAATGAATTTTTTTTAATCAAAAATGATTTTTTTTTCTTCAAAAATGATTTTTTTTTTCAAAAGTAATTTTTTTTTTCAAAGGTAATTTTTTTTTTCAAAAATGATTTTTTTTATTTCAAAAATAATTTTTTTTTCGAAATTATTATTTTTTTTAAAGTAATTTTTTTTTCAAAAATAATTTTTTTTTTCAAAAATATTTTTTTTTTCAAATATATTTTTTTTTCAAAAATAATTTTTTTTTTAAAAGAAATTTTTTTTTCAAAAATATTTTTTTTTTCAAAAATAATTTTTTTTTTTTCAAAAATATTTTTTTTTTCAAAAATATATTTTTTTTTTCAAAAATGATTTTTTTTTTTCCAAAATTATTTTTTTACTTTTTTCAAAAATTTTTTTTTTTTTTCAAAAATATTTTTTTTTTTACATGGGGCGGTCATAATGTTTTGGCTGATCATGGGGTGGTCATAATGTTTTGGCTGATCATGGGGTTGTCAGCTTTTGTCACTTCCCACTCTAGTTTTGAACATTTCGCCATTCATTCCTATGGGACCAATTTCGCCGCAAAAACGTCATTTCGTGGACCATTCGGCAAAACATTCCACAAAGTAATAACACACCAATCGGGAACAATCCGCTCGTTTCGGTATATTATTTGTCTCTGTAGTGTGAAAACTGTGGGAGGAGTCTACAAGCATTATCAAGTCTAGCAGATGAAGTCACATGCATTTGGAGTGTCTCAGCATCTTGTGTTTACAACCACTGTTTCCTAGCAACGCTCATGCCCTGTTTATGCTTCCCAAATACTGCTTCATCAAAACTGCCCCATCAGAATTACCCCATCAAAACTGCCCCATCATATTCCTCTATTATAAATCAGTACATGGTGTGTCTGTCCCCTCCCCCGGGCTCTGTAATCAGCTGAGATGCTCCAGCCACCTTCCCCCCTGTGTATAACAGAAGCTTTGGTAACCATGGCAACAAAACAAACACTAACAGTACACTCTGATTAATGGCTAAAATTTCCTGAAATGACCTCTAAACAAATGGCCGTATTTTAAAAACTATACATCCTACAGCGAAGATCTTTATATTGTGAGAATCACAAGACCCAGACCTAGATTTTGATGTATAGTATGTCTCTGAAATATTAAAAATGAAGGCACAGTCGCAGTTTAGAAATTGCCCTTCAAATTTGGAGGGGGCTAGAGTGTAGTTTCAATGAATGTCAATGGACGGCGTGAGTTGCAAACAAATGGTCATATTGTGAAAACTATCAGGACTATGGCTTAGCCGTGGACATGTTTAGTGGCAGCAGGGATAGCTGAACGTTTTGATATAAGATTTGTGTAGGTGGGCTTGAAAATGAGGGAGTGGCGGCAGTTTAGAAATCATGTTCTGATTTTCCAGCTTTTGTCATCTCCCACTCTAGTTTCCCCATTCATTCCTATGGGACCAATTTCGCCGCAAAAACGACGATATTTCGTGAACCATTCGGCGAAACGTTCCACAAAGTAATAGCACACCATTCGGGAACAATCCGCACGTTTCGGTATATTACTTGTCTATGTAGTGTAAAAACTGTGGGAGGAGTTAGGGTGGTAAATTTGGCTATAATAATAAGAATAATATATATGTGAGATAACAGTAAGTGGTCTTGCTATGCAAGAACACTTAATTACATAATAATAATAGTAACAATAACTAGAAAAGGTACAATTTCTGGGGAAATTGTGAAAGTGTTCTTGCCTCTACAACTGGAGTGGGCGGAGTAACTGGGTGGGGTGGAGTGGCTTGAGTAACTGTGAAAAATGTTAAAAAGCTTAATATTTTAAAAAGTATAAATAGTAGTAAAAAAGTTCCATCATTAGCTGAAAGAGCTGAACATTTTTTTCAAAAGTAATTTTTTTTTTCAAAAATGAACTTTTTTTATTCAAAAATGATTTTTTTTTCTTCAGAAATGAATTTTTTTTTTCAAAAATCATTATTTTTTTCAAAAATGAATTTTTTTTTCAAAAATAATTTTTTTTTTCGAAATGATTTTTTTTTTAAGCAATTTTTTTTTCAAAAAAATTTTTTTTTCAAAAATAATTTTTTATTTTTTTCAAAAATAATTTTTTTTTTTTCAAAAATACTTTTTTTTCAAAAATATTTTTTTTTCAAAAATAATTTTTTTTTTTTTCAAAAATACTTTTTTTTTTACATGGGGCGGTCATAATGTTTTGGCTGATCATGGGGTGGTCATAATGTTTTGGCTGATCATGGGGTTGTCAGCTTTTGTCACCTCCCACTCTAGTTTTGAACATTTCGCCATTCATTCCTATGGGACCAATTTCGCCGCAAAAACGACATTTCGTGGACCATTCGGCGAAACATTCCACAAAGTAATAACACACCAATCGGGAACAATCCGCTCGTTTCGGTATATTATTTGTCTCTGTAGTGTGAAAACTGTGGGAGGAGTCTACAAGCATTATCAAGTCTAGCAGATGAAGTCACATGCATTTGGAGTGTCTCAGCATCTTGTGTTTACAACCACTGTTTCCTAGCAACGCTCATGCCCTGTTTATGCTTCCCAAATACTGCTTCATCAAAACTGCCCCATCAGAATTACCCCATCAAAACTGCCCCATCATATTCCTCTATTATAAATCAGTGCATGGTGTGTCTGTCCCGTCCCCCGGGCTCTGTAATCAGCTGAGATGCTCCAGCCACCTTCCCCCCTGTGTATAACAGAAGCTTTGGTATTTTAAAAACTATACATCCTACAGAGAAGATCTTTATATTGTGAGAATCACAAGACCCAGACCTAGATTTTGATGTATAGTATGTCTCTGAAATATTAAAAATGAAGGCACAGTCGCAGTTTAGAAATTGCCCTTCAAATTTGGAGGGGGCTAGAGTGTAGTTTCAATGAATGTCAATGGACGGCGTGAGTTGCAAACAAATGGTCATATTGTGAAAACTATCAGGACTATGGCTTAGCCGTGGACATGTTTAGTGGCAGCAGGGATAGCTGAACGTTTTGATATAAGATTTGTGTAGGTGGGCTTGAAAATGAGGGAGTGGCGGCAGTTTAGAAATCATGTTCTGATTTTCCAGCTTTTGTCATCTCCCACTCTAGTTTCCCCATTCATTCCTATGGGACCAATTTCGCCGCAAAAACGACGATATTTCGTGAACCATTCGGCGAAACGTTCCACAAAGTAATAGCACACCATTCGGGAACAATCCGCACGTTTCGGTATATTACTTGTCTATGTAGTGTAAAAACTGTGGGAGGAGTTAGGGTGGTAAATTTGGCTATAATAATAAGAATAATATATATGTGAGATAACAGTAAGTGGTCTTGCTATGCAAGAACACTTAATTACATAATAATAATAGTAACAATAACTAGAAAAGGTACAATTTCTGGGGAAATTGTGAAAGTGTTCTTGCCTCTACAACTGGAGTGGGCGGAGTAACTGGGTGGGGTGGAGTGGCTTGAGTAACTGTGAAAAATGTTAAAAAGCTTAATATTTTAAAAAGTATAAATAGTAGTAAAAAAGTTCCATCATTAGCTGAAAGAGCTGAACATTTTTTTCAAAAGTAATTTTTTTTTTCAAAAATGAACTTTTTTTATTCAAAAATGATTTTTTTTCTTCAGAAATGAATTTTTTTTTTCAAAAATCATTATTTTTTTCAAAAATGAATTTTTTTTTCAAAAATAATTTTTTTTTTCGAAATGATTTTTTTTTTAAGCAATTTTTTTTTCAAAAAAATTTTTTTTTCAAAAATAATTTTTTATTTTTTTCAAAAATAATTTTTTTTTTTTCAAAAATACTTTTTTTTTAAAAATATTTTTTTTTCAAAAATAATTTTTTTTTTTTTCAAAAATACTTTTTTTTTTACATGGGGCGGTCATAATGTTTTGGCTGATCATGGGGTGGTCATAATGTTTTGGCTGATCATGGGGTTGTCAGCTTTTGTCACCTCCCACTCTAGTTTTGAACATTTCGCCATTCATTCCTTGGGACCAATTTCGCCGCAAAAACGACATTTCGTGGACCATTCGGCGAAACATTCCACAAAGTAATAACACACCAATCGGGAACAATCCGCTCGTTTCGGTATATTACTTGTCTCTGTAGTGTAAAAACTGTGGGAGGAGTCTACAAGCATTATCAAGTCTAGCAGATGAAGTCACATGCATTTGGGGTGTCTCAGCATCTTGTGTTTACAACCACTGTTTCCTAGCAACGCTCATGCCCTGTTTATGCTTCCCAAATACTACTTCATCAAAACTGCCCCATCAGAATTACCCCATCAAAACTGCCCCATCATATTCCTCTATTATAAATCAGTACATGGTGTGTCTGTCCCCTCCCCCGGGCTCTGTAATCAGCTGAGATGCTCCAGCCACCTTCCCCCCTGTGTATAACAGAAGCTTTGGTAACCATGGCAACAAAACAAACACTAACAGTACACTCTGATTAATGGCTAAAATTTCCTGAAATGACCTCTAAACAAATGGCCGTATTTTAAAAACTATACATCCTACAGCGAAGATCTTTATATTGTGAGAATCACAAGACCCAGACCTAGATTTTGATACATAGTATGTCTCTGAAATATTAAAATTGAAGGCACGGTCGCAGTTTAGAAATTGCCCTTCAAATTTGAAGGGGCTAGAGTGTAGTTTCAATGAATGTCAATGGACGGCGTGAGTTGCAAACAAATGGTCATATTGTGAAAACTATCAGGACTATGGCTTAGCCGTGGACATGTTTAGTGGCAGCAGGGATAGCTGAACGTTTTGATATAAGATTTGTGTAGGTGGGCTTGAAAATGAGGGAGTGGCGGTAGTTTAGAAATCATGTTCTGATTTTCCAGCTTTTGTCATCTCCCACTCTAGTTTCCCCATTCATTCCTATGGGACCAATTTCGCCGCAAAAATGACGATATTTCGTGAACCATTCGGCGAAACGTTCCACAAAGTAATAGCACACCATTCGGGAACAATCCGCACGTTTCGGTATATTACTTGTCTATGTAGTGTAAAAACTGTGGGAGGAGTTAGGGTGGTAAATTTGGCTATAATAATAATAATAATATATATGTGAGATAACAATAAGTGGTCTTGCTATGCAAGAACACTTAATAACTAGAAAAGGTACAATTTCTGGGGAAATTGTGAAAGTGTTCTTGCCTCTACAACTGGAGTGGGCGGAGTAACTGGGTGGGGTGGAGTGGCTTGAGTAACTGTGAAAAGTGTTAAAAAGCTTAATATTTTAAAAAGTATAAATAGTAGTAAAAAAGTTCCATCATTCGCTGAAAGAGCTGAACATTTTTTTCAAAAGTAATTTTTTTTTTCAAAAATGAATTTTTTTTAATCAAAAATGATTTTTTTTTTCTTCAAAAATGATTTTTTTTTTCAAAAGTAATTTTTTTTTTCAAAGGTAATTTTTTTTTTCAAAAATGAATTTTTGTATTTCAAAAATAATTTTTTTTTCGAAATTATTTTTTTTAAAGTAATTTTTTTTCAAAAATAATTTTTTTTTTTCAAAAATATTTTTTTTTTCAAATATATTTTTTTTTCAAAAATAATTTTTTTTTTTAAAGAAATTTTTTTTTCAAAAATATTTTTTTTTCAAAAATAATTTTTTTTTTTCAAAAATATTTTTTTTTTCAAAAATATTTTTTTTTTTTTCAAAAATATTTTTTTTTTTTCAAAAATGATTTTTTTTTTCAAAAATTATTTTTTTACTTTTTTCAAAAAATTTTTTTTTTTTCAAAAATATTTTTTTTTTTACATGGGGCGGTCATAATGTTTTGGCTGATCATGGGGTTGTCAGCTTTTGTCACTTCCCACTCTAGTTTTGAACATTTCGCCATTCATTCCTATGGGACCAATTTCGCCGCAAAAACGTCATTTCGTGGACCATTCGGCAAAACATTCCACAAAGTAATAACACACCAATCGGGAACAATCCGCTCGTTTCGGTATATTATTTGTCTCTGTAGTGTGAAAACTGTGGGAGGAGTCTACAAGCATTATCAAGTCTAGCAGATGAAGTCACATGCATTTGGAGTGTCTCAGCATCTTGTGTTTACAACCACTGTTTCCTAGCAACGCTCATGCCCTGTTTATGCTTCCCAAATACTGCTTCATCAAAACTGCCCCATCAGAATTACCCCATCAAAACTGCCCCATCATATTCCTCTATTATAAATCAGTGCATGGTGTGTCTGTCCCCTCCCCCGGGCTCTGTAATCAGCTGAGATGCTCCAGCCACCTTCCCCCCTGTGTATAACAGAAGCTTTGGTATTTTAAAAACTATACATCCTACAGAGAAGATCTTTATATTGTGAGAATCACAAGACCCAGACCTAGATTTTGATGTATAGTATGTCTCTGAAATATTAAAAATGAAGGCACAGTCGCAGTTTAGAAATTGCCCTTCAAATTTGGAGGGGGCTAGAGTGTAGTTTCAATGAATGTCAATGGACGGCGTGAGTTGCAAACAAATGGTCATATTGTGAAAACTATCAGGACTATGGCTTAGCCGTGGACATGTTTAGTGGCAGCAGGGATAGCTGAACGTTTTGATATAAGATTTGTGTAGGTGGGCTTGAAAATGAGGGAGTGGCGGCAGTTTAGAAATCATGTTCTGATTTTCCAGCTTTTGTCATCTCCCACTCTAGTTTCCCCATTCATTCCTATGGGACCAATTTCGCCGCAAAAACGACGATATTTCGTGAACCATTCGGCGAAACGTTCCACAAAGTAATAGCACACCATTCGGGAACAATCCGCACGTTTCGGTATATTACTTGTCTATGTAGTGTAAAAACTGTGGGAGGAGTTAGGGTGGTAAATTTGGCTATAATAATAAGAATAATATATATGTGAGATAACAGTAAGTGGTCTTGCTATGCAAGAACACTTAATGAAATAGTAGTAGAAGTAATAATAATAATAGTTGTAGTAATACTACTACTAATAATATAATAGTAGTTGTAGTAATACTACAACTAAAAGGAAAATATAAGAATAATAGTAGTTGTTCTACTACTAATATAATAGTAATAATAATAAAATTATTATTAATTATAGTAATAATTATAATACCAGTTTTAGTAATACTACTAATAATATAATAGTAAAAATATTAATAGTAATTGCAACACTGCTACTATTACTCATACTAAAATTATAAAATAGTAATAATATTAATAATAATAGTTGTAGTAATACTACTACTACAACTAATAATAAAAATATATAGTAATAATGGTTCTACTGCTACTACTACTAATGTAATAGTAATAATAATACAATTATTATTAATACTAATAATAAGAATAATACCAGTTTTAGCAATACTACTAATAATATAATAGTAAAAATATTATTATTATTATTATTATTAATAATAATAATAATAATAATAATAGTAGTTGTAGTAATATTACTAATATAATAATAATAATAATAGTTCTACTACTACTACTACTAATGTAATAGTAATAATAATAAAATTATTATTAATAAAAGTAATAAGAATAATACCAGTTTTAGTAATAGTATGAATAATATAATAGTAAACATATTAATAATAAATTGTAATTCTTCTACTATTACTCATACTAAAATAATAAAATAGTAATAATAATAATAGTTGTAATACTACTACTACAACTATTAATAAAAAAAATATGATAATAATAGTAATAATAATAATAATAGTTCTACTACTACTATTACTACTAATATAATAGTGAAAATAATAATAGTAATAACTATAATAAACAGTTTTAGTATTACTACTACTACTACTAATAATAATCTATTTGTGGGAAAAAAAGGACAAAAATGTTATTTGGGTACAGTGTCGCACGACCGCACAATTGTCGCAAAAAGTAGCACAGTGCTGAATTTCAAAAAATGGTCTGGTCATGACGGGGGGTACATTTTCTGGAGCGGAATGGGTTGAAATGATGTTAAAGCTTACATTTAGAAAAAAAAAAAAAAAAAACAACAAACATGTTATACTCACCTGCCCCGATCCTCTTCTTCTCGGGTCCCCCCCCCCCGATGCTCCTGGCGTCCCCCCCCCCTCCTGCTGAGTGCCCCCCATAGAAATCTGCTTTCTATGGGGGCATTCGTCTGGGCTCACTCCTGAGTCACCCTGTTTGAGACACAGGCAGGGAGGCTCGGCCCTGCACCCTACTCCCTCATCATAGGATTTGATTGACAGGAGTGGGAGCCAATGACTGCCCAAGGAGGAGGGAGAGAGCCGGGAGAGCCACTGCTTTCGGGCACAGCGTTGGATTGAAATCTGGCTCAGGTAAGTTTTGGAGGGGGGGACCATTAAAACAAGTTTTTTTTTGTTTTTTAACCTAATGCAGAGAATGCAGGTAAGGTAAAGGTAAAATCTTATGGCTTTAAAACCATTTTAAGGTATGGAAAAAAAAATTATATATAATTTTCTCTCCTCCTTTTGCCCAGTTACCACAGAAGAAGTTGATAAACTCCTCTCCATGGCCCACCTCACTACATGTCACCTGGACCCTGTCCCCTCTCAATTACTGAGACCACCTTCCCGCTCTATCCTCAACTCCCTAACCCACATCTTCAACCTCTCCCTCTCCTCCGGCACCTTTCCTTCCCCGCTCAAACATGCACTGGTTACCCCCATACTCAAAAAACCCTCACTAGACCCCACCTGTTTGAATAACTTAAGACCCATCTCCCTTCTCCCGTTTGCCTTCAAGCTCATCGAACGCCTTGTTTATGACCAAATGAGTCGCTACCTCACGGACAACAACCTTCTCGACCCCCTACAGTCTGGCTTCCGCCTACAACATTCTACTGAAACTGCCTTACTAAAACTCACCAATGACCTACTAACTGCCAAAACCAATGGCCACTACTCCATACTCATACTCTTAGACCTCTCTGCTGCCTTTGACACAGTTGACCACCTGCTGCTCCTCAGCAAATTACACTCCCTTGGCCTCAGTGATTCTGCATTATCCTGGTTCTCCTCCTACCTATCTCAGCGCACTTTCAGTGTCACTTACAACTCCATCTCCTCCGCTCCCCTTTCTCTTTCTGTTGGGGTACCCCAAGGCTCCGTCCTTGGGCCTCTCCTTTTCTCGCTCTATACCTCTTCCCTGGGCCAGTTGATGACCTCCCATGGCTTCCAACACGACCTCTATGCCGATGATCTATCTCTCCACTGCCCAACTCACCCCCACTATCTCCTCACGGATCTCAAACTTGCTGAATGACATATCGGTATGGATGTCACACCACTTCCTCAAACTCAATCTTTCTAAAACTGAGCTTGTTATATTTCCTCCTTCACGGTCCCCCTCCTGTGACTTCACCATTAATATCAACAACACAACCATTGGTCCCTCTACACATGCCAGGGTCCTGGGTGTAATCCTTGACTCTGACCTCTCCTTCAGCCCCCATATCCAATCACTGGCTAAATCCTGCCGCCTTAACCTCCAACATCTCCAGAATTCGACCCTTCCTGACTAACGACACCACAAAGCAACTTATTCACTCCTTGATTATTTCCCGTCTCGTCTACTGCAACTCTCTCCTTAATGGCCGACCCTTAAGCAGGCTCCTCCCCCCTTCAGTCTATTATGAATGCTGCTGCTAGACTAATACACCTCACTAACCGATCTGTGACTGCTGCTCCTCTCTGCCAATCCCTTCACTGGCTTCCCCTCCCCCCACCGTGTAAAATTCAAAATGCTAACCATAACATACAAGGCCATTCACAACATCGCCCCCAGCTACATCACCAACCTCATCTGCAGATATCGTCCAAATCGCCCCCTCCGCTCCTCCCAGGACCTCCTGCTCTCTAGCTCCCTTGTTACCTCCTCCCATGCTCGCCTTCAGGACTTCTCCAGAGCCTCCCCCATCCTCTGGAATTCCCTGCCCCAGTATGTCCGATCAGCCCCTACCCTGTCCACTTTTAGGAGATCCCTAAAAAACTCATTTATTCAGGGAAGCCTATCCCACACCCACATAACTGTCCCTGAGCGACCCCCATCAAATCATTCTTTGCAGCTATTACCTTTTGTACCACCACCCCCTCCCTTTAGAATGTAAGCTCTACGAGCCGGGCCCTCCTGTACCTTTTGTATTGAACTGTACTGTAATTGTGTTGTCCCCCTTATACATTGTAAAGCGCTTGCGTAAACTGTTGGCGCTATATAAATCTTGTATAATAATAATAATAATAATATATATATATATATATATATATATAAAATATTATATATATATATATATATATATATATATATATATATATATATATATATACACACACACACTGTATATATCAAGGTATTCCATTTTCTCTGAAAAAGAAAATGTTGAAATGAATAGATAATATCTTCTCATTTTATATCCATAAATAAAATCTCTGTAATTATCCCCTCTAAGCCTTTTCACGATTTACTCTTCTATATCATAAAATATATGGATTTATGTCATAGATTAAGTTATCATATTACAAACACAGACAGTGTTACAGAAATCTGCTATACACAATAAATAATAATCAGATCTCATACATCATTCATCTAAGAGAACGATGTACACAAGCCGCCCCTTTCCCTCCATAGTAGCGGTCGGAATTTTTTTTTACCTATGCCGCAGTGTATATATCAATTTATATAAATAGCACACATAGACATACAGGGGGGCCCCAGATCCATATATTATTCATAACAAGAGGAAAAAAAAAAGAAGCAGGTTGAATATTTGAATAATTCACATATATTCTGAGATAAATGGAGAAGATCAGATCTCTGGAGGATTGACACAAAACGGTGAGGAATTAGCGGTCGGCGCCATGACAGATCCGCGTTTGTCTCTGGGACTTCAAAGGCCCCCCATGGAAAGGACGCGACGTGTTTAGCGACATTCCCCCTCTGTGGACCGAGCAATGGGAACCTGAGCCGTGAAAGTTCTCTGCGTGCAAATATTAAACTCTCCCGCCGTCTGCCATTTGCGATCTCGCGGGATATGGCTGCTTGTCATCAACCTGCCACCTTTACATTAAAGCTGCACTCCGGGCAAATACAAAGCTCTCACCTCTACCCTCCCTATGGACGGCGGCAAATTTTACATTTCTCAAATCTAAAAAAGTGTAGCGCTACCCCTTTACCAAGCTATGATTAAGCACTAAATACAGTGTGAAACGCGTCAGCTTTCCTGCTTTGTGATACTGTGGCATGTATTTTTATGATGATATTTAAATAAAGATCGAAGATTACTTTTGAGTGCGGCTGTCCAGGATTTCTCGTTTACCTCTCAATTACCAGCATTGCCGGCACCTGTTACTTCCAGCATGGAGAAGATGTTTGATCCTCACAGACCTCCTTCAGAGCGGTGATATTTTTCTCTCTCACCCCTTTACTATACTTATTTTTCCCTTTCGTCTTCTTTCTGGGGATAGATTTATTCTATATCGTTTATTCCTAAGCCTCATACACACGATCGGATTTTCCAACGGGAATTGTGTGATGACAGGCCGTTGGCGGAAAATCCAACCGTTTTGTACGCTCCATCGGACAATTGTTGTCGGATTTTCCGCAGACAAATGTTGGATGGCGGGTTTTAAAATATTTCTGTTGACAAATGTCTGTTGTCGGATTTTCCGAGCGTGTGTACACAAGTCCATCGGACAAAAGTCCAAAGTACAAACACGCATGCTCGGAAGCAAGGAATGAGCCGGAAGCGGTCGGTCTTGTAAACTAGCGTTCGTAATGGAGAATTAACATTCGTGACGCGGCAAATGATGAAATCTGGAAATGCAGCGCACAATTCTCTTCTTCTTTAATGGGATAATAATGAAGCTGCTTTGCTGGTGATACTGATGGAGTTTATTGCAAGCGAATTTTCAAAGGCTTTTTTTTTCTAGTGATATCAAGAATAATATTATTATGTTTTGTTTTTTTGTTTTTTGGTGCAAGTTACCACAACACCATTATCCTATAGTTTATAAGATCTCTTTTTAATGTTACATTGTATCTTTTTAAAATGTAACTGCCGACTCCCAAACTGTCATTTGAGGTAAAACACATAGCCAAGTATTATTCTACACTATTTTTTTTATTCTGCATTAAAAAAAGAAAACAAATAAAATTAGACATGCTATCTGCCAATAGAACTTAACCAAAAAAGTGCATTCTATGCATCCAAAAATATAGAAAATATAACAAATCAAATCATTATTATTCAACCAAAACATAAAATAAAAGCCTCATGTATGTGTCCTGCTTCTTAATATAGGGGGTCACCAATGCCAAGAGTTGGTGAAATACTGGGTCCGTCATCCGGAGATAATTCCGAAAATCATCCGGATTATTCTCCTGGAGCTCCCGCAGCAAAGGCATATGACAGAATTGGTCACCATTAATAAAGCAACCAATTTTTTAGTACAAGAAATCCCCTTCTTCCTGTTCCTGGACTGGACTTGGGTCAAAGCAATAACTCCAAGGCCAATAATAAATGACACGTTATCTCCTCCGATTCCGCAACATGTCTGGTTGACGAACGACCGTTCAGAAACGAACTGAAAATCGCGAACTGAAAAGCGCGAATCAACACTCACCAAACTTCTACTAACACAAAATTTGCAGAAGGAGCCCAAAGGGTGGCGCTAAAGAGCTGAAAAACCACATAGTACGCCACTACGTTCGTGTTTGTTGGCTGACAATTCCTTGCAGTTTGTATGCAAGACAAAATCCAGGCACGCGCCTTCGGACAAAAGTCTGAGGTTTTGTCTGCAGAAAATCCGATCGTGTGTACGAGGCTTTAGGCTGGCCATACGCTATACAATTTTTTGTTCGACTTTCCTTTCGATTTACCAAAACCATATAACATGAGGTCAAACCTAAACACTTTCAATGTGTATGCAATCAGGCAGGTGCTTGCTCTACATAGTTAAAGGTAAATCTAAAGGAAAATGCATAATGTATGGCCAGCCTTACTATTGCGGATATACACTCATTAGCCACTTTATTAGGTACACCTGTCCAATTGCATGATAGCACAAATTGCTAATCGGCCAATCACATGGCAGCAACTCAATGCATTTAGGCATCTAGACATGGTGAAGACGACTTGCTGAAGTTCAAACCAAACATCAGAATGGGGAAGAAAGGGGGATTGAAGTGACTTTGAATGTGACATGGTTGTTGGTGGCAGACGGGCCGGTCTGAGTATTTCTGGAATTTTCACACACAACCATCTCTCGGGTTTAGGGTGGCAGTTGTGTGGAGGAAAATGCCTTGTTGATGTCAGAAGAGAATGGGCAGACTGTTTCCAGATGATAGAAAGACAACAGTAACTCAGATAACCCCTCGTTACACCCAAGGTATGCAGAATACCATCTCTGAACGCACAACACATCCAACCATGAAGCAGATGGGCTACAGCAGCAAAAGACCACATCGGGTGCCACTCCTGTCAGTTAGGAACAATAAACTACAATTGGCACAGGATCACCCAAATTGGACAATAGAAGATTGGAAAAACGTTGCCTGGTCTGATGAGTCTGGATTTCAGCTCCGACATTCAGATGGTGGGTTCAGAATTTGGCGCATGGATCCATCCTGCCTTGTATCACCGATTCAGGCTGGTGGTGGGGGTGTAATGGTGTGTGGGGGGGATATTTTCTTGGCACACTTTGGACCCCTTAGTACCAATTGATCATGGTTTAAACACCACGACCTACCTGAGTATTGTTTCTGACCATGTCCATCCCTTTATGACTACAGTGTCCCCATCTTCTGATGGCTCCTTCCAGCAGGATAATGTCACCATGTCACAAAGCTCCAATCATCTCACCACTGGACAATGAGGTCCCTGTACTCCAATGGTCTCCACACTCACCACATCTCATCCAATAGAGCACCTTTGGGATGTGGTGGACTGGGAGATTGGCATCATGGATGTGCAGCTGACAAATCTGCAGCAACTGTGTGATGTTATCATGTCACTATGGAGCTAAATCTCTGAGGAATGTTTCCAACACCTTGTTGTATCTATGCCACCAAGAATGTAGGCAAAAGGGGGTCCAACCCGCTACTGGCAAGGTGTACCTAATAAAGTGAGTGAGTGTATGCGAGGTTACTTTTTTATAATATATAATGTATATTATACCTAATTTGTATATTTTCTTTCAATACTATTTCAGTGACCAGTTGTGTTTATGTGTGAGATCTAAGATCCTGATGAAGCGGGCCATCAGACGAAACGCGTCAACCTACAGTTACTGATTTCTGAGGACTTCCATGCTACAATTCTTCTGCTTGTTTATGTGGAAGACAAGTGGTAGAGTTGGCATTCCATTATAAACTATACACGTTTCTTAATTTAGGTGTTTTTTTTTAATGTAATAATGATGTAGACTTTTTTTAACATTTCTTGTGTGTATATTTGACTATTGGAGGGGTATTTAGAGTCCCGTCATATATATATATATATATATATATATATATATATACTTTTTCCTTCTGTTTTGTCCTATTTGGGGATGATACCCTCCCAGCGATACACTTTGTAAATTTACACCTTTCCCACACATACATTGTTTTGCCCTTTAACAAAGCATCACATCATTTGTGTCAATATTAAATTAATCAACATGAAATCTCCATGTACAATACACAGCCTCCTATCTGCTCCTCAATCCATCTTGAACGTGATCTTCATTACTTAATATACTGTAAGTGCACACTATTTTCACTTATCCACCTCCTGTGCCTGCACCCTCCACCAGTTGTGCTCTCACCTTGTTTTATGACCCACATCTATATGTAAGGTCATAAATACATTGTGTCCCTTTCAATGGGATCCTTGGTGTTCCAACTCCTTTCCAACGTTTTCCACAAAAAAGGTTCATGGTCCCTTTAAATGCTCTCCCTCCTTTTCACGCAGGTCCTCATCTTTCTCCGCTCCTCTGGGATGTGTTGGCCAATCGCCATTAAAGAAAAGGCTATATAGTGCTTTCTCTTCCAAAATAATTTATTGGTGAACACAATTAAAAAAGAAAATCTACTCACATTAACTTGTGCATTCGTGCACCACTTAAAACAGCATTACAATGTAATTGCTGATACTAGATACCACATTTCTGGGTTCTGTACAACGTGATGGCGTCATTCAAAAGCTCCACCCCAATGCCTTTCGTCACTGACACATGTCACACGCATCTTCCCCTGAGGAAGTCACACGTGTCAGTGAGTAAACGCGTCGGGTGGAGCTTTTGGGTGAGGTCATCATGTTGTGCTTACTGCCGGCTTCTGTACATGATGGCGTCATCCGAAAGCTCCACCCTGATGCCTTTAGTCAGTGACTAAAAAATGCCTCAGGTGTAGCTTTTGGATGAAGTCATCACGTTGTATGCACTTCCGAGTTCTGAACAATATTATGGCGTCATCCAAAAGCTCCACCCTAATGCTTTTCATCACTGACACACGTGACACATGGGTCTTCTTCTAAAGCAGTCACGTGTGTCAGTGACGAAATGCACAGGGGGAGCTTTTGGGTGATGTCATCACGTTGTGCTTACTTGCGGGGTCTGTACATGATGGTGTCATCCAAAAGCTCCACCCTGATGCCTTTAGTCAGTGACTAAATAATGCGTCAGTTGGAGCTTTTGGATTAAGCCATCACGTTGTACGCATTTCCGGGTTCTGAACAATATGATGGTGTCATCCAAAAGCTCCACTTCGATGCCTTTTGTCACTGACACACGCGTCTTCCCCTGAGGAAGTCACATGTGTCAGCGACGAAATGCGCGGGGTGGAGCTTTTGAATGACGTCATCACATTGTATGCACTAGCAGGTTTCGTACGACATGATGGCATCATCCAAAAGCTTCACCGCGATACCTTTCATCACTGACACTCATGAGACACGCGTCATCCCCTGAGGAAGTCACTTATGTCAGTAATGAAATGTATCGGGTGGAGCTTTTGGATGACGTCCTCACGCTGTACACACTTCCAGGTTTTGTACAATGCGATGGCATCATCCAAGGCTGAACCACCATCACACGTGAAACATGAGTCTTCCCCTGGGGAAGTCATGTGTGCCAGTGATAAAATGTATCGGTTGGAGCATTTGGATGACGTCATCACATTGTGTGTACTTACGGGTTCTTTACAACATGATGGTGTCATCCAAAAGCTCCACCCCAACGCCTTCCGTCACTGGCACACGCATCTTCCCTTGAGGAAGTCACGTGTGTCAGTAACAAAATGTGCCAGTTGGAGCTTTTGGATAATGTCATGACGTTGTACGTACTTCTAGGTTCCTCACAACATGATGTCATCATCCAAAAGCTGCACCCCGATGCCTTTCGTCACTGACACATGTGACACACGTGTCTTTCCCGGGGAAGTCAAGTGTGTCAGTGACTAAACACTCTGGGTGGAGCTTCTAGATGATGTCATCACATTGTATGTAATTCCAGGTTCTGTACAACATCATCTAAAAACTCTATCCAAACGCGTTTCTTCACTAACACACCTGACTTCCGGGCATGTCACTTGATGTCAGTGATGAAATGCATCGGCTTGGAGCTTTTGGATGAGGTTGTCATGTTGTACAGAACTCCGAAGTGAAGTATATAATGCAAATACATTGTAATGCTGTTTAAAGTGGTGCACTGATGCACACGTGCAGATTTTGTGTACCTGTGCAAAGACAGCTACTCTACAGATTCCAAACCTCTGCTGTCCTATTCTTCCCACAACACCAAAGATGGGGCACTATTCCCCTCACTGACACCAATGATGGGGCACTATTCCTCCCAGTGACACCAATGATGGGGCACTATTCCTCCAACTGACACCAAAGATGGGGCACTATTCCCCTCACTGACACCAATGATGGGGCACTATTCCCCCCACTGACACCTATGATGGGGCACTATTCCTCCCAGTGACACCAATGATGGGGCACTATTCCTCCCACTGACACCAAAGATGGGGCACTATTCCCCTCACTGACAGCAATGATGGGGCACTATTCCTCCCACTGACACAAATGATGGGGCACTATTCCCCCCACTGACACCAATGATGGGGCGCTATTCCTCCCAGTGACACCAATGATGGGGCACTATTCTTCTCACTGACACCAATGATGGGGCACTATTCCTCTCACTGACACAAATGATGGGGCAGTATTCCTCCACTGACACCAATGATGGGGCACTATTCCTCCCAGTGACTCCAAAGATGGAGCACTATTCCTCCCACCAACACCAATGATGGGGCACTATACCTCCCAGTGACACCAATGATGGGACACTATTGCTCCCACTGACACCAATGATGGGGCACTATTCCTCCCAGTGACACCAATGATCTGGCACTATTCCTCCCAGTGACACCAATGATGGGGCACTATTCCCCTCACTGACACCAATGATGGGGCACTATTCCTCCCACTGACACAAATGATGGGGCACTATTCCCCCCACTGACACCAATGATGGGGCACTATTCCTCCCAGTGACACCAATGATGGGGCACTATTCCTCCCACTGACACCAATGATGGGGCACTATTCCTCTCACTGACACAAATGATGGGGCAGTATTCCTCCACTGACACCAGTGATGGGGCACTATTCCTTCCACTGACACCAATGATGGGGCACTATTCCTCCCAATGACACCAATGATGGGGCACTATTCCTGCCACTGATACCAATGATGGGGCACTATTCCTCCTACAGTCCAGCTCCCCCTAAAAATTGTAGGGCAGTAAACTGGCCCTTTTTCTGAAAGTTTGGAGACCCCTGCTTTAATGTGATCAGTCCCGAGAAGACAGACAATTCCTCCTCTACAAGTTCTCATCAGACATTTGGATTTGGGTCGGACTCCTCCGGCTCATCTATGATAAGAATTCCGTAGAGCGCGGCACTCAAGCCCCTCCGCGGCGTCCTGACGCATTAATTACCGTAAACAGGTCTGAATGAGGGGAGAGACCCTCCGCCTTCAATAAACCGATCTTATTATACGATCCGTCATGTTCCTCTTCATAGTTTGTTTTCATATCCGAGGAGATTACATTGTATCTTTTATATTAATAAGACTTCCAGACCTCTGACTGCAGCGCCGAGTCCTGGTGTCACTTCTAGATGGAACGTATACAAAAAACCGCAACATTATCCAGTTCACTTCTTCCCCCTGTACGCCCCCTATGGGTCAGAGCAATGTTTACATTTCAGCTATGGGCTTGTATATTCTGCTATACAGTAATACAGAATTTACGATTACAACACAAGTCAAAAATGACCTTTCCTTTTCTATCTGCAGTGGTGTCATTTTCTGTGAAGTTCAATGCAATATGACAACCTGGAGGCGTTCTGTACGGAACGCCCACAGAAATGTTGTTTCCTGTTTCTGTGAGTGGCTCACGTTTTTTTTTCTGCACTAAGATACAAGTCAGATTTTAGGCATCCACTACGATAGGAATTTCACTTTTGGTAAGATCCTCTCCAAGGTTTAATTTCTTCTAAAGTGGAGGGTCAGCAATACGTCGATCGTGATCTACCAGTCGACCGCCTGCAGGTGACAGATAGATCGTGTTCGAGTCCCTGCAGTACCGACCCTCAAGTCCGCCTCTTTTGCCCAGAGTGGCAGAGCAGAGCAGAGGTGAACTCAGGCATCCCTTAGTTGGCTCTGACAGCCATCATGCAAGTTTGGGCTCTTATCCCCCGAGTGCAGGGTGCTGATCCCCGCCGGCCCACCTCTCCACTTATGGGTGACATCATGTGACGAGAGAGGTGGGCCGGCGGGGATCAGCACACAAGAACAGGTTGATCAGCATCAGGAAACCACTTATGTGCCCTACTGACCCCCAGGACTGTGTCTTCCTGACCCCCAGTACCATGACTCTCCAGTGCTGTGCCGTCCAAACCCCCTAGCCCTCCTGACCCCCCAGTTCTATTCCCTCCAGTCCCCTTGTAGTGTGTCCTCCTAACCCCCCCCGCCCCCGTATCATGGCCTCCAGACCCCCCCTTTAGTGTGCTCTCCTGATCTCTCCTGATCCACCAGGACTGTGCCTTCTTAACCCCCCAGTACTGTGCCCTCCTGACTCCCCCAATACCATGCCCTCCTGATTCCCCAGTGCTGTGCCCTCACAAAAAAAAAAAAAAAAATGACTAACATCATGGCCCTATCTCCATGCCGGGTGCAATCCATCAGTCTCGATGCTGCAGGGGTCCCAATCCTGGATCCTCTATGAGTTCTCAGTGGGGAGCTGCCCCCCCCCCCCCCCCCGTGTCTCTGAAAGTGCTTTCACTGATTTATGAGCCAGGGACAGTTGATGTAAAGGGGCAGTTGATGTAAGGGGACATTCTGGTGGGGACAACTGATGTAAGGGGGCACTCTGATGAAGGCAGTTGATGTAAGGGGACACTCTGATGGGGAAACTTGATGTATGGGGGGACACCTATGGGGACAATTGATGAAAGGGGATGCTCTGATGGAGACAGTTGATGTAAGGGAAGACTCTTATGGGGACAATTGTTGTAAGGCGGGACTCTGGGGACACTTGATGTAAGTGGACACTCTGATGGGGACAATTGATGTAAAGGGGTACTCGGTTGGGGACAGTTGATATAAACGGTACTCGGTTGTGGACAGTTGATGTAAGGGGGGACTCCTATGAGGGACAGTTGATGATAGGGGGCACTCTGATGGGGACAGTTGATGATAGGGGGCACTCTGATGGGGACAGTTGATGATAGGGGGCACTCTGATGGGGACAGTTGATGATAGGGGGCACTCTGATGGGGACAGTTGATGATAGGGGGCACTCTGTTGGGGACAGTTGATGAAAGGGGGCACTCTGATGAGGACAGTTGATGATAGGGGGCACTCTGATGGGGACAGTTGATGATAGGGGGCACTCTGATGGGGACAGTTGATGATAGGGGGCACTCTGATGGGGACAGTTAATGATAGGGGGCACTCTGATGGGGACAGTTGATGATAGGGGCACTCTGATGGGAGACAGTTGATGTAAGGAGGGACTCCTATGGAGGACAGTTGATGATAGGGGGCACTCTGATGGGGACAGTTGATGATAGGGGGCACTCTGATGGGGACAGTTGATGATAGGGGGCACTCTGATGGGGACAGTTGATGATAGGGGGCACTCTGATGGGGACAGTGGATGATAGGGGGCACTCTGATGGGGACAGTTGATGATAGGGGGCACTCTGATGGTGAACAGTTGATGATAGGTGGCACTCTGATGGTGAACAGTTGATGAAAGGGGACATTCTGATTGGCAATTGATGTAAGGGGGGACTCTTGCCACTCACCTCAGTTTAGGGTGCTACATAAACGTTTGACATTTCTGATTTTACTCTTCTACCCGTGAGTGCGTCTATGTGAGTGGTGAAATAAATCTGATGTCCGTCTAACATGATGACTTGGACCCATCCTTAGACACTCCGCACCAGGAGCCTCAATGGGCTTTTTACCGCCTTCCATCCATGTAGAGTTGTAGCTGATCGCACACTTATATATAATAATATTGGATTGAGCTCTGTGACGGGTGCATGTTGTATGTATTTAGTATGTCACCTCTTAAATGCATCTGCATACCCCTCTGTCCAGCACCGGGGAGTCCGGAATCAGTTCCGGGACCCCGTGTGTCCTTTTCATGAACACAAAGAACCTTTTACAACTTTATAAGGGACAAACACTAAATCGTTTGAATATTTTTTTCTTTGGTTGGGTGATGCGTTCCAGCAAAGCGGCCAGGTTCCTCCTGGACATCTGCGCCTTCCCGCGAAAGCAGATTATTTCCTGCGTGTTGGAGGGTCGTAAACGGTTTTATGTCTCAGTTATTGGCAGAAAGAAAATCTAAACTTTTTTTTTTCCAAATGACTATAGAATAGACTGGCGCCACTGTATCAGATTATCTCCCTGCCAGCCATTTACAGCGCATGCATGAAGGGGGATGCTGCAGGGAAAGGCGATCATCTGGGTTAAGGGGGACCTCTACATATAGGTTATTGTGCAGCTGACACTTTGCTACAATGTAAAGTAGTGAGTGTACAGCTTGTATAACAGTGTAAATTTGCTGTCCCCTCAAAATAACTCAACACCAGGAATGGTTGTAAATAATAAACAATTATTCAGCCATTCCTGGTATTTCTATCCCACACGTGAGGCTTATCCATACGATAAGTGTAGCAATTCAGTGTTTAATCGCCTTCCACTGGAAATCTACCCCCGCCTCTAATTCCACCCCTAAAAAACATGCCCTCATAAATTATAACATGAAATGACACTTAAAGCGGAGTTCCACCTAAAAATGGAACTTCTGCTTTTCGGATCCCCCCCCCCCCCCGGTGTCACATTTGGCACCTTTCAGGGGGGAGCAGATACCCGTATAAGGGTATTTGCTCCCACTTCCAGTGAAAGATCGCTGCAGAATCTGCGGTAATCACCATGTCCGGCCCCTCCTCCGCCCCCCCCCCTGCTGTCTTCTGGGAGACACACAGGTCTCAGAAGACATCATGGACCACTCAGAACGCGCAGCGCGACTCGCACATGCGCAGTAGGGAACCAGGCTGTGAAGCCGCAAGGCTTCACTCCCTGATTCCCTTACTGAAAAGTGTCCTCATTTTAAAAGTCAGTAGCTGCAGTATTTGTAGCTGCTGACTTTTATTTTTATTTTTTTCGGCGGAACTCCGCTTTAAATGTTTTATGCAGAATTAAGTTACAAAAATAAATATTAACAACAACTTTATCAGTGCCCCTCAGCACAGCCTCAATGCAGGCTCACCATTGCCTATCAATGCAGCCTCGTCAGTGCCCACCATTGCAGCCTCACTGTGCCCACCATTGCAGCCTCACTGTGCCCACCATTGCAGCCTCACTGTGCCTATCATTGCGGCCTCACTGTGCCCACCATTGCAGCCTCACTGTGCCCACCATTGCAGCCTCACTGTGCCCATCATTGCAGCCTCACTGTGCCTATCATTGCAGCCTCACTGTGCCCATCATTGCAGCTTCACTGTGCCCATCATTGCAGCCTCACCGTGCCTATCATTGCAGCCTCACTGTGCTCATAATTGTAGCCTCACTGTGCCTATCATTGCAGCCTCGTCAGTGCCCACCATTGCAGCCTCACTGTGCCCACCATTGCAGCCTCACTGTGCCCACCATTGCAGCCTCACTGTGCCCACAATTGCAGACTCACTGTGCCCATCATTGCAGCCTCACTGTGCCTATCATTGCAGCCTCACTGTGCCCATCATTGCAGCCTCACTGTGCCCATCATTGCAGCCTCACTGTGCCCATCATTGCAATCTCACTGTACCCATCATTGCAGCCTCACTGTGCCTATCATTGCAGCCTCACTGTGCCCATCATTGCAGCCTCACTGTGCCCATCATTGCAGCCTCACTGTGCCCATCATTGCAGCCTCACTGTGCCCATCATTGCAATCTCACTGTGCCCATCATTGCAGCCTCACTGTGCCCATCATTGCAGCCTCACTGTGCCTATCATTGCAGCCTCAGTGTGCCCATCATTGCAGCCTCACTGTGCCTATCATTGCAGCCTCACTGTGCCCACCATTGCAGCCTCACTGTACCCATCATTGCAGCCTCACTGTGCCTATCATTGCAGCCTCACTGTGCCCATCATTGCAGCCTCACTGTGCCTATCATTGCAGCCTCACTGTGCCCATCATTGCAGCCTTGCCTGGGCTGAGGAAGAGAGAGAGTGGCCTGATCATGACTGGAGGAAGAGGAAAGCCGTGGGATCACAGAGTAGTATAGCACGCCGGAACAGCGTGCATTACAGTAATTATAATAAATTATATTACATGTGCTTTGCCTTCAATTCAATTTCCTGTTAGGCACAATAGGCTGGTGCCTATAGGCAATATGGACACAGAGGCACCTATTCCCTGTGTAGTTGTCAACAGTTGGTAGAGAGCTTGACCCGAAAGGAGAAAAGATGGGGCATAATGGGGCACGATAGTGTGGATTTCTTCCAATGGGGACACTAGCTCTGGGATTGCCCCACTTTGGCTTATTTATTCCTTATTTGATGCTTTCCCATCATCAGTAGAAATGTTGTCATCTCATAGGAGCTTCTTTACACAATGTAACAATATTCTTAAACCAGATTAGGATCAATAATACAGTGCAACCGGAAAGTATTCACAGCGCTTCACTTTTTCCACATTTTGTTATGTTACAGCCTTATTCCAAAATGGATTAAATTCATTATTTTTCTCAAAATTCTACAAACAATACCCCATAATGACAACATGAAAGAAGTTTGTTTGAAATCTTTGCAAATTTATTAAAAAGAAAAAATTAATAAAATCCCATGTACATAGGTATTCACAGCCTTTGCTCAATACTTTGGTGAAGCTCCTTTGGCACCAATTACAGCCTCAAGTCTTTTTGAGTATGATGCTACAAGCTTGACACACCTATTTTTGGGCAGTTTCTCCCGTTCTTCTTTGCAGGACCTCTCAAGCTCCATCAGGTGGGATGGGGAGTGTCGGTGCACAGCCATTTTCAGATCTCTCCAGAGAAGTTTAATTGGGTTCAGGTCTGGGCTCTGGCTGGGCCACTCAAGGACATTCACAGAGTCGTCCCGTAGCCTCTCCTTTGTTAGCTTGACTGTGTGCTTAGGGTCTTTGTCCTGTTGGAAGATGAACCTTCACCCCAGTCTGAGGTCCAGAGCGCTCTGGAGCAGGTTTTCATCAAGGATGTCGCTGAATTCATCTTTCCCCTCGATCCTGACTAGTCTCCCAGTTCCTGCAGCTGAAAAACATCTCCACAGCATGATGCTGCCACCACCATGCTTCACTGTAGGGATGGTATTGGCCAGCTGATGAGCGGTGCCTGGTTTCCTCCAGACATGACATTTGCCATTCAGGCCAAAGAGTTCAATCTTTGTTTCATCAGACCAGAGAATTTTGTTTCTCATGGTCTGAGAGTCCTTCAGTTGCCTTTTGGCAAACTCCAGGTGGGCTGTCATGTGCCTTTTACTGAGGAGTGGCTTCCATTTGGCCGCTCTACCATACAGGCCTGATTGGTGGAGTGCTGTAGAGATGGTTGTCCTTCTGGAAGGTTCTCCTCTCTCCACAGATAAACGCTGGAGCTCTGTCAGAAGGACCATCGGGTTTTTGGTCACCACCCTGACTAAAGCCCTTCTCCCCCGATCGCTCGGTTTGGCTGGGCGGCCCACTCTAGGAGGAGTCCTGGCAGCTCCAAACTTCTTCCATTTAGGGAACATGGAGGCCACTGTGCTCATTGGGACCTTCAATGCTGCAGAAAATTTTCTGTACCCTTCCCCCGATCTGTGCCTCCATACAATCCTGTCTCGGAGGTCTACGGACAGTTCCTTGGACTTCATGGCTTGGTTTGTGCTCTGACATGCACTGTTAACTGTGGGACCTTTATATAGACAGGTGTGTGCCTTTCCAAATCATGTCCAATCAACTGAACTTACCACAGGTGGTCTCCAATCAAGTTGTAGAAACATCTCAAGGATGATCAGTGGAAACAGGAGGCACCTGAGCTCAATTCTGAGTGTCCTGGCAAAGGCTGTGATACTTATGTACATTTTTTAATAAATTTGCAAAGATTTCAAACAAACTTCTTTCACGTTGTCATTATGGGGGATTGTTTGTAGAATGTTGAGGAAAATAATGAATTTAATCCATTTTGGAATAAGGCTGTAACATAACAAAATGTGGAAAAAGTGAAGTGCTGTGAATACTTTCCGGATGCGCTGTATGAAAAAAAATATTCTGTGTGCAGGCAGAAGGGCCAGTCTGGGGGCCCCAATGATGGAAATCTTTGCCCCAATAAACAACTTTTAACCCCTGTTGGTTCTGTCATCAATACATTGTATACTTTTTAGGTGTCCGTATTAAACCCACATCCTGCTTTTTGTTGGATCCATTTTTTTCCCCCCTGGAAATCTCAGCTCCCACCCCAAGATCCCGACATGTTTCCCTTCTTCCCTGTTGTGATCATCCCTCACCCACAGCAAGCCTCTGCAGGGACCGTTTTGCCTCTCGCTGGGTAATTTCCTTGTGTAACCTTGTAACAACATTTCACCGCAGATATGAACTCTGATTTATGCGGCATTATGCCACGTATGAGCTCCACACAAACGCATTTATTCTGTTGCGATGTCGCCAACACTTCATTACCATTGAGGTAATGAAGCCGTTTTATCGGGACGCATACATGTAGATTTGTCACACCCAGCAGAGTGGCGGGAACGCCATGTATCATTATGGGAAGATCTCATCACTGGCAGAAAGATGAAGAGTGGAGAAGGGGAGAGCGCGGTGTTAGAAGGTGGAGAGCTTGTTTATTGAAGGGGTGATGACATACAGCAAGAGTTTAACAACAGAATATGAGCATTAATATCTGCTTGCCATTTACTGAACTAGCAAAGGGGTCCGTTGGACCCATAACTAGTTGATTTAGGCAGCCTGCACTCTTTTGAACTCCTTTCTAGTTCACTTGGGGAGCTCACAGGCAACTTGACACCGTTGTTGTTGACCCAGGGAGTGCACACGCCACCCAACCCCTTACTAGTTTTCTCAGAGAGCTTACACTCCATTGGACACTTTGCTATTTTACTAAGGGAGCTGCCACTTCATTGGACCCCTTAATAATTTACTCATGGAGCTCACAATTTACTGGTCCCCTTACTAGTTTGTTCATGGAATGTTCACTTCATTGGACCCCTTGTTTACTTATGGAGCTCCTACTTCATTGCACCCCTTACTAATTTACTCATGGAGCTCCAACTTCATTGGACCCCTTACTAAATTACTTCTGTAGCTCTCACTTCATTGGACCCCTTACTAATTTACTTCTGGAGCTCTCACTTCATTGGACCCCTTACTGATTTACTTATAGAGATCCCACTTCATTGGATCCCTTACTAATTTACGTATATAGAGCTCACAGTTAATTGGACCCCTTACTAGTTTACTTATAGTTCTCCAACTTCATTGGATCCCTTACTAATTTACTTATGGAGCTCCCACTTCATTGGACCCCATGCTAGTTTACTTATGGAGCTCCCACTTTATTGGACCCTTTACTAGATTACCTATGGAGCTCCCACTTTATTGGACTCTTTACAAATATTTCCATTTGAAGCTCCTACTTCATTGGACCCCTTACTAATTTACTCATGGAGCTCACACTTTACTGGTCCCCTTACTAGTTTGTTCATGGAATGTTCACTTCATTGGACCCCTTGTTTACTTATGGAGCTCCTACTTCATTGCACCCCTTACTAATTTACTCATGGAGCTCTCACTTCATTGGACCCCTTACTAATTTACTTTTGGAGCTCTCACTTCATTGGACCCCTTACTAATTTACTTCTGGAGCTCTCACTTCATTGGACCCCTTACTAATTTACTTCTGGAACTCTCACTTCATTGGACCCCTTACTGATTTACTTATAGAGATCCCACTTCATTGGATCCCTTACTAATTTACGTATATAGAGCTCACAGTTAATTGGACCCCTTACTAGTTTACTTATAGATCTCCAACTTCATTGGATCTCTTACTAATTTACTTATGGAGCTCCCACTTCATTGGACCCCATGCTAGTTTACTAATGGAGCTCCCACTTTATTGGACCCTTTACTAGATTACCTATGGAGCTCCCACTTTATTGGACTCTTTACAAATATTTCTATTTGAAGCTCCCACTTCATTGGATCCCTTAATAGTTTACTTATGGAGCTCCTAGTTCATTGGACCCCTTACTAATTTACTCATGGAGCTTCCACTTCATTGGGCCCCTTATTAGTTTACTTATCGCGGTACTCCTCTGGCAGGGTGGAGAGTGAAGAGGTGCACAGGACCTTGGCTACCTTCTGGAAGCATGATCTTACTGCATTGTGGTGACCAGGGGAGAACCTCAGCACGGAGCCAATCAAAAGAGGCCTCTGTAACCAAGGATAACCAATAACCAGCGGAAACTTAGGTGAGCAAATAACTTAGAATTAGATTATCTGAAGAGCCCCTACGGCCACGGACAACGGAACAGTCTTATGAGTCACATGGGCAGGCTGTAGAGGTCTCCCGTCAAGAGCCTCAATGGCAAGTGGAGTGTCACACAGCTGCAGCGGAATTGAGTGCAAAGGCAGCATCAATGAACAGGCCTACAGCCCAGAGTCGATTAGAGCCTGTATCTCGATGCACGACTCAGCCTAAGAAAGGGTAACCGAAACCAGGGGCTTATCCTTCTGGATAAATGGGGACGAAACAATGCCACCTAAGGTCTGTCCATGACAGGACCTCAAGGTTCGGGCGTTCCCTGGACGGGTAGGACAAGACTTCATAAAGTGACCTGCCTGGCCACAATAAAGGCCCAATCTCTCCCTCCTCCTAAGGGTTTTCTCATCCGCAGAGAGACGCGTGAAGCCCAAGTGCATGGGTTCACCTTCAATGACTGACTCGGTACCAGGAGGCATAGGAGGTGAGGGAGGCAAGGCCCAGGGTGGGACTGCAAAGCTCAGAGACAAATGTATAGGAGGCTTCCGCAAGCCCTCCTTAAAAGAGAGTCTTTCTCTGAGTCTGGAGTCAATGAGGATGGCAAACGGGATCAACTTCTCCAGCTCAGTGGGTATATCTCGGGCTGCTATCTCATCCTTGATGGAATCCGAGAGACCATGAGAAAAAGCAGCCACGAGGGCCTCATTGTTCGAAGCAACCTCTGCTGCCAGAGTACGGAATTCAATGGCGTAATCGGCAACAGTTCTCGTACTTTGTTTGATGGACATGAGGCACTTGGCAGCAGAAGCGGAGCATGCGGGAATGTCAAATACCCTTTTAAAAGAAGCCACAAACTCAGGGTAACTCAAGACAACAGGTTTTTGCGTCTCCCATAGATCGTTTGCCCAGGCCAAGGCTCTCTCAGAAAGCAAATATATCACAACACCTACTTTGCTTCTGTCCGTGGGAAACGCCTGGGGCAGCATCTCAAAGTATATCTCAACCTGTTTGAGAAACCCTCTGCATTGGACTGGATCGCCCCCAAATCGCTGGGGAAGCGGAGCGGAACCAGACATACCTCTTATAGAGGTAAAACTCGAGGCGGGTGCCTGCACAGAGACTGGAGCAGCAGCAGGGACGGCCTGCAACATAGGTTGTACCGGAGCAGCCACAGTGAGAGATTCCAGGTGAGCCGTGCGACTCAGGAGTGTTTGTAATGCAGTGGAAAACTGATCCATGCTGTGATCTTGCTCATCCAATCTGGAAAAAATATTACCAACAAGTGGACTGACTGCATCTTCTGAATTCATGGCCTTCACCTACTGTCAGAAACCATGAATCAGACCAAGACAAAAGTACAGTTAATTCACACTTGTTTAATAATAAAAGTACGGTAAGTAGAAAAAACATAGTCAAAACATAGACAAAGTTTGGTAACAGGACTGGTAGTGGAACAGCATGCAGGATCTGGAGCCAAAAGGAATGTCAGCCAAGCAAGTCTTTAACAGGAACGCAATAGATAGTCTCTGTGATGTTGACCAAGGTGAAGGCAGAGATCATCTGTGCTGTATGGCTTAAGTAGGCAGTACTGACGAGCAGGATATCATCAAGAGGCGAGTCACTGTGGAGAGATGGGAGCTGGCAACATGACAACATTTGGAAAATTTCAAGGGGTATGAATACTTTTTCAAGGCACTGTATCTCTAGAACTTTACAAACCTACAGGACTCAGTCACACCAGGAGCTGCGTCCAAGCAAACACGTTTTTCGTTCCCACATGCGTTTTAGAACAGCCCAATAATTTCAGTGGGCTACTCTGTAGCAACTAGGGGTGCTGAAATTAATCGTTGCATCGATGCATCGCGATTCGGGTGTCCCCGATGCGGCATCGATGCATAAAAACCCGAAAATCGATGTTCGGTGACGTCATTAGTAGCCCCGCCCCTCCCGGGAAAGCGCTCGAGCAAATTTTTAAAACGTCTTTATTTTCATAAATGTGTTACAATTGATGCTGTGCCCCCGCTGTATGTGCTTTTAAAAAACAATGTCACTTCATACCGAACTTCGCCGGTATACGATCATGTGACTCCTGGCCCGCCCCGCCCCTCTCCGCTCTTCTCTTCCGTCTCCTGAGTCCTGACGTCAGCGGGGATTTCTCAGTCCCGCCCGCCTCTCTTCTGATACGATAACTATAGTCAGCGGGCGGGACTGAGAATTCCCCGCTGACGTCAGGACTCAGGAGACACGTGAGCGGAGAGCGGAGAGGGAAGAGGAGAGTGGAGAGGGGCGGGACGGCCGGGAGTCACATGATCGTATACCGGCGAAATTTGGTATGAAGTGACATCGTTTTTTAAAAGCACATACAGCGGGGGCACACCATCCATTGTAATATATTTATTAAAAGAAAGTAATTGTGGGGGGTCAGTGATGGCTGCATTTAATGGGCACAGGTGGCTGCGTTTGGTGGGCACAAGTGGCTGCGTTTGGGCACAGGTGGCTGCATTTGGGCACAGGTGGCTGCATTTGGCGGGCACAAGTGGCTGCGTTTGGGCACAGGTGGCTGCGTTTGGGCACAGGTGGCTGAGTTTGGCGGGCACAAGTGGCTGCATTTGGGCACAGGTGGCTGCGTTTGGGCACAGGTGGCTGCGTTTTGGCACAGGTGGCTGAGTTTGGTGGGCACAAGTGGCTGCGTTTGGGCACAAGTGGCTGAGTTTGGGCACAAGTGGCTGAGTTTGGGCACAAGTGGCTGAGTTTGGGCACAGGTGGCTGAGTTTGGCGGGCACAAGTGGCTGCGTTTGGGCACAAGTGGCTGAGTTTGGGCACAAGTGGCTGAGTTTGGGCACAAGTGGCTGAGTTTGGGCACAGGTGGCTGAGTTTGGCGGGCACAAGTGGCTGCGTTTGGGCACAGGTGGCTGAGTTTGGGCACAGGTGGCTGCATTTGATGGGCACAGGTGGCTGCGTTTGACGGGCACAAGTGGCTGTGTTTGACGGGCACAGATGGCTGCGTTTGACGGGGGAGGTTCAGTATTTTTCAGTTTGTTTGCGCCCCCCCAAAAAATTTTGAGCACCAGCCGCCACTGGTCAGCACAGAGACAGTACAGGGAACTTCACAGGGCTGTTTGTCATCTGTGGATTCTTTCCCTTTTGACCTCCCAGCAGCAGTGTGTGTGTGAATGTCTGTACCCTGTAGTGCACCGGATTAGTGCACTTTTTAGGGAGTGAGGTTATTTTTAATTCAAAGCGGAGTTCCAGTCAATTTCTTGTTTATTAGAAGTCAGCAGCTACAAAAAAAGTGCATCTTCTGACTTTTAATAAAAAGACACTCACCTGTCCCACAATCCAGCGACGTGGCCACCCAAACCCTCCCTTCTCTCCCCCGCCTGTCCACAGCGCTGGCAATACTACTGTGGGCATCCGGCTGTGACAGCTTGCAGCTTCACAGCTGGGTGCGCATGTCTCACTGCGCTGTCCTGCATAGCCGGGCAATCTTTTGGGAACTGTGATGTGTCCCAGAAGATTGCAGGGTGGAAGGGCCACCTAGGCGGCCCAAGCGGAAGTGGGAGCTCGTCGGTAATCGTGATGCATCGTGGAATCGAATCGAATCGTTGACCAGATAATCGTAATCGAATCGAATCGTGAGACCAGTGAAGATGCGCAGCCCTAGTAGCAACAATATAATTTTTTCAGAAAATCTCCTTTTTATCATTATAAAGCCATCCTTGAGCTTTGTTTAGGCTGAGATGATGTCGGCAGAGGCGAAGTCTGCTGCAGGCAGGAGGAAGCTTTTCCTCAGTCTCTCCCCCCAGTGATCAGACTGTAACTTTGTAGCAAGTCAAAAGATGAGCGGTTGCAGCAGGAGCTGATCCGTGTCAAAAATCCAAAATGGACTACAGGACTGGCCCTACCCCCCCCCCCCCCATGTTATGAAGATGAGGAGAGGGGGGAGGTGTTCTATAGTCTAGCAGGGGAGAACTGGGCAGGGCTGACAATGCTGCTTTGGGATTTCAGTGCAGCAGAGGCAGCGTTGTCAGTTCACTACAGGAAGTTAGTGAGGCAGTGACAGCCGGTAAAACACACCAGGCATTATGCAATGCATTGCCGCGTTATTAATTTTGGGTTGCGGTAAAAAAAAAAAGTAAGATCAATTTCTCCTGTGTTAGGGGACATTTTGAGATGAATGGGCTGCGGTAACACAGCACGCCGCAATGCAAGACAAAGCATGCTGCGGTGTATGCAATACCCAACCCTTAATGTCCCCCCCCCCTCCTCCTCCTCCAGCTGTTCTTTCGAATCTCCCTGTTTAATCTGCGAGAACAAATAATCGATAAATTGACGAGTCAATGACATGTTGTCACATGCTCCAAAATACCCGCCACGTGCCTCTATAAATAAGCCAACTCTTCATCATCATTAAGGCCACGACACGCGGCGGAAGGCGGCGATCGCCGAGCGGTTAAACCGCAGTACAATTACCTGGTTAATAATTCCGGAGATATTACAGAGAACAGCGAGGGATTCGCAGTGACAGAGATGAATCGGGTTTATCGATGGCTTGCGCGTCCCCGGAGAGGTGACACGGCTGTCCCCGCGTGATGTATAATGTGCGAAGATTTCCAGTTGTTGGGGAATTTTCTGACATTTATTCAGCTGAAGAGCATAAAAAAAATCTGCATAAAGCCGCGAGCCAGAGGACGGGGGAGGGGGGGGGGACGGGTGGATGGGGGTCTCCTTATTCCCTGGAAATCAGGAGAGGAAATGATTGGGTTAAATCATAATAGAAAGGGAAATACGGGTTAAAGGAAGACATCAGAGACCTTTCCATACGAGGGGGAGATCAATATTTTTACTGCACTGAAAATATCACTTTCCGTAGTCACCCTTATTAATGGGCTGATCTGTGCAATTCATCCGTTCACCCGCCACTTCCACCGTAGAGAGAAAATAAATATCACAAATGGCAATCGTTTAGATCATCCTTTATAACACGGAGGAACCCTTGAAATAATTTTAGGGTCTCAGGGAACCCCTCAACCCCTCGATTCATTGCAAAATCAAATGTTAAAACTTTTTTTTTCGAGTACATTTGTCACGCTATGGAATGTACTGATGAGAATTTTCATACCAATGTTTGCGTGAACATTAGTTCGAAAATCTACTAGGGCAGTGATGGCGAACCTCGGCACCCCAAATGTTTTGGAGCCTACATTTCCCATGATGCTCATGCACTCTGCAGTGCAGTTGAGCATCATGGGAAATGTAGTTCCAAAACTTCTGGAGTGCCAAGGTTCGCCATCACTGTACTAGGGTATGGTGAGTAGGGTTGCCGCCTTTTCTTCAAGCCAAACTCGAACACTTTAGCGGCCCCGGAATACCTTTGGGTGCCCCCAAAGAGAGTAGTGCAGTGAACAGTTGGCGTGACCAAATTGCTCTTGCTGACATTATCGCCCTGCCCCCCAGACAGCCGCCCGCAGCTCCTGGATGGCAACAGATTTATGAGTGACTTAGTTACTTGGGGAGCCACAGCCCGGTCTGAATAATGTGTCTGGGTTTCAGTCCGCCTGAAACGGGACACATGATTAAAAATGCCATCTATGTGGGTGAATCCTACACAGGTGGAAACCCAAATGGTGAGCCTAATTCCCCAATTCTAAAATATTTGGCTCAACCCCTTTTGTCAATATGCAGTGAGCAATGGCCGATAAGGGTGCCGTTCTGGCAATCTCATGTTTTAGGCAACATAGTAGTTGGTATGAAAAATACTTTCCTGCATTTTCCGACCACCTCTTCCTGTTTTTTTTATTATGGAAAATGTAAGAGGAGGAGATGCTGGTATACCCCAAGGTGGGCAAAAAATAAAACTAGATGGTGGAGAGATCTCGCAACTGAAGTCCCCAAGAGTTATTAGAATCCAGGAGGTGTCTCGGGGCCTCCAGGATCCGCATATCACTGAAATATCACTGACCCTTTAATCTCCTCCGCTTCCATAAATAATGATTCACACACCATGTCTAATAAATGTAGATAAGTCTCCGGAGGAGGCTGCTCGGGTTTCGCGCACGCGGAATGGCGCCGTGAGGTTGAATCACGCAGCGGAACCCCTTCCTGAGGGGAATATGAAAGCGGGGTCAGCGCCGGTGTTGGCTCAGCTCAGGTGAACTGTGAAATTAACTGAAGACAATTCTTACTCTTCGTACATGAAGAAGGAGCGCGTATTACAATGAGCCTCAGGAGTCGTGATTTGCTGGATCTATCAGGTGTAAAACACAAATGTTAGTGTCCGCCGGGCGGGGAGGCCAGAAGCGAGCGTTCAATGGGCACCACAAGAAAAGGCAACAAGCCAAAATGAACTTGCAGGGGAGGATTAACCAGTTCAGGACGCAACGCATGCAAAGCCAGTCAGACCGCGGCATGATCTCTGCTAAGAGAAAAATTACTGTATGAGCTCTTCAGGACTTCTATATTCAATAAAAGGCAAACTATCAGTTTAATTGTTGGTAAATAATTAAAATACATATAGCACCCTCCTAGTGTAGTGTAGGTTGTTCCCTTGTAGATTGCTTTCCTCTGTATTGTAGAGGATTCTAGAATTATAGTGGGAGAAAGAGCTGATTAATCAACCTTGAATATTTATAGAACTCCAGCCAATCCCTGGGTAGGAGTGCTCAGAAGGTGGTGGAAGAGCCCATAAATAGGCTGGGGTCTGAGGCAGGAAGTGCAGAGTTCCTGGGTCCAGTCCAGCTTATGGAGACCCCAGTGCAGGGGCTCTGTCTCTGGGGCAGGAATTCTGAAGGTGCCATCTAGAAGACATCGAGGTCCCAGCTGAGGCTTCAGCTGGAGGACATATTCCCTGGGGAGGCGTGCCCAGAAGGTGGCGGAAGAGCCCATAAATAGCCAGGGTGTTTGAGGCCTGAGGCAGGAAGTGCAGAGATCCTGGGTCCAGTCCAGCTTGAGGAGACCCCTGCGCAGAGGCTTTGTCCCTGGATCATAATTTCTGAAGGTGCCATCTAGAAGACATCAAGGTCCTAGTTGAGACTTCAGCTGGGGTGCCTATTCACAAACGTTTGGTCCTGGATTTCATTTGGGTCTGGAAAAGCTCACTGGAGAGCACCAGAAGGGAGTTGGGGGGTGGGGGGAGGTGTCCAGCTGTCCTATAGTGGTGTGAGCTCATATCTCCCTCACTGGAGAAGGCCTGGTGGATATGAAAAGGAGGCAACCGATGATCCTCTGGCTGTGTGAGTAACTGACCCCGAGTCTGGAAGTTATTGTCTGCAGTTTTTTTTGTCCATTGGAGAAAGTCCTTAGTCTCCTGCCAGCATTAGAGATTCTGTGGGACAATTTTGAGTAGCTCAGCAAGCTATTGAAGAGTCCTCAAAGTTCCAGTTCTTCAGTTCTGGGGTGTCCCATGCTCCCCCACCCCATTCCAGTTCATCGTTCCAATAAAACCCTAAAAAAACACCCCTAGACTGTTACTTTGAGCCAGTGAAAGAGTGGAGAAAAATGCTATGTGTCTGGCTGTGTGTGTCCCCTAACTGGCCAAGTTCACCAGCGGCTCCTACAGGGGTGCGCTACAATAAAAACAATGCAACCGATGTCAAGCTGTTCAGTACTGCTTCTAATATATATCTGGGAGGTCCCTGTGTTCTCCAAGTCCATCCAAGTCTTATCCTGTGTTGAGCCCTGATGAAGGGGGTGCGTTGTTGCCCCCAAAATATGTTGGCTGTTTTTTAATGACTTTTTTTAACCAAAAATTAAAATGATCTTGGACTCTTTTATCTGGTTTTGATCTGGCGCACCCTTCTGTATTTCTATAGTTTGAGCGACTGTTGGGTGCCCATCCAAAGAAGCCTGGCTGTGTGGGAGTCTCTTCGCATGAGCTATTGAGCTTTATTGAAAATTTTCTTCATGTGACTTTACGTGCAAGTTTGAAAGTTCCCAGTGCTTCTTGGAGTATGTTGTTATGGAATTTGTCCGATTTGTCACTGAAGAGGCAAAGCGACCAAATCCTTTAAATGTATTTTATATTGAACTAGCATGAACACCTGAATCAGACCTGAGATCGTCCTCCTGTAATCTGCTCAGCAGTACTACCACTGAGTGAGAGGGAGAACCCGCACTCTAAACTAGTTGGGGCTTTATTGTTTTTGTATAATGCCTTCAGTTGACATATTGCCTCCCAGCATCCCTCTGAAAAGAAATCCATTGTGGCTGGCTTTTAAGAGTGTTGGCAAGGGCTGCAGCAAGTGTAAGGGCCCGTGGTTTTGCATGCTCAGTGATGTGTATTTGAGGCACATTTTTCCTAAGCTTGCATTTCCTTTGAAGTAACAGCTGTCCTCTTTCTTGTTTGGGCAAGGTCCCGGGGCCCCAGAGGCCTAATGGTGACCTCAAGGGTCAAAGGTTAGGGAGAGCTGACATCCTTTCTTGTAGATTGGGGTACCAGGCATGGGGATGCAAGAAGAAATGATGGGTGCCAGTCACTTTTGAATGCGATCAAGAGATTTATTGGCTCTTGGGAGGAGTTATGCAAATATCCATATGCCTTGATGGGTGGATCTCCGTATGGTGGAGTGGGCATTCTAAGCAAACTGCATTTGCATGCAGACCGCCCACCGAGGGTAACACCCACCTGTGTTAGAGCTGAAATCCAATGAAATCCAGAGAATGACCCCCCCCCCTAGGGTGGGGCCAGGAACACTCAGGCTGGGGAGGAAAAGTCTAACTGATGCAGGATGTCTTCCAGCCAGGTGGGGCTCTATCTGACCTGCTGTAGCTTCTAATGCCCATTGCAGTGGCGGCTGGTGGGGTTTTTGTTTTGGGGTGGCGGCGGCACCCAGCTCTCCCCCCACAGCGTGGGAGGACGGTCAGACATCAAAGCCTCGCACTTACCCCATCTAGGTAGCGGGCGGGGGGGGGGCAGCATGTCCTACAGGTGACGGGCAGCGGCTTTCATCCTTCCCCCTCCTTTGAATCAGCTTCTGCCGTGCGTCTCCTCCCTCCTACTCCTCCTCCCAGGCGTCCAATAGGATCGCCTGTCCTTTGAGCCGTTTGAGTGACAGGTCTCAGGACCCGCTTCCTAAACTGGCCAGGAGGAGGATCAGTGTGAGAATAGCGAATATTCATTTGCTATTGTCACCCAACTGGGTGGGCTCGGAGCGCAATGCTCTGCGTGCCCCCCCAAGCCCATCCTTTTTTGTAGCCAATTAGAGCCTCTGGCTTTAATTACGTGCTTAACCCCCCCCCCCCCCCCCCATTGGAATCCATGCGTCCGGCGCCATGTATGTAGATTAGGGGGCCGGACACTTGGATGGGGGTGCGGCGTCCGTGCGCCCCTGATGGACGGGCCACCACTGGCACATTGTGAGAAGCTTACAGTGTGCAGTGAAATCAGAGGAAGGCATGTCAGTCTGGGAGAGGAGCCGCTACAACTGTGCAAAACTGAAGGGAAGGCCGGAGGGAGGATTTAACGATAGTCTACAGTATGTAGAACAGGATGAGGAAAGGAAGGTGACAGAGGATCCTCCTGCACTTAGAGCTCTGGAAAGAGACTTGGAGGCCGAGAAGATCTTGCAGAGGCCAGCAGAACAATCGATGTCGTGAGATTTCGTCTCTCCATGCAGATTCTGTCTCCACATTCGGTGTTCGGGAGATGGAGGGGATCTCTGGAATTTATGATGTATCCAGACTGCGTGAAAAAAATCAGACAAATCATGAACAGATCATGGTATTTAGCTGGGGAAGCAGCTTGTGGGCGACAGGCGCGGAATAATAAAATTCTTTTTTCTGGAAACACATAGGCTAGAAATAGATTAATATTTAATTCACAAATCACCTGTTCACAAATCACGGATAGACTCCAAGCTCCGACCATCTGTCTCCGCGCTCCACAGTACAAAAACACCTTTCATGGAGTGAGGAATAAACACTCGGCAGCGGGCTTCTGCTACGAATGTGGATGAATCTGACGATCGCTAATGCCGTGTACACATGGGCGGACTTTTCGACAGGACTGGTCCGATGGAACGAATCCGTCGGACAATCCGATCATGTGCGGGCTTCATCGGACCTTAAGCGGACTTTAGTCCGTTCGTGTGTGGGCAAGTCCGGTCGTTCGCAAGTTCGTCGTAACTCCATCGAAAGTCCATCAGGAAAGACCGTCGGACGTTTGATGCTGAAAAGTCCGCCCGTGTGTACACGGCATTACGGTGCCACGTGAACGCCATTCCATGGGAGACGCCGAGCCCCACCACAGAGCGCAAAGCATCACTTCTGAGGAATACCCGCTCTGGGAAAAGCAGTGCTGGAGATGTAGATATAGATCAATTGAAGAAGAAAAGAAATGAGAAAGGGAAAGAAAAGAAGAAAAATAGAGCAAAAATGATTAGGGAGACAGATAGAAAGAGAAACACAGGAGTAAAGGAGAGGAAAGAGAGAGGAGAGGAGAGGAGAGGAGAGGAGAGGAGAGGAAAGGAGAGGAGAGGCGAGGGAGAGCAGATGAGAGGGGGGGCAGAGGAGAGGGGGGCAGAAGAAAGGGGGGGTAGAGGAGAGGGGGAGCAGAAGGTGGGGCAAGAGAAAGGGAGAGCAGAGGAGAGCAGAGGAGAGGGGAGCAGAGGAGAGGGGGAGCAAAGGAGAGGAGAGGGGGCAGAAGAGAGAGGGAGCATAGGGAGAGCAGAGGAGAGAGGGAGCAAAGGAGAGAGGGGGCAGAGGAGAGAGGGAGTAGAAGAGGAAGGGGCAGAGGAGAGGGGGGTCACAGGAGAGGGGGGTCATAGGAGAGGGGGAGCAGAGGAGAGAGAGACCAGAGGAGAGGGGGACAAAAGGGGAGGAGATGGAGGCAGAGGAGAAGGAGAGCAGAGGGGAGGGGGAGTAGAGGAAAGGGGGGTCAGAGGAGAGGGGGGCAGAAAAAAGGGAGAACAGAGGAGAGGGGGGGAAGAGGAGATGGGGGCAGAGGAGAGGGGGGAACAGAGGAGAGGGAGAGCAGAGGAGAGGGGGGCAGAAGAGAGGGAGAGCAAAGGGGGGGCAGAGGAGAGGGGGGACAGAGGAAAAGGAGAGCAGAGGAGAGGGAGAGCAGAGGAGAGGGGGAGCAAAGGGGAGAAGAGAGGAGCAGAGGAAAGGGGGAGCAGAGGAGAGGGAGAGCAGAGGAGAGGGGGGGGCAGAGGAGAGCAGGGGCAGAGGAGAGCGGGGGCAGAGGAGAGGGAGAGCAGAGGAGAAGGGGAACAGAGGAGAGGGGGGGAGATGGAGAGCAGAGGAGAGGGAAAGGGGGGCAGCAGAGGAGGAGGGGGGCAGAGGAGAAGGAGAGCAGAGGAGGGGGGAGCAAAGGAGAGGAGAGAGAGCAGAGGAGAGGGGGAGAAGAGGAGAGGGGGCAGAGGAGAGCGGGGCAGAGGAGAGAGAGAGTGCAGAGGAGAGGGAGAGCAGAGGAGAGCAGAGAAGAGGGAGGGCAGAGGAGAGGGAGAGCAGAGAAGAGGGAGAGCAGAGCAGAGGAGAGGGGGAGCAGAGGAGAGGGGAAAGGGGGAGCAGGGAAGAGAATAGGAGAGGAAAGATAAGAGGAGAGAAATAAGAGGAGAGGAAGGAGAGCAAAGGAGAGGAGAGGGGGGCAGAAGAGAGAGGGAGAGCAGAGGAGAGGGAGAGCAGAGGAGAGGGAGAGCAGAGGAGAGGGGGAGCAAAGGTGAGGGGAAGCAGAGGAGGGGGGCAGAGGAGAGGGGAAGCAGAGGAGGGGGCAGAGGAGAGGGGAAGCAGAGGAGAGGGAGAGCAGAGGAGAGGGGGAGAAAAGGAGAGGGGGCAGAGGAGAGGGAGAGCAGAGGGGGGGGGAGCAGAGGAAAGGGGGATCAGAGGAGAGGGGGGCAGAAAAAAGGGAGAGCAGAGGAGAGCGGGGGCAGAGAAGAGCGGGGGCAGAGGAGAGGGGGCAGAGGAGAGGGGGGCAGAGGAGAGCAGAGGAGAGGGAGAGCAGAGGAGAGGGGGGGACAGAGGAGAGGGAGAGCAGAGGGGGGGGCAGAAGAGAGGGGGGCAGAGGAGAGGGAGAGCAGAGGAAAGGGGGAGCAAAGGGGAGGAGAGGTGGGCAGAGGAGAGGGAGAGCAGAGGAGAGGGAGAGCAGAGGAGTGGAGAGAGAGAGCAGAGGAGAGGGGGAGTAAAGGAGAGAAGAGGGGGGGCAGAGGAAAGGGGGAGCAGAGGAGAGGAGGAGTAGAGGAGAGGGGTGGCAGAGGAGAGGGGTGGCAGAGGAGAGGGAGAGCAGAGGAGAGGGGGGGCAGAGGAGAGCGGGGGCAGAGGAGAGGGAGAGCAGAGGAGAGGGGGAGCAGAGGAGTGGGAGGGCAGAGGAGAGGGGAGTAGAGAAGAGGGAGAGCAGTGGAGAGGGAGAGCAGAGGAGAGGGGGAGCAGAGAAGAGGGGGAGCAGAGAAGAGGGAGAGCAGAGGAGGGGGGGGCAGAGGAGAGGGAGAGCAGAGGAGAGGGGGAGCAGAGGAGAGGGGGGCAGAGGAGAGGGGGGCAGAGGAGAGGGGGAGCAGAGAAGAGGGGGAGCAGAGGAGAGGGGGAGCAGAGGAGAGGGGGAGCAGGGAAGAGAAGAGGAGAGGAAAGATACGAGGAGAGAAATAAGAAAAGGAGAGGAAGGAGAACAGTAGAGGAAGAGGAGAAGAAAGAGAATAGGATAGAGAAGAGGAAAGATAAGAGGAGAGAAATAAGAAGAGAAGAGGAAAGAGAAGGGGAGAGGAGAGGAATAAGAAGAGGAGAGGAAGGAGAAGAGGATATAAAACACAAGATAGGGTATGTGGGCCCTACAGTAAGAAGGATGGAACGATGACTCCAAAGCAGACAAAATTGACAGAAGCGACTCGATGAACCAATGATATAGCACGCTAATTGTTGGTGAAGACGACGTTCTCTTTAATTTGTTACAAGGCCAACCTTCCCACACCACCCAATCTATCAGATTCATTGACTGGAAACGTCCCCTCAGCTCCCGGGAACTCATTTGTAGTCTTCAGTGCAGTTACTCTTAAAGCTCACAAATAACGTCTGACTTGCCTTCGGAGATTCTGAGCAATCTGGATCCTGCCAGTTTTGTCACTTTATCAATCTGGAGGCCATTGATGTACTTATTATCTCACTGCTCTGGGTCCCACACACCGAGACCCCAGTTCCCGTATTGCAGCCCCGGATCTTCCTTCCCCTCCAGCCTCATTAGTGAAGCAGACGCGGTGTAGGGGCCACCGAGGGCCCAATCTTAATTTCTGTGAAATAAGAAGAGGTCTTGTTTTTCTCTCCAAGTCCCCGGAGCTCGGGAAGAACAATGCCCGGCCACGCATCTATTAATGGAGAACACACTCAGTAATGTACCACGGTGACACCTCGTCCTCATTTATTTCATTACGTTGGTTTTTCTCGAAGCCTCATTCAGCATGCAGATGACATCTCTGGACCCTTGACAAAGCCGAGGGGACAATCTATGGGCTTCTAAAGAGGAACGGATTGGAAATAACACGCCGGATTTCGGAGGTCGCCATGCTCCCCTCCGTCTCCCTGGGCTCCACCAAGATTCAACTTGTTTTTAATGTTCAAACAACTTGTCATGTCTTCCCCGAGAAGCTCCGAAGAATATGAATTTATCTAAGTGAGGGGGAGAGGCAGGCCTGAACGTTTTCATCTGCAGATAGAGCTGAACCTGCAGACGGGGCCATTGTCAAGACAATTCGATTGGAATATTTAGTTGTGTGTTGCCTGAGCGGAATTCAGCCTTGTCTGCAGGTCACACGTGTGCAGAGAGGTCTAGGCCACCAATACCATGAGATGTATGCAAGCCCATTCACTAAAATATCATAAAAGATAATGGTAATGTAATGGCAAAACAGAATTCGTTAAAATGCAGCTTTCATTAAATGTATGGATACTTTTCCATTATTACATTATCCCAGCTAGGAGAAATGTAACTCTGTATATACCATACCTGTGAGATCCCCGTGGAAGCTGGAAATCTCTGTGTAGACACCACCGGGGCTGCTGTTAGAAGTCATGGAGGCCCCCCATACAGCGTACCTGACAGGGCCCCCCCCTCTCTCTGTAGCCTCAGCTTCACCGATGAACGAATAGGAGACGCTCCGAGGCTTCCTGCTCATTCACAGACTGAAACATAGTGAACACAGTTTGCTATGCTTCGGTGACGAATGGACACAGGAGTGACTGGTACCGATCGCGCACTGTGATAACCACTTACGGACCGCCGCACACTGATATACGTCCTTTAAGAGGAATATTGTCGTTCCTAACCCCGGTAATCCTCTTCTTCGATCGGCAGTCTGCTTTCCGATAAGAGTGGTCTCTGCGGCGGATTCGCGCGCAAGATCACTTTTATCGGCGGCCTCCCGCCACGCTCCGGTGCCCTCCACCGCTTACCGGAGCCGTCGGCAGCGGCGGAGGTGATCGGATGCTTCTCCTTCCTGGGTATGGAGATGAGTGAGGGGAAGATGGCCCCCCACCCGTCTCCATATTATTGCAGGGCGGAAGCGACATCAAAACTTCACTTCCGCCCATAGCTCTTAAAGTGACAATTTCTTTTTTATTTTTATTTTTTTATTGCATTTTAGTGTAAATGTGAGATATGAGGTCTTTTTGACCCCCCAGATTTCATATTTAAGAGGACCTGTCATGCTTTTTTTCTATTACAAGGGATGTTTACATTCCTTGTAATAGGAACAAAAGTGACACTTTTTTTTTTTAAAAAGAACAGTGTAAAAATAAAAAAAAAAGGTAAAAAAATTAAGATTTTTTTTGTTTTTTTTTAACCGTGCCCCGTCTCGGCGAGCTCGCGTGCAGAAGTGAACGCATACGTGAGTAGCGCCCGCATATGAAAACGGTGTTCAAACCACACATGTGAGGTATCGCCGCGATCGGTAGAGCGAGAGCGATAATTCTAGCCCTAGATCTCCTCTGTAACTCAAAACGTGCAACCTGTAGAATTTTTTTAAACATCGCCTATGGAGATTTTTAAGGGTAAAAGTTTGTCGCCATTCCACGAGCGGGCGCAATTTTGAAGCGTGACATGTTGGGTATCAATGTACTCAGCGTAACATTATCTTTCACAATATGCAAAAAAAAAGGGGCTAACTTTACTGTTGTCTTATTTTTTATTTCAAAGTGTATTTTTACTTAAAAAAAGTGCGCTTGTAAGACCACTGCACAAATACGGTGTGACAGAAAGTATTGCAACGACCGCCATTTTATTCTCTAGGGTGTTCGAAAAAAAAAAATGTATAATGTTTGGGGGTTCTAAGTAATTTTCTAGCAAAAAAAAAAACTGTTTTTAACTTGTAAACAACAAATTTCAAAAAGAGGCTCGGCCCTTAAGTGGTTAATTTAGGAATGGAAGGGACCAGTAAGTGACATATTTACCGGTCCCTTCCCCTGCTCTCCATCCTAAAACATCCCCGTTTGCCCACAGAAGCTGCCGGCTGGAGAGAAGGGAAGCCTGCAGTGCTGGGGGGGGGGGTTGCACAGGGGGCCCCGGACAGTACATGGAAGGGGTGAGGGGTGCATGTGCTAGAACCAATCCCCCTGCAGTGCAGCCAGAGGGAGTAAGAAGAGGAGAAGCTGGCAGCACTGCAGGGGGAGGCGGAAGAGGATCGGTGTTTAATACAGCCGGCCCTCCTCAGCAGGTGCCCAGGACTCCGTTTTGAACTGATGAGGTCCGGGCCCAGTACAGGAGGGCTGGCTGTACTGCCTTATCAGCGGCCCTGGACTACTATACGCTACTTCAATGCTCTCAGCTAGCTTCCAGGTCCGGTGCTGAACGGCTGCCCTTGTTGCACTGTGAATACAGGAGGTGGACTGCTGGGCATGATTCAGAGAATGCTTTGCAGCTTCTTAATGAATTCAAAGTGTTCTCTGGTTGGATGAAGTGGAGAGTGCTGGTGACATTATGATCTCCACCTCATCCAGTCAGAGAACGCTTGTGTTCACAATGCAGCAGGGCAGCCCCTCAGCGTGGGTTCCAAAAGCTAGTGGAGATCTCTGTAGTAGTGATGCCTAATACATTGATTTCCAGATTCTAGAGCAGTTATCTTCAAACTGAGGCCCGATGCAGCCATTTGGCTGTTTTTATTCAGTCCTTGGGTCACTGTTCCATCCTTTGATACCAACAATAGGGCATAATGCCCCCCCCTCAATCCACTTACACCAACAATGGGGCCCAATTCCTCCCAATGACACCAAGAATGGGGACCAACGACACCAATAATGTTGCACAATTCCTCCCACTGACACCAATGATGGGGCACAATTTCTCCCACTGATACCAATGATGGGCACAATTCCTCCCACTGATACCAATGATGGGCACAATTTCTCCCACTGATACCAATGATGGGCACAATTCCTCCCAATGACACCAATAATGTTGCACAATTCCTCCCAATGACACCAATGATGGGACACAATTTCTCCCAATGACATCAACAATAGGGTCCAATGACACCAATGATGGAGCACAATTCTTCCCAATGACACCAATGATGGGGTACAATTCTTCCCAATGACACCAATGATGGAGCACAATTCCTCCCACTGACGCCAATGTTAGGGCACGATTCCTCCCACTGAAACAAAGGATGGAGCAATTATTTTTCCCACTGAGGTCGGAACCAGTGGCGGCTGGTATTTTTTTTTGGGGGGGGGGGGGGGGGGCAGCAAACAACCCCCCCCCTCCTGATCTGTCAGCCAGCACCCCTCGCGATTGGTCATCCCGTCCCGCACTAACTTACTTCTAGGTCGCAGGCGGGCAGCACTCCTGTGGGTGGCGGGCGGCAGCTTCCATCGCATCTCCTCCTCCTCCTCTGCATCACAACAGCTTCTGCTGCGCGTCTCCACCCTCGTCCTCCAATAAGATCGCCTGTCCTTTCAGCCATTTGATGATGGGTCTCACGACACTCTTCCTAAAACTGGCTGGGAGGAGAATCAGTGTGACCATAGCGAATATTCATTCGCTATTGTCACCCAAGTGGGTGTGCTTGGGGCTCTGCACCCCGAGGCCACCCTTTTGTGAAGCCTATTAGAGCCTCTGGCTGTAATCATGTGCTTCTAAAAAAAAAACCCATTGGAATTCATGCGTCCGGCATTCCGCATGTAGATTAGGGGGCTGGACACATGGATGGGGGGGCGGCGCCCCTTATGGACGGGCTTCCTTCTACCCCCAATGGCTAAAGTCCACCCCCCTCCCCTAAAGTCTGAAGGACAGTAAACTGTCCCTTTGTTTAGAAAGTTAAAAAGACCCTTGTTCAAGAGGGATCCCATAGGTATGAAATATAAATAATTGCATTGGTCCAAGCTGTAACAATATAACTAAGTAAAAATATCCATACCTGGGATTAATCTTTAAAAAAAACAAAAAAAAACCCGTTGATTGTGCTATTTAGGTCCTTGTTCAGGCACTTCCTGTGATAGGTTTATATCCACTCTTGTCACCATCAGGAAAACCACACTGAGAATGCCATGCAGCCATCGCTGGAGAAAAATGTAGACAGGAAGTGGCTGTGAGGAGGCTGTGGGGAACAAGCACTGCTGAAATGTAATAAAAGTTAAACATACGTGTCAGTGGAATAAAATAGGATCCATTGTTGGAGTCTGTGGGTGTAAAAGAGGCCCCATCATTGGGGTCAGTGGGAGTAAAATAAGCCCCATTATTGGGTCAGTGGGAGTAAAACAGTTCCCATCATTGGGGTCAGTGGGAGTAAAATCAGCCCCATTATTGGGTCAGTGGGAGTAAAACAGTTCCCATCATTGGGGTCAGTTGGAGTAAAATAAGCCCCACTATTGGGGTCAGTGGGAGTAAAATAAGCCCAATTATTGGGGTCGGTGGGAGTAAAATAAGCCCCATTATTGGGGTCAGTGGGAGTAAAATAAGCCCCATTATTGGGGTCGGTGAGAGTAAAATAAGCCCCATCACTGAGGTCAGTGGGAGTAAAGCAGTTCCCATCATTTAGGTCAGTGGTAGTAAAATAAGCCCCATTATTGAGGGTCGTGGGAATAAGATAAGCCCCATTACTGGGGTTAGTGGGAGTAAAATAAGTCCCATCTTTGGGGTCAGTGGGAGTAAAATATGCCGCATCATAGGGATCAGTGGGAGAAATATATATCCCATCGTTGGGATCAGTGGGAGTAAAATAGGCCCCATCTCTGGGGTCAGTTGGAGTAAAATAAGTCCCTTCATTGAGTCAATGGGAGTAAAATAAGCCCTATTATTGGGGTCAGTGGGAATAAAATAAGCCCTAAATTTTGGCTCGGTGGGAGTAAAACAGTTCCCATCATTTAGGTCAGTGGGAGTAAAATAAGCACCATTATTGGGGGTCGGTGGGAATAAGATAAGACCCATTACTGGGGTTAGTGGGAGCAAAATGATTCCTATTATTGGGGTCAGTGGGAGTAGAATAAATCCCATCTTTGTGGTCAGTGGGAGTAAAATATGCCACCGCATAGGGATCAGTGGAAGCAAAAGAATTCCCATCATTGGGGTCAGTAAGAGTAATATATATCCCATCTTTGGGGTCAGTGGGAGTAAATTAGTTCCCATCACTGGGGCCAGTGGGAGTAAAATAAACCCCATCATTGGGATCAGTTGGAGTAAAATAAGCCCCATCATAGGGACCGGTGGGAGTAAAAGATTTCCCATCATTGGGGTCAGTGGGAGTAAAATGGGCCCATTACTGTGGTCAGTGGGAGTAAAATAAGCCCCATCATAGGTATCATTGGGAGTAAAATGAGCCCCATCATTGGGGTCAGTGGGAGTAAAATAAGCCCCATCATTGGGGTCAGTTGAAGTAAAATAAGTCCCATCATAGGGATCGGTGGGAGTATAAGATTTCCCATCATTGGGGTCAGTTGGAGTAATATATCTCCCATCATTGGGGTCAGTTGGAGTAATATATCTCCCATTGTTGGGGTCAGTGGGGGTAAAATAAACCCTGTTGTTGGAGACAGTGGAAATATTTGCTTTCAGTGCCTACTTACCCCATCACACCTGCTGTCTTGCCCAGGCAGGTGGCCCCACCAGCTGCATATACTCACATTGCCTTTGCTCAACTGCTGCTCTTTTGGGTCTCTGGTAGTTAAATCTGGGTATGGAGCTGATATGATCACAACCTCACACAAGACAGCTCTGGCTCTTGATAATGGTCACTCAAGCCCCAGCACTGTCACATGGGAGTTGGGAGAGGGTCCTCACCCTGTGTAAGCTCCAAATCATGGCCAAACAGGAGCAGCACAGGAAAGATGAGTATGTGCAGCTGCTGGGTTTGCCATGAATGTGAAGCGGTTGCTTTGGCCTGTACATTTCACTTAATGGGGCCCCAAGTCATCCCGCAAGGGATTCTGACTTTACCAGAGCCACAGTATTGCCAGCACACACCACGGATTGAGTTCCTTTGTTGCCCAGAGTTCAGTGCAGATTTCCACCCAGCAATTCCGGCCATTTAGACTCTGCGCGGGAAAGCGATGGATTCCTGGCGGATCGGGGCCGTTCGTCGCACTGCCATAGGATTTGCATAATGATTTGACTAAAAATGCTAAAATGCACAGAATGAGACTTTTAATGAGGTCCCCGTCTCCATATGGTGGCACAGGAATCGTGTGCGCACAGCCGCGCGCTGAAAAACAGCTGATTTAAAAAGAATAAATTAAACTATTTGTCACAGACGGAAACAAACCCCGGAGTGCCCAAAGTCTGCGCTTACCTGCAACATGAAGAGAGCGCTGGAAGAAAGACAGGAAAATGTTGTGTAATGGCGGAAACAGGGGAGATGGGAATTGTGATCGGAGCCGGGGTAGGGGGGGTCTGTTATCGGAGGTGAGGTGGGGTGGAGGGGTCTGTGATCGGAGGTGAGGTGGGATGGGGGGTCTGTTATCGGAGGTGAGGTGGGGTGGTGGGTCTGTGATTGGAGTCGGGGTAGGGGGGTCTGTGATCGGAGTCAGGGTAGGGGGGGTCTCTGATCGGAGTTGGGGTAGGGGGGTCTGTGATCGGAGCCGGGGTAGGGGGGTCTGTGATCTGAGTCAGAGTAGGGGGGTCTCTGATCGGAGTTGGGGTAGGGGGTCTGTGATTGGGGTGGGGGGGTCTGTGATCTAAGCCAGGGTGAGGGGGGTCTGTGATTGGAGCTAGGGTAGGGGGGGTCTGTTATCAGAGGTGAGGTGGGGGGTCTGTGATCGGAGGTGAGGTGGGGGGGCCTGTTATCAGAGGTGAGGTGGGGTGGGGGGTCTGTTATCGGACTGGGGTAGGAGGGTATGTGATTGGAGTCGAGGTAGGGGGAGTCTGTGATCGGAGTTGGGGTAGGGGGGTCTGTGATCGGAGCTGGGGTAGGGGGGTCTGTGATTGGGGTAGGGGGGTCTGTGATCGGAGCCAGGGTGGGGGGGTCTGTGATCGGAGTCAGAGTAGGGGAGTCTGTGATCAGAGTCGGGGTAGGGGAGTCTGTGATCAGAGTCGGGGTAGGGGGGGTCTGTGATCTGAGTCGGGGTAGGGGGGGTCTGTGATCGGAGCTGGGGTGGGGGAGTCTGTAATCGGAGTTGGGGTGGGGGGGTCTGTGATCGGAGCCGGGGTAGAGGGGTCTGTGATTGGGGTAGGGGGGTCTGTGATCAGAGCCGGGGTAGGGGGGGTCTGTGATTGGAGTCGAGGTAGGGGGGTCTGTGATCGGAGCCGGGGTGGGGGGGTCTGTGATCGGAGCCTGGGTAGGGGGGGTCTGTGATCGAAGTTGGGGTAGGGGGTCTGTGATCAGAGTCGGGGTAGGGGGTCTGTGATTGGGGTAGGGGGGTCTGTAATCGGAGCCAGGTGGGGGTCTGTGATCAGAGCCGGGGAAGGAGGGTCTGTGATTGGAGGGCGCGCGCGCTCCCGGCACAGCTGGGGTCTGTGATTGGGGTAGGGGGTTCTTTGATAGGAGCCGGGGTAGAGGGGGTCTGTGATCTGAGTCGGGGTAGGGGGGTCTTTGATCAGAGTCTGGGTAGTTGGGGGTCTGTGATCGGAGCTGGGGTAGGCGGGGTCTGTGATCAGAGCCGGGGTACGGGGGCTGTGATCGGAGTTGGGGTAGGGGGTCTGTGATTGGGGTGGGGGGGTCTGTGATCGGAGCTGGGGTAGGCGGGGTCTGTGATCGGAGCCGGGGTACGGGGGCTGTGATCGGAGTTGGGGTAGGGGGTCTGTGATTGGGGTGGGAGGGTCTGTGATCAGAGTCGGTGTGGGGGGGTCTGTGATCGGAGCTGGGGTGGGGGGGTCTGTGATCGGAGCCGGGGTAGGGGGAGGGTCTGCGATCGGAGTTGGGGTAGGGGGGGTCTGTGATCGGAGCTGGGGTGGGGGGGTCTGTGATCGGAGCCGGGGTGGGGGGGTCTGTGATTGGGGTGGGGGGGTCTGTGATCAGAGCCGGGGTAGGGGGGGTCTGTGATCGGAGCCTGGGTAGGGGGGTCTGTGATCGAAGTTGGGGTAGGGGGTCTGTGATTGGGGTGGGGGGGTCTGTGATCAGAGCCGGGGTGATTGGGGTGGGGGAGCCGGGTGGGGGGGTCTGTGATCAGAGCCGGGGTAGGGGGGGTCTGTGATTGGAGGGCATGCGCTCCCGGCACAGCTGGGGTCTGTGATTGGGGTAGGGGGGTCTGTGATCGGAGCCGGGGTAGGGGGGGGGGTCTATGATCGGAGTCGGGGTAGGGTGGGGTCTGTGATCTGAGTTGGGGTAGGGGAGTCTGTGATCGGAATCGGGGTAGGGGGTCTGTGATCTGAGTTGGGGTAGGGGGGTCTGTGATCGGAGCCGGGGTCTGTGATCGGAGCCAGGGTACGGGGGCTGTGATCGGAGTCAGGGTAGGGGGGTCTGTGATCGGAGCCGGGGTCTGTGATCGGAGCCAGGGTACGGAGGCTGTGATCGGAGTCGGGGTAGGGGGGTCTGTGATCGGAGTCAGGGTAGGGAGGGTCTATGATCGGAGTCGGTGTGGGGGGGTCTGTGATCGGAGCTGGGGTGGGGGGGTCTGTGATCGGAGCCGGGGTAGGGGGAGGGTCTGTGATCGGAGATGGGGTAGGGGGGGTCTGTGATCGGAGCCGGGGTAGGGGGGGGGTCCGTGATCGCAGCTGGGGTGGGGGGGTTTGTGATCGGAGCCGGGGTAGGGGGAGGGTCTGTGATCGGAGCTGGGGTAGGGGGGTCTGTGATTGGAGCTGGGGTAGGGGGGCTGTGATCGGAGGGCACACGCTCCCGGTACAGCTGTATTGACCGCAATTCACGCAAACATGCGGCCTCTCGGCACCATGCACCAGGCCCCGAGAGGCCACATATTTGTGTGCGTGAGTGCGGCTGGCGCCAAGGGGCGCCATACTACTCCTATGGGTCACAGGAGTGCACTTAGTTCTGCACTCCTCTGTCTCAGATTCAGCCAATAGCAGGCTAAAGTCCACTGTTGGCTGACATCACAGAGCCGCTCCAGGCTCTACACAGGGATCCTGACAATAATGTCGGCATAGGCATGCGCACAGGGTGTGCCGGGTGTGCCCAGGAACACCCTAATCACCCCATGCGCATTAGTGTTATCGCTCTGTGTAGCAGCAGGAACATGGTAAAGATCTCCCTCTTACCTGCTCTGCCATAAGAAAAGTGTTTATGCTCTTCTCTTTCACTGTGCCGGCAGGGAGATCAGTGTGCTGGGTTCATATATATGTAGACACATACATATGCATGTGTGTTTGAACTTAAGGGTGCACACCCTAATACAATAGGCTGCGCACACCTATGAATGTCGGGATCCGCCCAGATGCCTGACCGGCAGCCAGGTCAGCATCTCTGCACACCACTGAGAGCCTGAGCCAATCGCTCCTGCCCCTTGCACAGCCCGGTGCTCTGGTGAGCTGTGGAGAGGCAGAGCACAAAGCGGTAACTGACAGTCATTGCTCTCTGCTCAGGGCGGACACAGAACTGAGCAATCAGCAGTCTTTGATTGCTCAGTTCTCAGGGAAGAGCTAGCAGGGGGCAGCTGCGCTTGCATAGGTGCTGCAGCCATCTAGGTGAGTATATATGTTTGTTTTTTTAGTATCCCTCACTTCTCTTTTAACCATTCGGCTCGGTTTGTTGTGATTTTACAAAAGGGTTGGGGAATTCTTTTGATACGCTTATAGCAAATAGGCCAGCCCATTGAAATGAATCGGCTGCCCTACGACATGCGTAAAAGACGTGGAAACTCCCACGCACGCAGTAGTGTGTACCAAGCCTTAGTTGGGATATTGAAGTGAAGTCGGTGGGGCAGAAAATAATAATAAAAAGAATCACACCATCAGGTGAGCCTATCTTCTCCAGCTTCACTCAAACAGGAAGTGAGCGGAAGTATCTCAAAGTAAAGACTGAGGATCACCAGGACTTAAAACGTTGTTTGTTTGTTTTTTTCCGAGCCCACGGTGGGTACAAAAAACAAACACCTAGTGTGGTTAGGTGTGTCACTGGTCGCCTCCAAAAGAGGAAGGACCTTCCCTTAAACTTCCCCACAGCAAACCGAGGTCCAAGGCTCCTGAAAGGGTTAAGGACATTCTGGTCCACCTAGTCAAAAGGACTGGTGGACCCCTCTCCTGGTGGCTAGCCAAGTACTAGGTTAGGGGCTCTCCAAAAACCCTCTTCCTCCTTCCACCAGACAGTGGAGGAAAGAACCTAAGGGCCACAAACCCACCTCCTAGACTTCAGGGCATGCCCAAAGACTCACACCCTACAATCCTTGGGTGGGCCTTTTAACAAAAATTGCCCGAACCCATGAGGTGATGTGCAGAAAAAAAAGACAAGTGGAGTAGTGGCCCTGTTCCCATTGTCAGTGTCACGCCATTCTCCGTCTTCCCAACCCTCAGCCACACAAGGTGCACCACTCAAATGGACCAGACCCCTTGGTACCCTGTATGTGTTGAAGGAGTGGGTTTTGTTAGAACCCCTGTAAGTCTCTGTTAAGAGAGATTTCCCCTCGCTCCCTGTCCTGCAGCTAGGAAAAGAGATGGGCTCTGTCTGACTTGGTGCACTGGTGGACCCCTCTCCTGGTGGCTAGCTAAGTACTAGCTTATGGGCTCTCCAAAAAAGCCTCTTCCTCCTTCCACCAGACAGTGGAAGCAGGAACCTAAGGAACACACGCCCACCTCCTAGACTTCAGGGTAGGTCCAAAGACTCACATCCTACAATCCTTGAGTGGGCCTTTTAACAAAAATTGCCCTGGCCTCAGCCAAAAGGCCTAACCCGTGAGGTAATGTGCAGAAAAAAAGTCAAATGGAGTTGTGGCCTAGTTCCCATGGTCTCAGTGGGGGTCTGACAGCCATGAGCACCCCTGAGTCGCCATTCCCAGGGGGCACTAAACACTGCAGACTCTGTCTTCCCAACCCCCCAGCCACACAAGGTGCACCACTCAAATGGATAGGGCCCCTTGGTTCCCTCTGCATTAGGTAGGTACTGCCAACCTCTAACCAATTTTTTAGTGTTTGAAGGAGTGGATTACCGATAGAAACTCAGTCAGCAGTGGCGGCTCTTTTTTATTTTTTTGGAAGGAGGGGCGGGAAATAACACCCCCCCCCGGGTCAGCCGGCCCCCAGTGCCCCCAACCCACTCCCACCCCGCAGTCGGTCATCCAGCCCTAGACATACCCCATCTAGGTCGCAGGCGGGCAGCACTCCAACAGGCGATGGCTTCCATCGTGTCTCCTCCTCCTCTGCATCACAGTAGCTTCCGCCGTGCGTCTCCTCCCTCCTCCTCCTAGGTGTCCAATAGGATCGCCTGTCCTTTCAGCCAATCGTGTGACGGTTCTCAGGACCTGCTTCATGACTGGCCAAGAGGAGAATCAGTGTGACAATAGCGAATTATGGAAGGGCCACCAATGCCTGTCAGGCTGTTACTGCTATCCAGGGCTCTGTTAGAGAGATTTCCCCTTACTTCCTGTCCTCCAGTCAGGAAATGAGGCGGGGGCTCTATCTGACTTCTCTTTGAGTCCCCTTCTCTCTGCGCCCCCTTCTCTCTGCACCCCCTTCTCTCTGGCCCCCCTTCTCTTTGGCCACCCTTCTCTCTGTGTCCCTTCTCTCTGTGCCACCCTTCTCTCTGTGTCCCTTCTCTCTGTGCGCCTTTCTCTCTGTGCCCCCCTTCTCTCTGCGCCCCCTTCTGTCTGCGCCCCTTCTCTCTGCGTCCCTTCTCTCTGGCCCCCCTTCTCTCTGCGCCCCCTTCTCTCTGTGCCCCCTTCTCTCTGCGCCCCCTTCTCTCTTTGCCCGCTTATCTCTGTGCCCCCTTCTCTCTGCATCCCCTTCTCCCTGCACCTCCTAATCTCTGCGCCCCCTTCTCTCTGCGTCCCCTTCTCTCTGTGTCCCTCTTCTCTCTGTGTCCCCCTTCTCTCTGCGTCCCCTTCTCTCTGTGTCCCTCTTCTCTCTGTGTCCCCCTTCTCTCTGTGTCCCCCTTCTCTCTGTGTTCCCCTTCTCTCTGCGCACGCTTCTCTCTGCGCCCCCTTCTCTCTGCGCCTCCTTCTCTCTGCGCAACCCTTCTCTCTGCGTCCCTTCTCTCTGGCCCCCCTTCTCTCTGCGCACCCTTCTCTCTGTGCCCCCTTCTCTCTGCGCCCCCTTCTCTCTGTGCCCGCTTATCTCTGTGCCCCCTTCTCTCTGCATCCCCTTCTCCCTGCACCTCCTTCTCTCTGCGCCCCCTTCTCTCTGCGTCCCCTTCTCTCTGCGTCCCTCTTCTCTCTGCGCCCCCTTCTCTCTGCATCCCCTTCTCCCTGCACCTCCTTCTCTCTGCGCCCCCTTCTCTCTGCGTCCCCTTCTCTCTGTGTCCCCTTCTCTCTGCGTCCCTCTTCTCTCTGCGCCCCTCTTCTCTCTGCGCCCCCTTCTCTCTGTGTCCCCCTTCTCTCTGTGTCCCCCTTCTCTCTGTGTCCCCCTTCTCTCTGCTTCCCCTTCTCTCCACGCCTCCTTCTCTCTGCGCCTCCTTCTCTCTGCGTCCCCTTTTCTCTGCGTCCCCCTTCTCTCTGTGTCCCCCTTCTCTCTGCGCCCCCTTCTCTCTGTGTCCCCCTTCTCTCTGCACCCCCTTCTCTCTGTGTCCCCTTCTCTCTGCGCCTTCTTCTCTCTGCGTCCCTTCTCTCTGTGTCCCCCTTCTCTCTGGCCCCCCTTCTCTCTGCGCCCCCTTCTATCTGCGTCCCTTCTCTCTGTGTCCCCCTTCTCTCTGTGCCTCCTTCTCTCTGCGCCCCCTTCTCTCTGCACCACCCTTCTCTCTGTGTCCCTTCTCTCTGGCCCCCCTTCTCTCTGCGCCCCCTTCTCTCTGCGTCCCCTTCTCTCTGCGTCCCCTTGTCTCTGCGCCCCCTTGTCTCTGCGTCCCCCTCTCTCTGTGTCCCCCCTTCTCTCTGGTCCCTCTTCTCTCTGCGTCCCCTTGTCTCTGCGCCCCCTTGTCTCTGCGTCCCCTTCTGTCTGGTCCTCCTTCTCTCTGGTCCCCCTTCTCTCTGCGTCCCCTTCTCTCTGTGTCCCCCTTCTCTCTGAGCCCCCCTCTCTCTGTGTCCCCCTTATCTCTGGTCCCCCTTCTCTCTGCGCCCCCTCTCTCTGTGCCCCCCTTCTCTCTGTGTCTCCCTTTTCTGTGCGTCCCCTTCTCCCTGCACCAGCTTCTCTCTATGCCCCCTTCTCTCTGCACCTCCTTCTCTCTGCACCCCCTTCTCTTTGCGTCCCCTTCTCTCTGTGCCCGCTTATCTCTGTGCCCCCTTCTCTCTGCGTCCCCTTCTCTCTGCACCTCCTTCTCTCTGTGCCCCCTTCTCTCTGTGTCCCCTTCTCTCTGCGCCTCCTTCTCTCTGTGTCCCCCTTCTCTCTGCGCCCCCTTCTCTCTGTGTCCCCCTTCTCTCTGTGTCCCCCTTCTCTCTGCGCCCCCTTCTCTCTGCGCCTCCTTCTCTCTGTGTCCCCCTTCTCTCTGCGCCCCCTTCTCTCTGTGTCCCCCTTCTCTCTGTGTCCCCCTTCTCTCTGCGTCCCCTTCTCTCTGCACCTCCTTCTCTCTGTGCCCCCTTCTCTCTGTGTCCCCCTTCTCTCTGCGCCCCCTTCTCTCTGTGTCCCCCTTCTCTCTGTGTCCCCCTTCTCTCTGCGCCCCCTTCTCTCTGCGCCTCCTTCTCTCTGTGTCCCCCTTCTCTCTGTGTCCCCCTTCTCTCTGCGCACGCTTCTCTCTGCGCCCCCTTCTCTCTGCGCCTCCTTCTCTCTGCGCAACCCTTCTCTCTGCGTCCCTTCTCTCTGGCCCCCCTTCTCTCTGCGCACCCTTCTCTCTGTGCCCCCTTCTCTCTGCGCCCCCTTCTCTCTGTGCCCGCTTATCTCTGTGCCCCCTTCTCTCTGCATCCCCTTCTCCCTGCACCTCCTTCTCTCTGCGCCCCCTTCTCTCTGCGTCCCCTTCTCTCTGCGTCCCTCTTCTCTCTGCGCCCCCTTCTCTCTGCATCCCCTTCTCCCTGCACCTCCTTCTCTCTGCGCCCCCTTCTCTCTGCGTCCCCTTCTCTCTGTGTCCCCTTCTCTCTGCGTCCCTCTTCTCTCTGCGCCCCTCTTCTCTCTGCGCCCCCTTCTCTCTGTGTCCCCCTTCTCTCTGTGTCCCCCTTCTCTCTGTGTCCCCCTTCTCTCTGCGTCCCCTTCTCTCCACGCCCCCTTCTCTCTGCGCCTCCTTCTCTCTGCGTCCCCTTCTCTCTGTGTCCCCCTTCTCTCTGCGCCCCCTTCTCTCTGTGTCCCCCTTCTCTCTGCACCCCCTTCTCTCTGTGTCCCCTTCTCTCTGCGCCTTCTTCTCTCTGCGCAACCCTTCTCTCTGCGTCCCTTCTCTCTGTGTCCCCCTTCTCTCTGCGCCCCCTTCTCTCTGCGTCCCTTCTCTCTGTGTCCCCCTTCTCTCTGCGCCCCCTTCTCTCTGCGCCTCCTTCTCTCTGTGTCCCCCTTCTCTCTGCGCCCCCTTCTCTCTGTGTCCCCCTTCTCTCTGTGTCCCCCTTCTCTCTGCGCCCCCTTCTCTCTGTGTCCCCCATCTCCCTGTGTCCCCCTTCTCTCTGCGCCCCCTTCTCTCTGCGCCTCCTTCTCTCTGCGCCCCCTTCTCTCTGCGCCCCCTTCTCTCTGCGTCCCCTTCTCTCTGCGCCCCCTTCTCTCTGGTCCCCCTTCTTTCTGTGTCCCCCCTCTCTGTGTGTCCCCTTCTCCCTGCACTCGCTTCTCTCTGTGCCCCCTTCTCTCTGTGCCCCCCTCTCTCTGTGTCCCCCTTCTCTCTGCACCCCTTCTCTCTGCACCCCCTTCTCTCTGTGTCCCCCTTCTCTCTGTGTCCCCTTCTCTCTGCACCTCCTTCTCTCTGCGCCCCCTTCTCTCTGTGTCCCCCTTCTCTTTGCGTCCCCTTCTCTCTGCGCCTCCTTCTCTCTGTTTCCCCCTTCTCTCTGCGCCCCCTTCTCTCTGTGTCCCCCTTCTCTCTGTGTCCCCCTTCTCTCTGCGCCCCCTTCTCTCTGCGCCTCCTTCTCTCTGCGCCCCCTTCTCTCTGCGCCCCCTTCTCTCTGCGCCTCCTTCTCTCTGCGCCCCCTTCTCTCTGCGCCCCCTTCTCTCTGCGCCTCCTTCTCTCTGCGCCCCCTTCTCTCTGCGCCCCCTTCTCTCTGCGCCTCCTTCTCTCTGCGCCCCCTTCTCTCTGCGCCCCCTTCTCTCTGCGTCCCCTTATTTCTGTGCCCCCTTCTCTCTGGTCCCCCTGCTTTCTGTGTCCCCCTTCTCTGTGCGTCCCCTTCTCCCTGCACCCGCTTCTCTGTGCCCCTTCTCTCTGCGTCCCCTTCTCTCTCTGTCCCTTCTCTCTGTGCCCCCCTCTCTCTGTGTCCCCCTTCTCTCTGCACCCCCTTCTCCATGCACCCACTTCTCTCTGTGCCCCCTTCTCCCTGCACCCGCTTCTCTCTGTGCCCCCTTCTCTCTGTGGCCCTTCTCTCTGTGCCCCCTTCTCCCTGCACCCACTTCTCTCTGTGCCCCCTTCTCTCTGTGGCCCCTCTCTCTGTGGCGGGCAGAACCCCAAATCTGTGGGCTGCTATTAAAAAAAAAAAAAAAGCAGCATGGTGGTCTCCCATGCGTTATGACAGGTCCACTTTAAGGTGCCTGCAGGACAGATCAGAGGGGATTCATACAGGTGTTGGAAATGAAACATTAATTCCCAGCGAGTTCTCTGAGCTCAGCGGAAATCTCTGAGACTCGGGCCGGCGAGTACAAAAGAACAATTTGCAGAGGATTATCGGGAATTATATGTTACATTTTAGCGGGCTTAGCGCGGAGCACTTGTGTGGGATCCGTCTCGGCGTCAATATTTCTGTCCTGACGTAAAGCCGTGCAGAGGGAGGCCGAGCGACCATATTCCATTACTAGAAAGGAGTAACAAAAGGAAAAGCGCGCCTTGGAAATATCCTCCATAATGACAGCGGGAGGAGAAGAGACTTGTAAAGGAAATAGGAGGTTTGATATACGGGGTGGGGGCTGGAAATAGGTTATTATCAGAAATTGGTGGAAATATTAGGAGAACCCGACTTCCCGGGAAAGTAGATGGTTATAATGCGAATACACGTCCCGCATTAAAGCCGAACTTCTCCCTTCCATTCACCAGGAACTATTTTTAATGTTTATGCTGCTAGCATTAGTAAATATACTCTCCGACCACTTATTTAGGTACACCTTGCTAGTAGCGGGTTGGACCCCCTTTTGCCCTCATTCTTGGTGGCATAGATACAACAAGATGTTGGAAACGTTCCTCAGAGATTTTGCTCCATAGTGACCTGATAACATCACACAGTTGCTGCAGATTTGTCATTTCCCCCGTTCCACCACATGCCAGAGGTCCTCTATTGGATGAGATGTGGTGAGTGTGGAGGCCATTGGAGTACAGGGACCTCAGTGTCCAGTGGTGAGATGATTGGAGCTTTGTGACATGGTGCATTATATTGCTGGAAGGAGCCATCAGAAGATGGGGACACTGTAGTCATAAAGGGATGGACATGGTCACCAACAATACTCAGGTAGGTCGTGCAATTTAAATGCTCAATTGGTACCAAGGGGTCCAAACTGTGCCAAGAAAATACCCCCCCCCCCCACACCATTACACCCCCACCACCAGCCTGAACCGGTGATACCCCATCCCCCACACCATTACACCCCCACCACCAGCCTGAACCGGTGATACCCCATCCCCCACACCATTACACCCCAACCACCAGCCTGAACCGGTGATACCCCATCCCCCACACCATTACACCCCCACCACCAGCCTGAACTGGTGATACAAGGCAGGATGGATCCATGCGCCAAATTCTGACCCCACCATCTGAATGTCGCAGCTGAAATCCAGACTCATCAGACCAGGCAACATTCTTCCAATCTTCTATTATCCAATTTTGGTGATCCTGTTCCAATTGTAGCCTCAGTTTCCTGTTCTTAGCTGACAGGAGTGGCACCCGGTGTGGTCTTCTGCTGCTGCAGCCCATCTGCTTCAAGGTTGGATGTGTTGTGCGTTCAGAGATGGTATTCTGCATACCTTGGGTGTAACGAGGGGTTATTTGAGTTACTGTTGTCTTTCTATCATCTGGAACCAGTCTGCCCATTCTCCTCTGACATCAACAAGGCATTTTCCTCCACACAACTGCCGCTCACTGGATATTTTCTCTTTTTTCCGCCATTCTCTGTAACCCCCGAGAGATGGTTGTATGTGGCAATCCCAGAAATACTCAGACCAGCCCGTCTGGCACCAACAACCATGCCACGTTCAAAGTCACTTCAATCCCCTTTCTTCCCCATTCTGATTCTCGGTTTGAACTTCAGCAAGTCGTCTTCACCACGTCTAGATGCCTAAATGCATTGAGTTGCTGCCATGTGATTGGCTAATTAGCAATTTGTGTCACCAAGCAATTGAACAGGTGTACCTAATAAAGTGGCCGGTGAGTGTAGATAGGAAGGTATATTATATTTACTTGTTTTAATCTTTTTTTTTTTTTTTTACATTTCTTCAGTTGCTTCCTGGTTTCTTGCCTAGGCCAAAATGATGCCCAAGTAGTGGGCAAAGCCCCCTGGAAATGCACCTTCTTCCCATGTTGATGAGGACAAGGGCCTCTTTCCCACAACCATGGCCCAGTGGTTGTGGGAGTGACTTATCAGAATCTGGAAGCCCCTTTTAGCCCCTGGATCCTGGCCCCTCCCTATGTAAATGAGTATGGGATACACAGTACCCCTACTCATACACTAATAAAATGACAAGTGTAATTAAAACACAACATAATATTTAACATGTCCCATAAAATGTAAAGATGTCTACTGATGTATGTCCATCATCTATCACGATGAACACCGCCAGCCACCTGGGCCAAAAAAAAAAAAAAACCCACTGCCCGCCGACATGACAATTTCGTTGTTTGGCTTCCACCGATTGACATGTCGCTTCCCTCTGCCGTTTAAGTACACAAGAAAGTTGGGGCCTATTGTATCATAAGGGGGTGGGGCCACCCAGTGACATCACTGGCCATACATGGACACATCCATGTTTGGTCAATGACGTCCCCTGGTGTCCCTTTACCGTTATAGGTGGTTACTGCAACTACAGTCAACCTTCTGCTGACCAGCTCATTGGGGCCCAAAACCTTGCATTGGAGTGTTCTGGGTAGTGTCCCTTTAAGAGTTTATGCATGCAAGAGTAAAGTGTTCCTAGCTGTCCCTATGTTAGGCTGTAGTGTATAGTTGGCCAGCAAGCGCTCACTAGCCTGGGTTTTACACCCCGGCCTCAGGCACAGAGGGCTTTCATCCTTCTCACTAGTGGTATCCTCAGTGTGTGGCTCTTTACTGCACAGTCCAGGTTGCGTTCCAAGGCTCAAGGATAGTATCCACTCTGCTTTCCCTGTTCTCAAATAAAGATGTCCTGCTCACTGTCTTCTCTGCACTCAGGTGGGTCCTAGTCTGTATTCTCCCTGGTTTCCCTGCAAAAACAGAGTCTGCTTCCTCCTTCCACCCAAGAAAACTACTGCTGTCCCTCTCCTTTAAAGTGGAGTTCCATCCAGAAATGGAACTTCTGCTGATCAGATTCCGTTGCCACATTTGTCACCTTTCAGGGGGGGAGCAGATACCTGTCATATCCAGGTATCTGCTCCCACTTCCAGACATAAAACTATGCAATGTCCAACCGATCCCCCCCCCCCCCCCCCCGCTGTCTTCTGGGAGACACACAGGTCCCAGAAGACAGCAGGGACCATTCAGATTGCGCATGCACAGTAGGAAACAGGCTGTTTCCATTCCTGTTTCCATTAGTATGGATGTCGGCGCCTGCACCCGGAGCCGAGGGACGGGCCGGTTTCGGGTGAGGACATTGCGGGCTCCCTGGACAGGTAAGTGTCCTTATATTAAAAGTCAGCAGCTACAGTGTTTGTAGCTGCTGATTAAAAAAAAATAGTGCACAATTCTTGGTGTCAGTGGAAAGAATAAGGTCCCATCGTTGGTGTCAGTGGGAGGAATAATGCTCCATAATTGGTGTCGGTGGATGGAATTGTGCCCCATCATTGATGTTAGTGGAAGGGATAGTGCACAATTCTTGGTGTCAGTGGGAGGAATAGTGCCCCATCGTTAGTGTCAGTGGGAGGAATAGTGCCCCATCGTTGGTGTCAGTGGGAGGAATAGTGCCCCACCGTTGGTGTCAGTGGAAGGAATAGTGCCCCATTGTTGGTGTCAGGGGAAGAATAGTGCACAGGTTTTGGTGTCAGTGGAAAGAATAGGACCCCATTGTTGGTGTCAGTGGAAGGAATAGTGCACAATTCATGGTGTCAGTGGAAAAAATAAGGCCCCATTGTTAATGTCAGTGGAAAGAATAGAGTCCCATTGTTGATGGCAATGAAAAGAATAACGACCCATCATTGGTGTCACTGGGAAAAATAGTGCCTTGTATCAGTGGGAGGAATAGTGTTGCAATGGCTGGATGAAGACAAGCAAAGGAACGCATCTGGCCCGCGGGGTGCAGTTTGGAGACCACTGGTCTATCCCACCATTTTCCTTTTATAGGCGCTTTTGCCTTCTATACTAAAGCCCATTTCAAAAGTTCCTGGTGTTTTGGTGTCACTCAGGTCCAGGTGCAGGGCGGGTCATCGATCACTGGGGCAGGAGGACCCAAAGAACCAAATGGCACCTTTGGGGGGGAAGCACTAGAAACTTCTCAAATCTCATCTTTTATGTGCAAATGGTCCATCTGCATTGAAAAATGTGACTGCCAAATCCAGTCTGGATGGAAGAAACGCCCAAAAAGGGGCCAAAAAACACAAATAAAAGGAGACTTTTAATGTGGAAGAGTTTCCTCGTTAACTTTTCATCCTAAATGTTTGCCTATATGTGACTTGCAGCTTTTCCGCATTATTAATATAGACGCTCTTTGTGTTTTATGCCGCGAGTCCCGGGAACCGTATATCTCCCAATAATGACCATCTATGAAATGCTGCATCTGCAATCCTCCTTCGTCTTCCTGATCGATAGAAGATAATAAATGTGCAGATTGCAATGTGTCTTTGTTGTTCCATTTACCTGGAAAGTCAATGTCACCGTTTAATTGGGTCCCTCTCTCTCTACTCGGATAATCTGCCAAGTCATGGCCAGCTCGCAGCTTCATCCGTCTTCATTAGGCCCCGCGTGTCGCCATATTGGTGCCAGGCGGACTCACTTACTTTATGGTTCGCCATAGCTTTTAATATCAATCTTGCGAGTCTTTTTTTTTTGCATAAGCAGCTGGGACCGGTGCGCCCCCTTCATCATGGAAATGGCTGGATAGTAGCGCCACGCATAAACAAATCTTTCCGATGACACGTCTAATGCCTCGATATCGCTAAAGAGAGCCGCGTATAAATCACCCCGAGATGGAACAAAAGAGGAGCTTTCACGTATAAATTAGGAAGCCAAACCACCCGAGATTTCTCAAGTCCAGTATATTATTCATTTATGTTTATTTATTTGCACAAAGGACAAACTCGAGAGCAAACTTAAAGGAAACCTATGTAGAGGCAGTATGGAGCTTGCCAATATAGACCTCTCCTACTAAAGCATGCCAATTTTTTTCTGCTTCATTGCTTTCTCTTTCTAGTCGAAGTTTTGGGTTTATTCCAAACTTTTTATTCGACATGCTTGTTCCAGGTCAGTGACTGAAAAAGTACGGAAGCCAGGCAACTAGCATTTTCAGTATTAGGCCAGCCACTTTATCTCTCTTCACGTTTCTTTTAAAGGGAATATATATAGTGGCTTTGAAGTGGAGCCAACAAGCTTCTTACCATATTTTCTGATATCTACCTAATGCAGTATGTTGTTTATAGAGCTCAGTAGCTTAAGCTGAAATCTACACTTACACCTGAATCACTCAGAGCAGTGACTCCTCCTCTTCCTTCAGAGCAGTGTCTCCTCCTTCTTCTCCAGAGCAGTGTCTCTTACCAGACCAGAGCAGTGGGCCCCCGCTTCCAGAGCAGTGACTCCTCCCTGTCCAGGGGAGTGACTCCTCCCTGTCCAGAGTAGTGACTCCTCCCTGTCCAGGAGGAGTGACTCCTCCCTGTCCAGAGCAGTGACTCCTCCCTGTCCAGGGGAGTGACTCCTCCCTGTCCAGAGCGGTGACTCTTACCTGTCCAGAGCAGTCACACCTCCTCCTCTAGAGCAGTGATTCTTTCTCCTCCAGAGCAGTGACTCCTCCCTGTCTAGGGTAGTTACTCTTACCTGTTCAGAGCAAAGACTCCTCCTCCAGAGTAGCGACTCCTCCCTGTCCAGAGCAGTGAACCCTTCCCACATCCAGAGCATTGACTCCTCCTTGTCCAGAGCAGTGACTCTTACCTGTTCAGAGCAAAGACTCCTCCTCCTCCAGAGTAGTGACTCCTCCTTGTCCAGAACAGTGACTCCTACCTGTTCAGAGCAAAGACTCCTCCTCCAGAGTAGCGACTCCTCCCTGTCCAGAGAAGTGACTCCTCCCGGTCCAGGGCAGTGACTCTTACCTGTCCAGAGCAAAGGCTCCTCCTCCTCCAGAGCAGTGACTCCTCCCTGTCTAGGGTAGTGACTCTTACCTATGCAGAGCAAAGACTCATCCTTCTCCAGAGCAGCGACTCCTCCCTGTCCAGAGCAGTGACTTTTACCTGTCCAGAGCAAAGGCTCCTCCTCCTCCAGAGCAGTGACTCCTCCCTGTCCAGAGCAGTGACTCTTACCTGTCCAGAGCAAAGGCTCCTCCTCCAGAGCAGCGACTGCTCCCTGTCCAGAGCAGTGACTCCTTCTTGTCCAAAGTAGTGAATCTTACCTGTCCAGAGCACAGTTTCCTCCTCTTCCTCCAAAGCAGCGACTTCTCCCTGTCCAGAGGCTCCTCCTCCACCAGAGCAGTGACTCTTACTTGTCCAGAGTAGAGGCTCCTCCTCCACCAGAGCAGTGACTTCTATCCTACCAGAGCAGTGGCTCATCCCTGCCCAGAGCAGTGACCCCTCCCCCCTCCAGAGCAGTGACTCCTCCCCCCTCCAGAGCAGTGACTCCTTTTTTGTGGTAAGGCCCCATCCAAATATCTGGCGCACCAATCAGAGACAGCATGCCTGAAAGGAGATACCTTCTGCTGTTCTGTAGATTGACAGTGCTTTGGGAATCTTGTATCATGGCTTTTCCCTGTAGTGGATTTTTATTTGTGTATATATCAGATATAAAAAAAGTTTTAAAAGTGTACATAGTAAAAGAGAGTGGACCCAAAACCTTTATTATTTTTATAATAATATTATACAGGATTTTTATACCGTCAACAGTTTGCGCAGCGCTTTACACTCTAAAGGGAGACAGTACAGTTACAATACAAAAAACTGCAAGAGGGTTAAGAAAGCCCTTCTCATGAGAGCTTACAATCTAATGGAGCAGGGTAAGTAGTACAAAAGGTAATAACTGTGGGGATGAGCTGATGGAAGAATTAAAATTGAAGTTGTTATTTGGAGGGGTGATAGGCTTCCCTGAAGAGAAGGGTTTTCAGGGATCGCCGAAAGGTGGCCAGAGTAAGAGCCTGACAGATTGAGGTAGAGGGTTTCAGAGTATGGGAGAGGCTCTGGAGAAGTCCTGGAGACAAACACGGGGGGAGGAGACGAGAGCAATAGACCAAGAGGTCTTGGGAGGAGAGGTTGTTTTGGGTGCCCCCCCTCTTCAATTTTACTTACATTCAAATTTTTTCGTTTTGGTTTTTAGATGGATAGTGAAAGGATTTGATTTCCTAATAGGTCTTTATTGCTGCCTGTGTCCCCGCTGGGGAGAGTCAATCTTGTCATTGGGACAGAAAGTGAGAGGAAGTCCAAAAATTGGGAGTTGTCGCCGATGAAAGAGGGAAAACCTTCCAATGAGGACAAATGTTTTGGTGCCGCTTGCTGAAATTGGGAGCTTGGTTTACTTTTGGAAGATTAATGTCTTCTTGTGTCTCCCCAGCGCAAGAGACGGAAGAGAAATCACTCCAGGAAGATACAGACAGCATCCCCTACTCTATCTAAAACAAAAAAATGGTTTGGGCTTTTCATAAAGTATATTTGTTTGTGCTGGGGAGATTGGATTGTAAGCACCTCTGGTGACGTATACTGGTGTTTATACGGGTGCTGGAAACAGGATTGTAGGCTCCTCCGGTGATGGAGACTGGTGTTTGTTCATGTGCTGGAGACATTAGATTGTAAGCTCTTCTGGTGATGGGAACTGATATTTTTGTGTGTGCTGGGAACATTGGATTGTAAGCTCCTCCAGCGATGGAGACTGGTGTGTGTGCGTGTGCTGGGTACATTGGATTGTAAGCTCCTCTGGCGACAAGGACTGGTATTTGTTTAGGTGCTGGGGACATTGGTTTGTAAACTCCTCCGATGATGGGGACTGGTGTTTGTGCAGATGCTGGGGACACTGGATTGTAGGCTCCTCTAGTGATGGAGACTAGGGTTTGTGCAGGTGCTGGGGACATTGTATTGTAAGCTTCTATGGTGATGGAGACTGGTGTTTGTGCAGGTGCTGGGAACATTGGATTGTCAGGTCCTGTGGTGACATGGACTGATGTAAACGAATCCTATCAGTCCAGCGAACGCGAAAAGGGGGTATAATTTTTGCCGCACCTTCAACAAAGCTTTGAGTGTACAACTCCCTCTGCCCACTATGTTTTTGGATAAGAGGGGCAGTTGGGGGGCTGTAAAACTGAATCAACCACCTACTGCATTTTAACCAGCCCCCAAATGGCTCGAGCCATTGTTTTTGGTTGAATCGATAGACCAGTGTGTCTTTTTTCATATATAGTACATAAGAAATAAACTATGGATTCTGACCACTTTTCCCCTTCAGCATAGCACTAGAAAGTGAAGACCAACCTATGTGGGATGGAAACCCCAGGCTGGAGGGATCATTCCACCATAAAACTTTATTTATAGAGCCTTCAATCAGCTTTAAAGGAGACTATAAGGTTTTATGGGAACATTTGTGTTATTGGGAGCACATCTATGTCCCTAGCTCCTCCCTATGTATTTGGCTGATGGGTGTAACTTCAGATTACAGTTATGGGATCACAGATTGAATAGTTACATGATAAATATCAAACTTCTTTGGATTTTCTAGGGGTTTGTATCTTACGACCTCCTGGAGTCCCCCATTCCCATTTCAGCAGCAAAAGGTGGCTTGTATAAATTGAAACATATAGGTTTTAATCAGCAATATTCAACATGATATACTATGATGGTAGGCATTACCATGTGTATAAAGGGAAACCATTTTTGATCAAGTGATGATATGTCCACATGAGCAACTGCATGTTTGTAGAAAGGTGCCGCCATAAATTCCTCCTGTAGAAGTGGGCATGGGCCCATGAAACACGTTGATTTGCTCTAGGCCCATTACAGCTTGACATTTTTGTGCCTTTACAACTTATGTATACATAATAACTTACTAAGAACTTAATACAGAACAAAATATAGGAAATATATGGGACTTTCTGGTGCCACCCAAAGCCAACAACACAAAATATTTAATAAAATGTATATTTATTACAAATATCATTAAAATTTCATAATAAAATAGTGTACACCAACATAGTTACATGGTTCAAAAGGAATGACCCCATTGCATGTAATAAAAGCCTCTGATGATTTGTCCTTCTAAATTCTCAGTTTTCCATATGCTATGCTTAATTTATATCTTAGTTCAACTTTTTAATGCAAGCTTGAAAACAGACCAAGTCAACGCGTTTCAATGAAAAGCTTTATCAGAAGCATAGAGGCATAGATATCAAAAATAATTTATAAATATGTGCCACAGGAGTCAGACCACTGATTCATTGCACGGTATGAATCAAATCAAAGGGGAGAACATCAATGGAACCAGCGAAGACTGGTCCTATACCGGAGTGTCCCGTTGTAGTGTTATGATATTTGTATTAAAAATGTATTTTATTGAATAATGAATACGGACCACAGGAGTCAGACCACTGATTTGTCTTGCGGTATGAATCAAATCAAAAACAATAATTCCAGCGAAGACTGGTATTATACTGATGTGTCCCAAGGCGGGCGGCACAGGAGGACACTACAATGGGACACTCCAGTATAATACCAGTCTTTGCTGGTGTCATTGATGTTCTTCATTGTTATTTAAATTTATACCGCACAATGAATAAGTGGTTTGACTTCTTTGGAACATATAGAAAGGCTTTTTGATATCCATGCCTTTATGCTCCTGATGAAGCTTTTTTTAGTGAAACGCGTTGACTTGGTCTGTATTCAAGCTTGCATGAAAAAGGTGAAGGAAATTATGTATGACATACCACAAACTGAGAATTTCGAGGGACAAGTCAACAGAGGCTTTTGTTACATGCTATGGGTCATTCCTTTTGAAGAATGCAACTGTGTTGAAAATTAAATTTTGTTTTATATATATATATATATATATATATATATATATATATATATATATATATATATATATATATATTAGTATAAAACAAGATAAGTGCAGCGCAATAAAAACAATAAATAAAAAACAATAAATGAAAAGAAGTCCCCAAGGTTGCAATTCAAGCAGATGAAAATCTGTCAGATGAAATCTGTTTTTCAATGGTCAGAGGAGATACGATCCCAGTGCAATATATGTGTATGCGCTTACCAGAGGCTGTGGACCCCTGCACAGCAGAGGTCAAACTCACGTATATCCCCTCTGGGATGATGGTGTCCTGGATGCTGTCACTGGAGCCGAATCACGAATCCTGATGTCCACAGGCAGGCGCGAGCTTCCAAAGGAGAGAACCCCAAGCACTCTAGGTATCTGGATCTTACTCAGCCACATCACACTTCCAGGAGAGTCGCTGCCGTGACGTCACCTCCGCCTCTTGGTGTATACCACTGATAAGGCTGGCTGTACTGCCTTATCAGTGGCCCTGCCCATCAATATACCCTGATACGTATTTAAGTAATAAGAACTTGATACATTGTGTTGGGTTCATATTGGAAGTTTTCATTTTGAATCGCCAATAAAAGTCTAAATATTTTAACAATATTTGAAAAATTTGGATGATTGTAGCACCCTAAAATCACAATAGGTTGGTCTTCCCTTTCTATGTCTTTTTTTTTTTTTTCAACCTGACTTGTATAACTCTGCAAAAGTCAGACCGTTGGAACCGTCCTCATGAATCGCCATTCTTTGAGCTGTAATTTTCTGTTTTGTAAAGCCCAATAAAGATCTCTAATTGCCAGCAGAATCATTAGTGCGTATGGAAACATTCACTGTAGGATTCAGGCAACACGCCAAATGTGAGCTGGAGGAGTCGCTGGATACAAACACGGCATTCGGTCGGACAAAGAAATGGAGAGAATTCTGCTGATTCTCAGAGAATATTGCTCATTGCAACAGTTGTCCTTCGCTGAGTTTGCCAAAAATGTGTGTGCATTTGGCAGCCACCAAAGACTACATCTCCCAGGAAATATTTGTCCTTCTCCAGTCCCACCATTCCTATACAAAGTAGCTGCGGCAGTTCACCTCTAAAGGGGGATCTTCCAAGGCATGTGTGCGCACTGTCACCCAACATTTATAAAATTCTGGTCACTGGGCACTAAGGATGAGTGAATCGATTTGGACAAGTCAGATTTGGAAGTTGGCGTTCTCTAGGAGATGGTGAATCACATAGCCAGCAAACCCAGATAACTCCATGAACTTGTGAATTACTGCAGAGGGTCACTAAGCAATGGTACATAAAACAGGTAGGAGGGCTAGACAGGTAACAGGGACACCAAAACAGGAAACACGGCCCCGATGTGGAAGAAGGTCCCCAAAACAGGAAACAAGCAATATACAATTGACAGAGCCACCCAAAACAGGAAACATGGCCAACATGGGGAGGACAGTTTGCAAAACTGGAAACAAACCCCAAACAGGTAACAGGGCCATCCATACAAGAAATAGGCCCCAGATGGGTAAAATGCCTCCAAAACAAGAAACAAGATCCAAACAGGCAACAGGACCACCCAAACAGGAAATTTGGCCAACATGGGGAGGACAGTTCCCAAATCCAGAAACAAGCCCCAAACAGGTAACAGGGTCACCCAAACAGGAAATAGGCCCCAGATGGGTAAAATGCCTCCAAAAGAGGAAACAAGCTCCAAACAGGCAACAGAGCCACCCAAACAGTAAACATGGCCAAGATGGAGAAGACAGTTCCCAAAACCAGAAACAAGCTCCAAACAGGCAACGGGACCACCCAAACAGGAAATGTGTCCAACATGGGGAGGACAGTTCCCAAATCCAGAAAACAAGCCCCAAACAGGTAACAGGGTCACCAAAACAGGAAACAGGCCCCAGATGGGTAAAATTCCTCCAAAACAAGCAATAAGATCCAAACAGGCAACAGGACCACCCAAACGGGAAATTTGGCCAACATGGGGAGGACAGTTCCCAAATCCGGAAACAAGCCCCAAACAGGTAACAGGGTCACCCAAACAGGAAATAGGCCCCAGATGGGTAAAATGCCTCCAAAAGAGGAAACAAGCTCCAAACAGGCAACAGAGCCACCCAAACAGTAAACATGACCAACATGGAGAAGACAGTTCCCAAAACCAGAAACAAGCTCCAAACAGGGCCACCCAAACAGAAAATAGGCCCCAGATGGGTAAGAGGCCCCCAAAACAAGAAACAAGCTCCAAACAGCAACAGGATCATCCAAACAGGAAATATGGCCAACATGGGAAGGACAGTTCCCAAAACCAGAAACAAGCCGCAAACAGTTACCAGGGTGACCGAAACAGGAAATAGGCCCCAGATGGGTAAAATGCCTCCAAAAGAGGAAACAAGCTCCAAACAGGCAACAGAGCCACCCAAACAGTAAACATGGCCAACATGGAGAAGACAGTTCCCAAAACCAGAAACAAGCTCCAAACAGGCAACGGGACCACCCAAACAGGAAATGTGTCCAACATGGGGAGGACAGTTCCCAAATCCAGAAAACAAGCCCCAAACAGGTAACAGGGTCACCAAAACAGGAAATAGGCCCCAGATGGGTAAAATTCCTCCAAAACAAGCAATAAGATCCAAACAGGCAACAGGACCACCCAAACGGGAAATTTGGCCAACATGGGGAGGACAGTTCCCAAATCCGGAAACAAGCCCCAAACAGGTAACAGGGTCACCCAAACAGGAAATAGGCCCCAGATGGGTAAAATGCCTCCAAAAGAGGAAACAAGCTCCAAACAGGCAACAGAGCCACCCAAACAGTAAACATGACCAACATGGAGAAGACAGTTCCCAAAACCAGAAACAAGCTCCAAACAGGGCCACCCAAACAGAAAATAGGCCCCAGATGGGTAAGAGGCCCCCAAAACAAGAAACAAGCTCCAAACAGCAACAGGATCACCCAAACAGGAAATATGGCCAACATGGGAAGGACAGTTCCCAAAACCAGAAACAAGCCGCAAACAGTTACCAGGGTGACCGAAACAGGAAATAGGCCCCAGATGGGTAAAATGCCTCCAAAAGAGGAAACAAGCTCCAAACAGGCAACAGAGCCACCCAAACAGTAAACATGACCAACATGGAGAAGACAGTTCCCAAAACCAGAAACAAGCTCCAAACAGGGCCACCCAAACAGAAAATAGGCCCCAGATGGGTAAGAGGCCCCCAAAACAAGAAACGAGCTCCAAACAGCAACAGGATCACCCAAACAGGAAATATGGCCAACATGGGAAGGACAGTTCCCAAAACCAGAAACAAGCCGCAAACAGTTACCAGGGTGACCCAAACAGGAAATAGGCCCTAGATGGGTAAAAGGCCTCCAAAACAAGAAACAAGCTCCAAATAGGCAACAGGGCCACCCAACCAGCAAACATGACCAACATGGGGAGGACAGTTCTCAAAATTGGGAAAAAGCCCCAAACAGTTAACAGGGCCACCCAAACAGGAAATAGGCCCCATAGAGAGAAGAAAACACCACCGCTCCAGGTAGATCCACTGAGACAAATCCTTCTCCCCTAGAGACAAAGAGCCCCAGGTGCCGGATAATGCATTTGCTAATGGAAATGGGCGGAAGAACCCTGGTCAGCCGCACTCCGAAGAAAGTTTCTTATGCTTTTTATTGTGGACAAGGATCACATAGTACAAACCACAGCAAAGCGATACAGAAAAAGGCTAAGAAAATAGGCTCCAGATGGGTAAGAGGCCCCTAAATCAAGAAAAAAGCTCCAAATAGCAACAGGACCACCCAAACAGGAAATATGGCAAACATGGGGAGTAAGAGGTCTCCAAAACAAGAAACAAGCTCCAAACAGGCAGAAGGATATGGCCAACATGATGTAGACGGTCACCAGAACTGGAAGCAAGCAGCCCCAAACAGGTAACAGGGCCACCAAATCAGGAGAGACATGGTCAACATGGGGAGGACAGTTCCCAAAACCGTAAACAAGCCCTAAAAAGGTAACAGGGCCACCCAAACAGGAAATTGGGTAAGAGGATTCCAAAACAAGAAACAAGCTCCAAACAGGTAACAGGGAAACCCAAATAGGAAACATGGGGAAGACGGTCACCAAAACCGTCAACAGGCTTCAAACAGGTGACAGGGTCACGCAGGAAATAGGCCCCAAATGGGTAAAAGGCCTGCAAAACAAGAAACAAGCTCCAAACAGGCAAGAGGACCACCTAAACAGGAAATATGGCCAAAATGGGGAGGGCAGTTCTCAAAACCGGAAACAAGCTCCAAACGGGTAACAGGGCTTCCAAACCCAAAATAGGCCCCACATGAGCAGGAGGTCTCCAAAACAAGAAACAAGCTCCAAACAGGCAACAGGACCACCCAAACAGGAAATATGGCCAACATGGTGTAGACGGTCACCAAAACTGGAAGCAAGCCTCAAACAGGCAACAAGCTCCAAACAGGCAACAGGACCACCCAAACAGGAAATATGGCCAACATGGTGTAGACGGTCACCAAAACTGGAAGCAAGCCTCAAACAGGCAACAGGGCCACCCAAACAGGAAACATGGCCAACATGGGGAAGACAGTTCCCAAAACTGGAAACAAGCCCTAAACAGGTATCAGGGTCACCCAAACAGGAAATAGGCCCCAGATGAGTAAAAGGCCTCCAAAACAAGAAACAAGCTCCAAACAGGCAACAGGACCACCCAAACAGGAAATATAGTCAACATGGGGAGGACGGTTCCCAAAACCCGGAACAAGCCCCAAACAGGCAACAGAGCCACCCAATTAGAAAACATAAGGTATGCAATGAAAACAGGTTTCATTTATAAACATTTTTTTGCAAGTTTATAAGAAGGGTGGGTGGAAGGTAAAATGTACGTAAGCTTTAATAAACATTGGGACAGCAAATCAAACCGCTACATTTCTCTAGATATTTGATAACTGCCACACACCACCAATTGCTACTTTTATCCCAGTATTTGAACTTTTCATATGTAAAAAGTGGAGTCATGAAATGCCTCGCTGGAAACCCCCTGTACGTTTCTGCCATTAAGTGGCCCACTGCTCAAAAAAAGCCATTAATTAGCAGGGCTTTCACAGTTAGATAAGGCTCTCATGCGTATTATCTGTTTTCCATACACAGCTTCTCCTGACTCCACAAAATCCTACACAGACCTCTCTCTGCCAGCGACATGACAATGGACGGAGGGCTTATTCCCACCCAGCTGAGCGAGAACAAGCACAGCGCCGTAACCCCATCCTCACCTATGGAGACAGCGCGTGCCGATCCAAATGCTGGGCACGTAGCGTCCGGTATTACAAATTTATTTCCATCCGATCCAGAAGTCTTCATTTATAAATCCTCGGGAGTCTGTGTTCCCTGCCGAGGAAATTCTGAACAGCACAAAGCAGAGACAAAGCAGATTGACTTTGATTTTATATTAATGAACAGCAGAGATCTCATCAAGCAGACACAGATAAAGCTGCTTAGATCTGATTATTGGTGACACCAGCCAGGGATCCCAGCACCTCCAGACCCGCGCTATGCCGTGTACGGGGACATCGCAAGGATGGAATTACAAAACTTTGTGCGCCAAATGACCGGAAAACTTTATTAGCAAGAGAAGACCAAATAATAGATGAGGCGTCAGACCTTTTTTTTGTTGCAGCAGACGGCATGAAAGAAAAAGTCACAAATACAGAAACATAGACAACAAAACTTAAAGTAAAGCTAGCATCAGAAATATCGTAACCACTTGACCTCTGGAAGATTTACCCCCCCCCCCCCCCCTTCATGACCAGGCCATTTTTTGCGATATGGCACTGCATTACTTTAACTGACAATTTCGTGGTCGTGCGATGCTGTACCCAAATAAAATTTATGTCCTTTTTTCCCCACAAATAGAGCTTTCTTTTGGTGGTATTTGATCACCTCTGCGGTTTTTATTTTTTGAACTATAACCAACAATATTAGTAATGGCAGTGATCAGCGACTTACAGTGCATCCGGAAAGTATTCAATTTGTTATGTTACAGCCTTATTCCAAAATGGGTTAAATTCATTATTTTCCTCAACCTTCTACAAATAATCCCCCATAATGACAACATGAAAGAAGTTTATTTGAAATCTTTTCAAATTTATAAAAAATAAAAAAACAAAAAAAATCCCATGTACATAAGTATTCACAGCCTTTGCCGGGACACTCAAAATTGAGCTTAGGTGCATCCGGTTTCCATTGATCATCCTTGAGATGTTTCTACAACTTTATGGAGTCCATCTGTGGTAAATTTAGTTGATTGGACTTGATTTGGAAAGGCACACACCTCTCTATATAAGGTCCTATAGATAACAGTGCATGTCAGAGCAAAAACCAAGCCATGAAGTGCAAGGAATTGTCTGTAGAACTCCGAGACAGGATTGTATGGAGGCACAGATCTGGGGACGGGTACAGAAAACATTTCTGCGGCTTTGAAGGTCCCGATGAGCACTGTGGCCTCCATCATCCGTAAATGGAAGAAGTTGGGAACCACCAGGACACTTCCTAGAGCAGCCCGCCCAAACTAAGCAATCGGGGGAGAAGGGCCTTAGTCAGGGAGATGACCAAGAACCCGATGGTCACTCTGACAGAGCTCCAGCGTTTCTCTGTGGAGAGAGGAGAACCTTCCAGAAGAACAACCATCTCTGTAGCCCTCCACCAATCAGGCCTGTATGGTAGAGTGGCCAGATGGAAGCCACTCCTCGGTAAAAGGCACATGACAGCCCACCTGGAGTTTGCCAATTCACCTGGCCAATTAATGGCGGCCGTCCAGGGGTGCCGCCCCCCTAATCTATGCGCCTGGCCCCTAGTTTACATGAAGGGCCTGAGGCTCTAATTGGCTTCCAAAAAGGGTGGGCTCTTCAGGAAATGATGGAAGGGAAGGAAATAAAAGTCCACAGAATAGCAGACAACACCCATAGGTCTGGACTTTGACTGGGTCATTCCAACAAATGAATATGCTTTGATCTAAACCAGGGATATGCAATTAGCGGAGCTCCAGCTGTTACAGAACTACAATTCCCATGAGGCATAGCAAGACTCTGACAGCCACAAGCATGACACCCAGAGGCAGAGGCACGATAGGACTTGTAGTTTTGCAACAGCTGGAGGTCCACTAATTGCATATCCCTGATCTAAACCATTCCTGTATGTTTAGGGTCGTTGTCCTGCGAGCAGGTGAACCTCCGCCCCAGTCTCAAGTCTTTTCTTCTAAGATTGCCCTGTGTTTGGCTCCATCCATCTTCCCATCCACTCTGGCCAGCTTCCCTGTCCCTGCTGAAGAAAAGCATCCCCACAACATGATGCTGCCACCACCATGTTTCACGATGGGGAAGGTGTGTTTAGGGTGATGTGCAGTGTTAGTTTTCCCCCACACATAGTGTTTTGCTTTTAGGGTAAATAGTTCAATTTTGGCCTCATCTGACCAGAGCACCTTCTTCCACATGTTTGCTGTGTCCCCCACATGGCTTCTCGCAAACTGAAAATGGGACTTCTTATGGTTTTCTTTCAACAATGTCTTTCTTCTTGTCACTCTTCCATAAAGACCAGATTTGTGGAGAACACGACTAATAGTTGTCCTGTGGACAGATTCTCCCACCTGAGCTGTGGATCTCTGCAGCTCCTCCAGAGTTACCATGGACCTCTTGGCTCTTCTCTGATGAATGCTCTCCTTGCCCGGCCTGTCAGTTTAGGTGGACGGCCATGTCTTGGTAGGTTTGCAGTTGTGCCATACTCTGTCCATTTTCTAATGATGGATTGAACAGAGCTCCGTGAGATGTTCAAAGCTTGGGATAATTTTTTTATAACCTAACCCTGCTTTAAACTTCTCCACAACTTTATCCCTGACCTGTCTGGTGTGTTCCTTGGCCTTCATGATGCTGTTTGTTCACTAAGGTTCTCTAACAAACCTCTGAGGGCTTCACAGGACAGCTGTATTTATACTGACAATAAATTACACACAGGTGGACTCTATTTACTAATTAGGTGACTTCTGATGGCAATTGGTTCCACTAGATTTTAGTTAGGGGTATCAGAGTAAAGGGGGCTGAATACAAATGTCCGTCACACTTTTCAAATATTTGTAAAAAAAAGTTGAACCATTTATCATTTTCCTTCCTCTTCACAATTATGTGCCACTTTGTGTTGGTCTATCACAAAAAATCCCAATAAAATACATTTACGTTTTTGGTTGTAACATGACAAAATGTGGAAAATGTCAAGGGGTATGAATATTTTTTCAAGGCACTGTATACACTCTGCTTCCTCCAGCATACATTCACCAGCCCACCCGGCTGATTTCTCTGGAGACCTCTTGGACGTGCTGACTCTGTCCTCACATCTGCTCCTGTGCATCCAAGAAAGGAGTCCTCCTTGTCTTTTAGAGGGTCCCTCCAGCACTCGAGCCCCAGGCCATCCCCCCAAACTAGGGGGCACCCTCAAGGGCCATGGACAGCCATCTCAGCACTCCATCTCGATCTCCATCTTCCACCTGACTTCCCCTGCTGGCATGACCCCAGAATATTAAAGAGCTGCCCGCCACCTGCAAGCCCACTTGCTGGGGATTGGCTTGGGCCCTCCTCAATACTCCAAGCAGCTTCTCCTAACCTCCCACCCATTCTCCTGGAAGCTTCTCCAAGGTTTCAGAAAGTAGGGGACCAGAGGTGCTGCTTGATGAGTCATCCAGCCTCCCTGGGTCACTCATTCCTGACCCAGATTCAACCCAACCTGGCTCTCAGCCAGGCTAAACTTTACCTACACTACAGCTTATAAAAAAAAAATGTAAGCCTAGCACACTAAGCTAAAGGGTGCTACACCATTCTCAGGCCAGGTTTTCTGATGGTGAGCACCATGTGCTGGTGACTGTTGGTAAATATGGAGCAATAAACATACTTAAATGTTTACAGAATGTAAAAAATGAATAAGTACACCATTAAACATTTAAAATAAAAATGTTAAAAATGTAAAAAAATGTTCTCTTCCACTTCCATCTGTGACCACCGGTGGTGTGTAAGTTGTACAAATAGCAGCGGTGATGATGGGAACCCACCCAGTCACTGGCGCGGAACAGATAAAAGTGCTCTGGCATTTTGTGCTATCTGTCTGTCTCATTCCTCGTCTCTCCCGCTCTGTCCTGAAACTCGGCCTGTCAGTGAAGACATCTCTGTTTGATCATCTCTGTCTCATGTGGAAAACCATCTGAACTCCATTAAAGAAGATAAAACGCCGGATCTTTATTTTATTTTTACTCCTTGGCGTCGAGTCGGGGAACGTGACTAATTTCAGCCATTACGCAGTAATTGGTCTCTGTACATATCGGTGCCGAGACACCACAGAGCATGTATGTGAGAGAAAGAGGGAAGCCTGGGGCCAGAGACGTCATGAATTTGCAATGAAGCTTGATGCATTAAATTGATCAGATGTCTGGCTCTATTAAAGGCTCAAGCCGCGGCCCGCTATCTGCTCTAGAGCAGTATATTATACCAAATAGCCTAATTAGGAGACTGTGCCGCTAATGACTTGGAATATCTGAGCCTCCCAACTTTCACCAGGTTACAGAACTTTGAGAGGCGACTTTCATGGCAGCAAGCAAAAGAATGTCGCAAACAAATTCCAGTGAGGATCAACTATTGTCATAATGTCCTTTAATTAAAGGAAAACATTAATTGTTTGGGTGTAGTTAAAGGCAGAGGCGTAACGAGAACCTTCAGGGCCCCCGGTGCAAGAAATCATGAAGGTCCCCCCGACCGGGACCCTTCCCACTGATCCGGGGGCCCTTTACCCCCATCGTGGGACCCTTTATTACCGTCCCACAGCAGGCCACCTTCCTGCCATCTTGGGGTCCCCCCACCGGTGGCGGAATGCCAGAGCCCAGTCGCAAGTTCGACCCTGGTAGTTCCGCCACTGGTGTCAGTAGTTCTTTTAATTTTGTTTTAATTTTTTTATAATTTATTACTTAAATTCAAAAACGTGTAGCGCTGTCAAACCATGACCTTAATGATCAAAGTGCAAAAAAAAAACCCATCTAATATAATGAAATAAAGATGAAAAATGTGAAAAAGGGAAAAAAAAAATATTATTAATAATAGTCCAAATGTCCCAATTCCACATCCATAAAGTGAACTCAAAATGTGTGCTGCTCCAATGTTCAATTGGTGGAGACACCCAGTGCTCCCCACAGGATAGACAGGGTAAATATATCTGCTTACCGGATTTTTAGACCCTCCAGGGTCTATCTGCGCATTATTGAGCTTTCACCCCTCCCTATGGGCTCAACCGCATCCACTACCCAGCCTGCTTAATTGGCTTCCACAGGTGTATATTCCACAGCTATCATCAGTTAAGGAAACTCCAGAGTCCGGTCACACATTCAGCATATGAAAGAGGAAGATAAACTCATTGCGCAACATTCTTTTTAAAGCACACAGGAGTTTATTAAAAGTTGTACTTACAATAAAAACGATAAAATTAGTCCCAAATGGAAACATTTGTTTGTCCAGCACCCTCCACGAGTGTTCGGACGTCACCGCTGCTCCGTGCCTAGCCTGACGTACGTTTCGTCCAATGGGACTCCTTCTGTGAATTTAATGAATTCTTTTTTACAATTTTATTTACATATTTTTTAGGATGCCCGTTGGGGGGGGGGGCTTTGGTGAAAGACCAAAGACCCCTGATGTCTCACTTTTGAGACAGAGAAAGGGACCGAGGACAAATTCATCAGTCCCTTTCTCTGCAGCCTCACAGAATGAATGAGCAGGAATAGCTCTGTACAGAGCTTCCCGTTCATTCACAAACTGAGGCAGCAAAGTTTACTATGCACCAGCTACTTCCGGTTGCGGTGCCGTATGCACTAGTAGCCAGAGGCGGCTCTAGGCTTTGTGAGGCCTTAGGCAAAACTTACACATGAGGCCCCACGGACTGGGACACTCTGTGATGAGGCCGCTATTCCTCAGGCTGCGGGCAGTATCTGATTTGTCCGTCAGCTCCTAAGCCACAGAGTCCCAGTGGGAGTAGGCGGAGCTGCCGGCGTCGACTTCAGTGATTGAGAACAGGCAAATTAGGCGGCCGCGAGGCCCCTGTGAGCACGAGGCCTTAGGCGACCGCCTAATTTGCCTAATTAGAGAGCTGCCTCTGCTAGTAGCTCCTCTCCTCAGCTCACGCTGCACCGCCACAAAGCCTGCCTGGTTCCCCATATCAGCCCGCGATTCCCCCCCGCTCCCATTGATAGTTTTTTTGGATAAGAGCGGCGCTCGCTCTCAGAAACCAGAGCTCTCACCTGAACCCCCGGATCAGACCCCGCTCTTTTCCTCAAGCAACTTACAAGAGACCATTTGTATGGATAAGGAGGGGAGCGAGCAAGCAACTTGTAGTATATCATGACAAACTTACTATTCTTATATTGAGTTAAAAAAAAGGGGGGTATATTTAACCTATTAAAGATGCCACTAATCTGATATTTATAAAATGTAATTATGTATTTATGTTCCTTAGCAAGAAAGGAGACCCCCCATGGGTGCCATTGTGGATTGATGTGTGAGAGTAATAACAAAATATAATAAGGGGATTAGATTGAGTTAGACGTGAATATAGTGACATAGATCCAATAATATGGATAAAATGACATAATTACAAAGTGAAATAATGCGGTATAGTGTACTATATTGTAAACTGAATGTGAGAAATTAAATTGATTAATAATAACGGTCAAGAGAATAAATAAAGTGGTGCAAAAAAAAAAACTACTAGTTAGTGAATACAGTGAAAGAAAGACTCAAACAGTACCTTGAGTGATGTGAGAGTTCGTTATGACACGCAGTTAAAAAAAAACGGTTACAATGTAGATGGTGGAACGTAAATAACTTCCGAAGATCCGTGTCTGTGTTGAAATAAATTAAAATTACGTTTCCATATTAATCATTCCAAGGATTTTCAAAAGTTTAAAAGTGGCTTTGCGTCCCCCATCCCAAACACTTACTTGATGGCAAAAAAAATTGTCCAGTATGTCTATGTGTCAGCAGCTCACTGGGATAACTCCAGGATCCACAGGAACTGATATCATATATATATATATATATATATATATATATATATATATATATATATATATATATATATATATATATATATATATATATCTATCAATATATACTTCCTTTTAATTGTTAAATTAAGTACAGGAGGTGCTTGTCCTCCAAGGGCATCCCTCCCCCCCTCCTCAAAACACGTCTGTGTTTCCCGACCGTCATCATGGCGGTCTCCTCGTGGTCTCCCTGGCGTTCTGGGAAGGCATTTCCCCGGCTGCTGCCGTCATTTCCATGACAAATGTGTGACGTCATAAAGTCACACGCACGCGCCGCAGGAGCTGCGTGCGACGCCATAGAACAGCCAGCAATGATCGCGGAACGCCCCCTTTTGTGGTGCTGATAGAAATTGCACCAACCAGGAGGAAAGAAATGGGAGAAAGCACTACTTGCTTCTCCCTGACCGTGCCGGGATGTTGAAAGAGTGGCAGGATACCCACCAGTGGATGCAGGGAGGACACTGGATGATGATAGAAACTGCAAAATACAATGCATAATTACAAAGTACAAACATATAAATATGTCACTTAATATTTTATGATATGAACAATGCATAATTACAAAGTAACGAACAAAAGGAGCTGCACTGGTTAGTGAACTGAAAATAATAATGAAAAAATTGAAAATATATACCAAGCGAACATCAAAAACACTATGATAATGATAAACCGTCCAAACAAATACTTGAAACGTGAATATGCGCAAACACAGGAAAAAAAAAGTCTATAGTGATTAACACGTTGATAATATTGCAGCACCCTGTGACAAATCTTCATAGAAAACAGTGCAATTCCACCACCGTGAGGAATACAGGCTTACCAGATAGCCAATGAGATAGGCATGTCACCCACTCCCGGGGTAGTGAAGATCTCCCGCTGTTGTGTGCAACCCCTGCGAGCGATACACCAACCTGGCGTTCTCACGGGCTTCCAACTTAGGGGGGTCCAACGATCCGGGTATGGCAGTAACGGCTGTCAGGCTCGGTAACTGGTATTCAAGCACTCAATTCAACAAACCGGGAGTTGAGGAGATGGGCAACCTCGTCATGTATGGGTGACCATGGAAAAAAAAGGCGATAGGTAAAATCCGATGGTTTTAATAGTAAAAGCTGATCAAAGTCAGTCAAAACATATAAAAAAGCGCTATAGGTCTAGCGCACGATATAAGCCGGCCAGCAAAGTTAAAAATTGGAAAACAAACGCGCCCGTGCAATGCGGAGCGTGACAGTACGCGGTGATGTCAGCACGTCGCTTGGTGAATAAATATGTCACTTAATGTTTTATGATATGAACAATGCAGTATTACAAAGTACATACAAATAGATATGTTACTTAGTATTTTATAATTTGAACATATTTTTTTTGTTCGTTTAGTTTGTCTTAAGGTAGGTTTAAGGCTGGGCTGAATTTATAGTTCTCGTTCATATTCCTAAAAGTAGTTGAATTAAAAGTAATCGAAATACATCAGAACAGTTCTGTTCAGAAGATGGGAGTATATTATCCCATTTAGTTAGACACAAATCCCCTTTAAGAAGGGGGCAAATGTAATGGATTAATTTAGGCCTGGAAAGGTGGTGGCCTGTAATTTAAACATCCAACGTTGCTCATATTGAAGCAATACTTTATTCCAGTCTCCACCTCGATCAGAAACATTCTGTCGAGGACAACAAAAGGTGACTTTTGGCATTTGATAGTGATGATGTAGAACTACATGTCTACCCACTGGTAGATGTCTATTTCCAATTTCCATGCTGTATACATGTTGAAAAATTTGACGCCAAAATTGTTGTTTGGTCTTGCCTACATAGTAGCAGTGGCATCTCCAGCTTTCATATTTAGGGGGGCACATGGGGGGACAGGGACAAAAGTAGGAGGGAACTATAAAATGCAATTTTATATATTTATATATATATATATATATATATATCCTGGGGCCCTTTACTACGATGCCACAACTGCCCTTTCACATGTTCTGCAGTGAGCTCCCTTCCTACTGTATTGGGGCCCCCCAGGGTGGCAGAAAACAAGAGATATATGTCACCAGCATACCAAGAAAATATAAGGGTCCAAAGCAGTGGGAGAACTATCAGGGTTGCAAAGGTTGTCTTGCCACCAGGCCCTGGTGTTCTGCCACTGTGGGGTTCCCCAGCCTCCTCTTGCTGTCCTGCCCCTGCTATTGACAGCGCTGGTCTGTTTTTTCAGTAACTGAGAGTTCTGGTGGAGTCCTTCCTGAAACTCGCTCTTCTCCCTGCCAATGAGGAGGGGAAGGAGCAGATCAGGCGGCCGTGGTTGTGTGAGCGCTTGCATTATGCAGTGTCAGCGAGCAGAGGGAGTGGGGAGGAATCACCCGCAGGAGCTGACTGGGGATGCTCTGCCTCTTAGACATTGCCTTTTTGTAAAAAAAATATATATTTTTTTTTTCATGGGGGGGGGGGGGGGGGGCACATGGTGGGGCACAGCATAATGTTGGGGGGGTCAGGGCCCCCTCTGCCCCCACCTAGGGACGCCATTGCACAGTAGACCCCACATTCTGATGTGTTTGGAAGTTGGCAAAATGCTTAGGATCAAACATTTCGCTATTGGGAAGTAGGAAAGATTTCTCTCTCCTAAGAAGGTAACGGTGTGAGCAATGTCCACAAGGGAGGGAGCCATATATAGGACAATGTTTTTTTTTTTTTTATATATAGACTTAGCTCTATTTTCGCTCTGAACTAGTTTAACGTTGATCGAAGAAGCTTGTCTATAGGTGATCAATGGATTGATAGGAATTCCTCTATTCTTTGGTCGTCTGTCAAAATCGATCAATGTTTTTTTAATAGTTTCTCTAATTTGTGTGTGTTGGTTTGAATAACGCATGATGATCCTCATGGGGTCAAAATTAAGATTTTTATTTTTTGATTTTGGTTTGAATAAAAGACTTTGACGTGACGTGAGTAATCGTTTTGTTGTAGGCCTTCCATAGGCACGAACAGCTATATATCCCCGTGCTAATAATCTGTCCTGAAGTTTACCTGCTTCTTGTCTTTACAGCTCATCGCTGGAGCAGGTTCTTCGCAAAAAACGAAGATACTGTCCGTAAGGGATTGAGTTCTTTAGAGGGGTAGGATGAAAGCTTTCAGCATGCAATACTGTATTTACCAGCGGTGCTTTTTCGATACAAAGTACTGCCTGGTCGTCCTTCTGAGTCACAAACCCTCCCCTACTCTATCCAAAATGATAAAAAAAGTTTTGTATATAGTTATACAAAATAGTTATTTTGTATATAAGTATAGTTGTAAATAGTTATTTTGTATATAGTTATAGTTAGTATACTTTAAACACCTTTTGATACCCTTGGCTATAACATCCTCCACTCTTCTGGGAAGGCTTCCCACAAGATTTTGGGGGTGTGTGTGTGTGGTGTGGGGGGGGGGGGGCATTTATACCATTTGTGAGGTCAGGTACTGATGCTAAATGAGAAGACCTGGCTCCTTATCGATGTTCCGTTCATCCTAGAGGTGTTCAGTAGGGTTGAGGTCAGGGCTCCGTGCAGGGCACTCGAGTTCCTCTGCACCTAACTGGTCAAACCTGACCTTCATCCCTATGTGAGCTTGTTAGGACATCCAATTCTAAAACCATGGCCGTTTATTATAGAGCTGCCCCCAACTTTGCAGCTAAAACAGCCTCCACTCTTCTACTTTGGTGCGTGTCTGTGGAATGTTGTGCCCTTCCAACCAAAAGAAAATGTGGTCAGGTACTGATGTTGGACAAGAAGGCCTGGCTCGCAGTCTCCGCTCTAATTCATCCCAAAGGTGTTCTATCGGGTTGAGGTCAGGACTTTGTTCAGGCCAGTCAAGTTCTTCTACCCCAAACTCGCTCATCCATGTCTTTATGGACCTCGCTTTGTGCACTGGTGGGCAGTCATGTTGGAACAGGAAGGGGCCATCCCCAAACTGTTCCCACAAAGTTGGGAGCATGAAATTTCCAAAACATCTTGGTATGCTGAGAGTTCCCTTCACTGGAACTAAGAGGCCAAACCCAACCCCTTAAAAACAACCCTATACCATAATCCCCCCTCCACCAAATGATTTGGACCAGTGCACAAAGCAAGGTCCATAAAGACATGGATGAGCGAGTTTGACGCCTTAAGAGTTCCCTTCACTGGAACTAAGGGGCCAAGCCCAACCCCAAGTTTGGGGTGGAGCAATTTTACTGGCCTGCAGAGAGTCCTGACTTCAACCTGATAGAACACCTTTGTGATGAATTAGAGCGGAGACCAGGCCTTCTCGCCCACATCAGTGCCTGACCTCACAAATGCGGGTCTTCTGGAAAATGGTCAAACATTCCCATAGACACCCTCCTAAACCTTGTGGACAGCCTTTCAGAAGAATTGGAGCTCTTACAGCTGCAGAGGGTGGGCCAACTCAATATTGAACCCTACGGACTAAGACTGGGATTCCATGAAAGTTCATGTGTGTGTAAAGGCAGGCATCCCAATACTTTTGGTAATTTAGTGTATGTGATATAGGGACCTTAGACTGTAAGCTCTTTGAAGCCAGTATATAAATTGTTGGCACTATATAGGTGCCTGTAATAAATAATAAATGTCACAGTCACATTCCACGGTGGTGGTAGAACTCTGAGCGGTTGGGTGTCATCCATCTTCCTCCTGGAAAGATTCATGTATGACGCGGCGTGTGCTACAAATGTGTCCATACCATCACACGATGTCAGAGCGCTCTGCGGTCTCGGTGATATATCTCTGGCGCAGCACGGGGACCGGGGAGTCGCTGTCATGTGAAAAAGAGATATCGGTGAACACATAAAAAGACGAGGCCTGCAGCTCGGGCCGGCTTTGATTAAAATTGTATTGATTAGCTGCAGTTACAATCCATCCATTTGGGAGCTCAGATTGTTTTTTAATAACCTGAGTGGCCTCAAAGGGAGCCGAGAGATAAAATAAATGAGTTTACAGCGAGGAAAATGAGATCGCACAAACACCTGCGTCTCCGGTAAACACAGCGCCGGGATTAATACATATATATATATATACCGATAGCCCGGACTTTTATGATTATGATATTCATTGGAAGGTAATGGAGGAAGGATACAGAACAAGAGACGCCGACCGGGGAGAATTCCGGCACTGGCTTACAGGGGTCCTCCAACGTCAAAGTAGCCTGATGTCCCCGTGGACTTCCTAAAGCTGAAATCAATTCAAACAGCTACAGCAATTAAAGTACGTTGGTCCAGCTTGTTTTACTAACGTCTCTAATTCTGTAGAGCCAGCCTTGTGATTCAAGAACCCCAGCAACACTGCGTAGCCGGAGAGCAACACCACGAGACAGAGAGCATCTTGCCATTCGGTGAGTTTCTGACCTTCTTCCCCATATGCAGGGCCGTCTTTAATATCGATCGGACCCTGGGCAAAAATTTTCTTGGGGCCCCCCATGCAGTTTTGCTCTCCACCTGCTCTGAGACAGACAATAAATAGCAGCTAGACTCAAAATCAGTTTACTGAATCAGATCAGACAGTGATTACGATTGGCTGCCAGAGGTTACAGTGTATCATTACCGCTCACTGACTGGTTGCTAGAGGTTACAGCAAACATTTTGGCTCATTGTTTAGTTACTAGAGGTTACAGCACATGATTTCTGCTTGTTGATTGGTTGCTAGAGATTACTGTACATCAATACTGCTCACTGATTGGTTACTGCACACCATTACTGCTTACTGATTGGTTGCTAGAGGTTACAGCACATAATCTCCTCACTGGCTGCACACCATGGACTGGACCTTGTTCACCTGAGCTCAGTTCAAACTGTAATTCCTTCTCTGCCTACCTCTGCACACCACACACTACCCTCCCCCCACTAATTTGCTTACCTTTGCAGAACAGGCGGATGGTAGGCTTAATGACCACAGTTGTTGACAGGACTTTCAAGCATGCCCCTTTATCTCCCCAGTGGGTAGCATTCAGTATAGGTGATGGTGGATATGACCTCAGGGGGGCATGATATACATATGAATACCACCTATATTTACATAGAATGCTGCCGGTCTGCCTCTATTTACATATCAATGCCGGTATTTACATGTGAACACAGGGTCTGCAGGTGAGTCATCTGTACACAACACAAAGGCAGAGCTGGGCAGCATTAATAACAGAACTTCACACTGAGATATTAGGACACAGCACGAGACTGAAACCTCAAGGGACGAGGGAATTTAAACTGGGAAAGTTGGCAAGTATGAGGCAGCTGCTTTGGGCCCCACAACAATGACAGGGCCCAGGGCAGCTGCCCCTTTTTCCCTGCCTTAAAGACGGCCCTGCCCATATGATGCCTCAATACCACAACCTCCAGCTCCAACTGTCATCCTTTACCACTATAAGGGAGAAGGCTCACTTCCATTTTTATAAATGTGTTCTATTCTCCAGGGGTTTCGTCCAACCATCCTAGGTGCTATCAAGGGTTAGCTTTAAGGTTGGATAGGGCACCTCCCATCCCTCTTTCCACGCCCATCCGACAACGCAGCTAGCAAGGAGACGTCTGCTTTGATGGGCGGCACTTTTCTCCATCTCCAAGGCTTGGACAGGTACAGCTAGCTAGTTTACCACTAGGTAGCGCTGTGCAAGAATAGTGTTTGGTTACAGCTGAAAGTGTCATCAGGTGCTAGGCCCCTTTTAGTTAGAGCCCACCTGCAGTGATGCCATGGGCGAGATACAGCAGGTAAAATAAGTATTGAACACGTCACCATTTTTCTAGATAAATATAGTTCTAAAGGTGCTATTGACATGAAATTTTCCCCACATAACAGTCACAACCCATGCAATCCATACAAGGACACCAAAAACAAATACCTTCAGAAATGAAGTTATGTGTAATAAAATGGAATTACACAGAGAAAAAGTATTGAACACATGAAGAAAGGGAGGTGCAAAAAGGCATGGAAATCCAAGACACCAGCTGAAATCTATCAGTAATTACAAAGCAATCCTGCCTCTTGTCAGTGCTCTGGTTCAGTCTGAACTGATGGCCTATAACAGTGATGGAGAACCTTGGCACCCCCACATGTCTTGGAACTACATTTCCCATGATGCTCAACTACTCTGCAGAGTGCATGAGCATCATGGGAAATGTAGTTCCAAAACATCTGGGGTGCCAAGGTTCGCCATCACTGGCCTATAAAAAGGTGTCTCATTACCAAGGTGTCATACAAGTATCATCTCATGGTGGGTAAAAGCAAAGAGCTCTCTCAAAACCATTACAAACCCTATTGTTGCAAAACATACTGATGGCATTGGATACACAAGGATTTCTATATTTCTGAATGTTCCAGTGAGCACCGTTGGGGCCATAATCTGGACGTGGAAAGAACACGATTTCACCATAAACCGGCCACGTCCAGGTGCTCCTCGCAAGATCTCTGACAGAGGAGTGAAAACAATTATCAGAAGAGTTGTCCAAGAGCCAAGGACCACTTGCGGAGAGCTTCAGAAGGACGTGGAATTAGCAGGTACACAATAAGCAATGCACTCAGCCGCCACGGCCTGTATGGAAGCTCACCACGCAAAACTCCATTGCTGAAGAATGTTGAAGCTCGTTTAAAGTTTGCTGCACAACATTTAGACAAGCCTGTGAAATACGGGGAGAATATAGTCTGGTCGGATGAGACCAGAATTGAACCCTTTGGATGCCATAATACACACCATGTTTGCAGGTCACATGGCACATCACCCCAAAAACACCCCCCATACCAACAGTGAGGTTTTGAGGTTGGGAACATCATGGTGGGGGGCGGGGCTGTTTTTCAGCATACGGTACTGGCAAACTTCATTGCATTGAAGGAAGGATGAATGGAAAAATGTACCAATACATTTTTGATAAAAATCTGCTGCCATCTACCAGGATGATGAAGATGAAACGAGGGAGGACATTTCAGCAAGACAATCATCCCAAATACAAAGCCAAGGAAACTCTCAATTGGTTTCAAAAGAAGAAAATAAAGCTTCTAGAATGGCCCAGCCAATCACCTGACTTGAATGCAATAAAAAATCTATGGAAAGAACTAAAGATCAGAGTTCATAGAGGAGGCCCACAGAACATTCAAGATTTGAAGACGGTTTGTGTGCAAGAATGGGCCAAAATCACACCTGAGCAACGCATGCGACTCGTTTCTACATACAGGAGGCGTCTTGAAGCCGTCATTACCAACAAAGGATTTTGTACCAAGTATTAAATACATTTCAGTTCGCGTTTTCAATACTTTTTTCCTGTGTCCTTCCATTTTATTACACAGAACGTAATTTCTGAACGTATTTGTTTTGGTGTCTTTGTATGTATGGATTGCATGGGTTGTTACTGACATGTGGGGAAAATGTCATGTCAGTAGCACCTTTACCAATAGATTTACCTAGAAAAATGGTGATGCCTTCAGTACTTATTTTACACGCTGTATAAGCCAGGATGGGAGGAGCTGTAGGACACTTGGGTCTTGTGACGTCAGAAGGGGGCGGTGCCAACGAGTGACGTAACCGGGTGGCCCCACCCCTTGCCTATATAAGAACTGTCAAAGCCGAAAAGAGGGCATACGGGCAAAGCGGTTTTTGCAATTTTTCTATTTTTTCCGGGCTGGCGGGCGTCATGATGGACGATGGATTTACATCGAGGGACACTATTTTTCTTTCTTTTTTAATAAAGGACTTGTCAAAAACAGTCTCCTGTCGTTTTTACTTTTTGACACTTTTTTGGTGAATGGGTATGGGTACGATGTACCCGATATCCATTTACATGGGGGGGGGGGGCGTGATCTGGGGGCCCCCTTGTTAAATGGGGGCTTCCAGATTGCTATAAACCCCCCGCTCGCAGACCCTGACAACCACAGCCCAGGGTTGTCGGGAAGAGGCCCTTGTCCTCATCAACATGGGGACAAGGTGCTTTGGGGTGGGGGGGCACAGAGCCCCCTGCCCCAAAGCACCCACCCCCCCATGTTGAGGGCATGTGGCCTAGTATGGTTCAGGGGGAGGGGGCGCTCGTTTGCCCCCCCCCTTTCTGACCTACCAGGCTGAATGCTCGGATAAGGGTCTGGTATGGATTTTGGGGGGGACCCCACGCTGTTTTTAAAAAAAATGGTGTGGGGTTCCCCCTAAAATCCATACCAGACCTTAAGGTCCTGGTATTAACTGGGGGGGGGGGCCCTATGCTGTTCTTTTTTATCATTTCTCTGTTGCCGGCATTAATCTTTTTTTTTTTTTTATTAACAGCATTCTTTATCTTTACATTCATCTGTCAGTGGGATTGCCAGAAACTGCTGCACAGTGGCACAAACTGTGACCGCGCAATACCCCTGCAGGGGTGAAAGTATCCGGTGAGTGTTTGCACAGTAGGAGCACGATTAAAAGCACAGTCACTAAGGAGCACTGGAATAAGATTGCACCAAAGAATATTGTTTTATCGAGAGGAACCAACTTCTTGAGCACAGTATTATCTGTGCTTTTTGACTATTTGAAACAATATTGTTTTTTTGGACAATACTTGTCAATTTGAGCACGTCACATTATTATTGACCGCATTTTTACCATCATCCCTCCTTCTCCCCCCCCCCCCCCAGTCCCCACACCCCAAAACACCCCCCCTTTCCTCCCTCCCCCCCCTCCTCCCCTCTTATCTACTTCAGCACTTTAAGTATTGCACGATATGAATGTCTTTTTGCTGGTATAGCACCATATGACAGAAAGTGAGCTGCAAAGGGTCAGCCACTACCTGAAGAAAATCACATAATACCTTTTATTTTAACATATTCTTTAGCATCATCACTTTTGGTTTTTAAGAAATTCCCTTATTTTTTGGGATAAAGATTTTTAGGAATTCCAGCTATCAAAACTCTAATGCCCCGTACACACGGTCGGACTTTGTTCGGACATTCCGACAACAAAATCCACTGATTTTTTCAGACGGATGTTGGCTCAAACTTGTCTTGCATACACACGGTCACACAAAGTTGTCGGAAAATCCGATCGTTCTGAACGCGGTGACGTAAAACACGTACGTTGGGACTATAAGCGGGGCAGTAGCCAATAGCTTTCATCTCTTTATTTATTCTGAGCATGCGTGGCACTTTGTCCGTCGGATTTGTGTACACACGATCGGAATTTCCGACAACGGATTTTGTTGTGGGAAAATTTTATAGCCTGCTCTCAAACTTTGTGTGTCGGAAATTCCTATGGAAAATGTGTGATGGAGCCTACACACGGTCGGAATTTCCGACAACAAGGTCCTATCACACATTTTCCGTCGGAAAATCCGACCGTGTCTACGGGGCATAACCCTGATCTAAATAGAGGTGACAACCACAGTATTACAGCACTTTACCACAACACCAGAATAGCGCCACACCCACACCCAAATTTTCTTCTTTCTGCAAAAGTTATATCGTCTACAAACTATGGGATAGATTTAGGGACTTTTATTTATTTTTTTTACTAGTAATGGCGGCGATTTTTAGCGGGACTGCGACATTGCGGCAGACAAATCTGACACTAAGTGACACATTTTGGGGACCAGTGACATTTATACAGTGATTAGTGCTATAAAAATGCACTGATTACTGTATAAATGACACTGGCAGGGAAGGGGTTAACACTAGGGGGGCGATCAAGGGGTTAAATGATCCCTAGGGAGGAGCTTTCTAACTGTGCGGGGCGGTGTCATGCTGAAGGAAAAGAAAGATCCGTGATACAGCTTAGCTGAATCACAAGATCTCTCTTTCCCTTCCTGACAGATCGGCCATTTGCCTTGTTTACACAGGTAGACGGCTGATCCGTCTCTCCTGGGAACGATCGGCGGGTCACGATGGCCATCGTGGCTGCCATACCCGCTGATTGGCTCCTGCTGTGTCCGATCACAGTGGGAGCGGTGCGCCAGAAGCGCACGCGCCCCCTAAACCGCGTGTACAAAATCACATAGAGGTACGTGATTTTGAGCAGCCGGGTCACCCATTCAGGCTTCATGAGGTATGTAAATGGCCTACACCTATAGCAAGGGTATTATTCATCTTTAGTCAGAGCTGCATAGTTTGTTTTAATCTAAAAAAAAAAACATCCCTTACCTGCATAGGCAGTTTTTTTACATCAGAGTTCCCCTTTACACCAGAGGCCACAGTGTTCCCCTATAAATCCGGGTTCCCAGAACATCCCTTATGTTCGAGTTCCCCCTTACATCAGAGTCTGCAGAGTCCCCCCCTTACAGTGTAAGGGAACTCTGCAGATTCAGATGTAAAAGGGGAACTCTGTGGACTCTGATGTAAAGGGGGACTTTTGTGATTAACTTCATATGATTAGAAATATTATTTAATTGCAAAATATATGTATAGTTTATACTATAAAAAAATAAATTGCTGTGCGCCGCAAAGTGTTCGGGTTTGACTTGAAGAAAAAGTGGCAACCCTGGACTTGGCCACCCCCCCCCCCCCCGGTGCCGCGTCATTGGATTTGCTTGACATCAGTGGGAGCCAATGGCTGCGCTGCTATCAATCTATCCAATCGGGAAATGAGACAGGGGCTACAGATGGTGTGCTCGTTCCCGGACAGAGGATGACAGCGTCCAGGTAAGTAAAACGGGGGGGGGGGTGCTGCAGCCTTAAAAAAGTTTTTTTACCTAGAATGCATTAAGGTAAAAAAAAAACCTTTAACTGTTTGCCGCCCACCCACTGTCAAATGACGGCGGAGCGGTGCGGCTCTCGTTCTGGGACGCCATCATATGACGGCGCCCCAGAACGGCCGCTCTTGCGCGCCCGCTCAGACACGGCGAGACCCCGATCTCTGTAAAGAGCCTCGTCTGCGGCTCTTTAACCATGTGATCGGCTGTGTCCAATCACAGCCAGTCACATGTAAACAGTGTGTGGCGAAGAGAGCCGATCAGCGGCATCTCCATGCAGGGGGACATCTAGGAATGTAATCAGGGCACTGATCATCAGTGCCATGATTACAATATTGCAATATAATGAAACTATAAAGAGCCTTCGCGCTACTATGATAAATTAGTGAATGGACTAAAATTAAGTATAAGTTCCTATCATACGTGATACAATCTCAAAGTGCATATAGTGCTTTAAGTGCAATCAAAATAACTAAACAGCAACTGCCTGCAGCAGAATCTTCAGTGTATCACAATCCACTCTCAGTATATATTAATTTGTAAAGTGATCCCGCGCTACAGTATAAAAGAACTTTTCACTATATAAAGCAAATCAATAAAAGTGTAAAATGAATTCAACTGTCAAAAACGGTGCAAGTGTACTCAATAATACATTCATATATTAATAAAAAATCCCAGGGCAAATGATTCCAAATAGTAATAGTCTCTTAATCACGTTATCCAAACAATGTCCAAAAAAAGAAAAAATGTAAAGCAGCAGTTTCAATATAGGATGCAGTGGACAAGGAGAAGTTCAAATCCCATAAATGTGCTCACAGAGCCCTCACCTTCATAGCCTAATAGGATAGCATGTACTGTTGAATTGAGGTCAGTTACGTTGTGTTGCTCCAACTTCTACCACCAGGGGGTCCTCCGTGCCGCTATATGCAAGATTATAATTGCCCGAGGCGCCAGCAAATAGCCATAAATAAGAATTTGATCCGCTATATTATTCTGTACCACCGGGTGGTCTTCTAATCCACCAGACAAATCTCCCAACTGCAGCTGTACACCCACGTCTTCTCATACCCTCGTATCCTCCGCAAAATGGGGGGGGGGAGGGGTGGAGGTGGACAAGGATGGGAGAGAGAGAGAGAGAGCCCCAATAGTGTAGTAGGTTAAAATAAAGAACAACGAAAGGGTGACCAACTCGTTTAGGAAAAGGGCCGTGCCACGTCCAATAAAGCATGAATACAGAAAAAGGGGTTCCCCTAGGTGGACTTTACCGGCACTTGCATAAACAAAAAGAAGTTGTAGAAGTAGAAACTGTTGTACATAGTAAAAACATATAAATTTTATTCATATTGAAAAATACAAATATTAAAAACAGAAATAGATATCTAGAGTAACATGGTAGTGCTACACAGTAAACATGATAAACATCAAGTAATAGGCAATAATGAAAGAAACAAAAAAGCAAAAAAACTCTTCTCAAGCCCGACGCGTTTCGGGGTATTTAGTGTTTGTAGGGTCCTTCTTCAGGGGCATAGTTGAGAAAGAGGGGTTCATCTAAACTAATTGAAAAAATGGAAAAAAGGGGTCAAACGTTAGTAGGACTATCAGTAGATATCCAGTAAGAGGTTAAAGTGATCAATAGATCGCCTACCTGAAAAGATTTCATTGATTGCTTGTAGAACGGAGATTTTTGTTAAAAGCAAAGAGAACCACAAAGAAAGGGCAGGACGTGGGAGTAAGCAATAATCGTATAACAAATATAGGTACTATTGTTAGGTAGTAAGGGCTGCAAATAGGTGGGCAGCAGTCTCCATAAAGGAGTATGGGAGTGCTCCAGTCCCGCCCGACCCGGGCGTGCGCAAGCCAGAGCGATATGCTGGGGTCACAGGAAGGCGTCTCTAAAAAATGAAAAAATTGAGGAACCTTTAGAAAAGATCCAGTATAGGTGATTGAAGGAGTAAATAATTAAATAAACTGGTGTAAGCAATAATGTGCAGAGGGAGCACACTAAAGATACTACATATATAGGTAACAAACTTGATGGCTTGGTGCAACCGAAAAGTACAATGAAAGCAAGTTCGTAGAAGAGGTATGGCTTAAAGTGCATTGGGGTAGAGAGAAATGTATATATATATAGATGGATGTTATAATGAAGTTATTGCATGGTAAAAGAAGGTAGTAAATGCAAAATATATATACCCCAGAGTAAATATATAATGTAATATGCATAAGTATAAAAGGATTCTATAATTGTACATCCTGGGAGCTAGAGTAATGTAATTACGTATATCATAATAGTATATGGGAAGTATGTAAGAAACAAATATGTTACTACAAAAACCCTATGTGTGTGTTAACAATAGCCTACCGGGACCAAGAGCCATAGAAGGCTGAGAAGTAATGACACAGTAAGAAAAATATAACTGTATACTTGTAAGTATGTACACAATCAAAGAAGAGATATTACTGCACCTATAACAATAATGCTTGAATGAAGGAAGAGTGAGAAAAAGTATGTATAAGTGGAGTAAAATACCTTGAAAATCCAATAATGTAGCCAGCCTCACAGCCCAGCGTCCGGCGTGTATAGCGCCTTAGCAGGGAATGAGTGAGGCTGGTATAAATAGTGTGCGGGCTCCAATTAGCTGGCGTCGGAACGAGGCACAGCTGTGTAGTGGAGACCGTCAGCTGAGACACCCTGTACAGACCCCCCGAAGCGAGGGTGCGCGGCGCCGCCCCAACCGCGCATGCGCGAACGTGATGACATTGGAGCGACGTCGCGCATACCCGCCCCACCGGCACGGAAGTGCCACTCCGGCGAACTGAGCATGCTCACCGGAGTGGCAACATGGAGGCAGTGGGCGTGAGATGGAAGGACGCCCAAGTGCCTCCCTAAGCGCCGCCCCAGGAGGAAGAGTTCCCGGGGCGGCTTGCCGTGCCGGGCAACCGCTCCGACCACCCACGCCACGGGAGGGGCGGGGGGAAGGAGGGAACTGGCCACAAGGAGGAAAACTAATAAAGATATAAAAACGAATAACTGGAGTAAACCTGGCCTGATCAAAAAGCAGGCATGGAGAAGTAAAAAATGAGGGTTTTTTTTTAGAAAAACAGAAAGAGTGTTGGACAAAGAAATGGAATGTGGGATCAACACTCGGTCCTGCCAAATCAAAGTGGTTTCTTTTGAAAGATAGGTGGGAACTGGGTAATGCTAGGTAAGTATTTTTTATATGTATAGGGGAGAAGGCATGGTCGAATAATCAACAGTGTATGAACATAAAATACAGCAGGACTGGTAATAGAACAGGCATATTAGTGCCTTAGTACAGACATTGTGATATACCAAAAAGTGATTGGATAGAAGGGATATAGAAGAGGGTGGTCATGACATTATTTTTCCATTCCTCCAGAATTAAAGCCTTCTAAGAAGGGCTTAAAACAAACCGCCTCGTTGAGGCCTGGGGGTGTGGTGGCCTTAAGTAAATGGATCCATTTAAGTTCTCTCTGGAGTAAGATTTTATTCCAGTCGCCCCCTCTGGGGCTAGGATGTACACGATCCAAAATTAAGAATTTGATGGAGGGGAACTTGCCTCCATGTACCAGTGTTACATGTCGACCTAAAGGGAGGTCTGGATCAGCTGTTTTCATGGATACAATGTGCCTGTATGCTCTTCGCCAAAACTCAAGTTTAGTCCTTCCATCTCACGCCCACTGCCTCCATGTTGCCACTCCGGCGAGCATGCTCAGTTCGCCGGAGTGGCACTTCCGTGCCGGTGGGGCGGGTGTGCGCGAAGTCGCTCCAACGTCATCGCGTTCGCGCATGCGCGGTTGGGGCGGCGCCGCGCACCCTCTCTTCGGGGGGTCTGTACAGGGCGTCTCAGCTGACGGTCTCCACTACACAGCTGTGCCTCGTTCCGACGCCAGCTAATTGGAGCCCGCACACTATTTATACCAGCCTCACTCATTCCCTGCTAAGGCGCTATACACGCCGGACGCTGGGCTGTGAGGCTGGCTACATTATTGGATTTTCAAGGTATTTTACTCCACTTATACATACTTTTTCTCACTCTTCCTTCATTCAAGCATTATTGTTATAGGTGCAGTAATATCTCTTCTTTGATTGTGTACATACTTACAAGTATACAGTTATATTTTTCTTACTGTGTCATTACTTCTCAGCCTTCTATGGCTCTTGGTCCCGGTAGGCTATTGTTAACACACACATAGGGTTTTTGTGGTAACATATTTGTTTCTTACATACTTCCCATATACTATTATGATATACGTAATTACATTACTCTAGCTCCCAGGATGTACAATTATAGAATCCTTTTATACTTATGCATATTACATTATATATTTACTCTGGGGTATATATATTTTGCATTTACTACCTTCTTTTACCATGCAATAACTTCATTATAACATCCATCTATATATATATACATTTCTCTCTACCCCAATGCACTTTAAGCCATACCTCTTCTACGAACTTGCTTTCATTGTACTTTTCGGTTGCACCAAGCCATCAAGTTTGTTACCTATATATGTAGTATCTTTAGTGTGCTCCCTCTGCACATTATTGCTTACACCAGTTTATTTAATTATTTACTCCTTCAATCACCTATACTGGATCTTTTCTAAAGGTTCCTCAATTTTTTCATTTTTTAGAGACGCCTTCCTGTGACCCCAGCATATCGCTCTGGCTTGCGCACGCCCGGGTCGGGCGGGACTGGAGCACTCCCATACTCCTTTATGGAGACTGCTGCCCACCTATTTGCAGCCCTTACTACCTAACAATAGTACCTATATTTGTTATACGATTATTGCTTACTCCCACGTCCTGCCCTTTCTCTGTGGTTCTCTTTGCTTTTAACAAAAATCTCCGTTCTACAAGCAACCAATGAAATCTTTTCAGGTAGGCGATCTATTGATCACTTTAACCTCTTACTGGATATCTACTGATAGTCCTACTAACGTTTGACCCTTTTTTTCCATTTTTTCAATTAGTTTAGATGAACCCCTCTTTCTCAACTATGCCCCTGAAGAAGGACCCTACAAACACTAAATACCCCGAAACGCTTGAGAAGAGTTTTTTTGCTTTTTTGTTTCTTTCATTATTGCCTATTACTTGATGTTTATCATGTTTACTGTGTAGCACTACCATGTTACTCTAGATATCTATTTCTGTTTTTAATATTTGTATTTTTCAATATGAATAAAATTTATATGTTTTTACTATGTACAACAGTTTCTACTTCTACAACTTCTTTTTGTTTATGCAAGTGCCGGTAAAGTCCACCTAGGGGAACCCCTTTTTCTGTATTCATAGGTTAAAATAAACACATACAGGGGATCCCCTGAAGAAGTCACGTGATGACGTAACGCGTAGGGAGTGGCCGTAGACTGAGCGATACCGGAAGTGACGTGAGAGCGGCGTTCAGACGCCTTAGCAGTGGTTTATGCTTGTTCATTAATTCCTTATTGTAAGGGTCCATTTTTAAATCTTTTGAAATAAAATGTGTTTATTTTAACCTACTACACTATTGGGGCTCCCTCTCTCCCATCCGTGTCCACCTCCACCCCCCCCCCCCATTTTGTGGAGGATACGAGGGTATGAGAAGACGTGGATGTACAGCTGCAGTTGGGAGATTTGTCTGGTGGATTAGAAGACCACCTGGTGGTACAGAATAATATAGCGGATCAAATTCTTATTTATGGCTATTTGCTGGCGCCTCTGGCGATTATAATCTTACATATAGTGGCACGGAGGACCCCCTGGTGGTAGAAGTTGGAGCAACACAACGTAACCGACCTCAATTCAACAGTACATGCTATCCTATTAGGCTATGAAGGTGAGGGCTCTGTGAGCACATTTATGGGATTTGAACTTCTCCTTGTCCACTGCATCCTATATTGAAACTGCTCCTTTACATTTTTTCTTTTTTTGGACATTGTTTGGATAACGTGATTAAGAGACTATTACTATTTGGAATCATTTGCCCTGGGATTTTCTATTAATATATGAATGTATTATTGAGTACACTTGTACCTTTTTTGACCGTTGAATTAATTTTACACTTTTATTGATTTGCTTTATATAGTGAAAAGTTCTTTTATACTGTAGCGCGGGATCACTTTACAAATTAATACATTTTGCAATATAGTGTCACAAATCAGTGCCCACCATTGCCCACCAATGCCAGCTATCAGTGCCCACCACTGGCCACAAGTGCCACCAATCAGTGCCCATTAGCGATGCCAGTCAGTGCTGGCAATCAGTGCTGCCTATCAGTGCTGCCCATCACTGCTGTCAATCAATGCCAATCAGTAATGCCCATCAGTGCCACCCATCAATGTCCATCAGTGCTGCCTATCAGTGCCCACCAGTGCCTCCTATCAGGACCCATCAGTGCCACCTATTAGTGCACATCAGTGCCACCTAACAGTGCCCAGTGCTGCCTATCAGTGCCCATAAGTGCGGCATATTAGTGCCACCTCATCAATGCCCACCAGTTCAGCCCATCAGTGCCCCTCATCAATGCCCACCAGTTCAGCCCATCAGTGCCGCCTCATCAATGCCCACCAGTTCAGCCCATCAGTGCCGCCTCATCAATGCCCACCAGTTCAGCCCATCAGTGCCGCCTCATCAGCGCACATTAGTGAAGGCGAAAAATTACTTACGGTAGTTACAAAATTTACTGACAGAAAAAAAGTAAAAAACATTTTTTTTTTTTTCAAATTTTTTTTTTTTGTAAACAATAAAATACCCAGCAGTGTTAAAATACCACCAAAAGAAAGCTCTATTTGTGTGAAGGAAATTCTAAAAAAATTAGTTTGAGTACAGTGTAGCATGACCGCGCAATTGTCATTCAAAGTGCGACAGCTCTGAAAGCTGAAAATTGGCACCTGGGCAGGAAGGGGGGTGAAAGTGCCCGGTAGGCAAGTGGTTAAAGAGGAACTGCAGTCGGCTCACATCATTTGTAATAAAAACACCAGTGATCAGACCGCAACACTGTAACTTTGTAGGAAGTCACAAAGGGAGAGCCCATTCATTTGACTAATTTGCAGCGTTTTTATTGCGGCATTCATTTAAGAGCGGCAAGGATGTGGAATTCCCTTCCACAGGCGGTGGTCTCAGCGGGGAGCATCGATGGTTTCAAGAAACTATTAGATAATCACCTGAACGACCGCAACATACAGGGATATACAATGTAATACTGACACATAATCACACACATAGGTTGGACTTGATGGACTTGTGTCTTTTTTCAACCTCACCTACTATGTAACTATGTAACAACAGTCCATCAGAAAGGTGCGTTGGGGTTCCATTGAGAATGAATTACACCACATCACACCATGTATTGTGGTAAAAAATAAATATAAAAAATGTAGTTATAGCTATGAAGTGATGCCAGTAGACCCACCTCTGGTCACCATAAGGACCGCAGGGTGAGGCCATGTATATATATATATATATATATATATCTATCTATATATATATATCTATCTATATCTATAGATATAGATATATATATATATATATATATATATATATATATCTATATCTATATCTATATATATATCTATATATATATATATATATATATATATATATATATATTATATATACTATACACACACAGCCCCCAGTACATTGTGGGTATTTTCCTGGCGCTCAGAGTTGCGTCCCCCGACCCGGCTCTGATTAAACGCACATCGATTGTCTCCAGGAACATTGCATCTCGCAGGCAAATGATGCATTTTTAATAACCCGCGTCAGTTCAAAGCCGTCGCTCGCCTGGATCAATGAGCCCCCGAAAGCCGCGGACGCCGACAACACACACACACACACACATATATATATATATATATTTGGCTCAATTTAGATAAATCCATGATAGGCGCGGGGGGTGGGGGGAAGAAATGACATCTCGCCATAAACATATTGATATTTCAGAGTTTAACGGCCGCGACGAAACGCGAGAATAAAAAAAAACAAAAAAAAACTCGCTGTCACTCAGTTTCTTCAGTAGCTCGCTGTTCCCCCCCCCCCCCCACCACCCACCATCACCCGTCTTATAAAACTAATTACGACTAAATCCCAGCCGGCAATATTTCAGATAATCGGTGACAATATCTCGCCGCTGATTTGTTTGCGCGCCGCTGAGTGAAATACGGGACGCGGGAAATGAATATAGAAAGTGTTAAATGAGCGCGGCGATGGAGAGAGTAATTACTATAACAGCGGCATTAATCTGCTTTGTCTGATATTGGAGAGAGTTGGCGCAGATTTAGTGAGATCCTCCGGAGCTTCTCCGCCGCGACTTATTTATTAGGAGACGCCGTTTTATCCCTTTTTATGTCAAAACGCATATTAATACACAAAGCGCGGCGGAGAAGATTTATCGCTCGCTCCGATGCACAATAGCCGCAATTATCGATTCGGAAGATACTGATGGATGAAGGCTGAGCGCTCCTTTCAGCCCCCCCGGTTTGAAGGGGAACTCCGCCCACCACGGATATTTTGGTTATCGGCGAATCACCAGCCGGTTCCTCTGCACATTTGCCGGGGGGTCTTATTGACTGATTTGTGCATCTGGTTCACTACGGATCTTATGAGGGGCGTCCTGTTCTAAGTGTCGCTTTATGTATTGATATACCGGACCTCCTTAGACACAGTCTGTTTGTACAGAAGGGTCACTTGCTGATTTGGCACCATCCACAGGCAGCTTAACTCTTCAATACGGCACAGCAGTTGAATCCGATGGAATTTGACTTCAGCTCTTTGCAGTACAAACTACGCTTTCCAGTCCTTAGAAGTGTGAGAACAAAATGGGGTGGATTTGCTAAAGGCAAATAGACTGAGCACTTTACAAGTCCAATTGCACTTGTTTTCTCCAGAGTTTAGTAAATGTGATGAAGCTCTGCTGATTTCCATCATCCAATCATGTGCAAGAAAAAAAAATCCTTTTATAAAACTTCCCTGCCCCCGATTGGCTATTCTTTACAAAGTGAAGCTTCACCACATTACATTTACTAAGAGAAAATGGGTGCAACTGAACTAAGTGCAAAGTCTATTTCTCTTCAGGAAATCTACAGCAATGGCCTCCAAATTGCTTCATTATTTCTCCCACAGTCACCAACACTGGGGCATACTCCCTGACAATGATGGGGCACTATTTCTCCCCCTGACACCAATGATGGGGCACTATTCCTCCCACTGATGGGGCACTATTCCTTCAACTGACACCAATGATGGGGCACTATTTCTCCCTCTGACACCAATGATGGGACACTATTCCTCCCACTGACACCAATTATGGGGCACTATTCCTCCCACTAATACCAATGATGGGGCACTATTCCTCCCACTGACACCAATGATGGGGCACTATTCCTCCCACTGACACCAATGATGGGGCACTATTCCTCCCACTGACACCAATGATGGGACGCTATTCCTCCCACTGACACCAATGATGGGGCACTATTCCTCCCACTGATACCAATGATGGGGCACTATTCCTCCCACTGACACCAATCATGGGGCACTATTCCTCCCACTGACACCAATGATGGGGCACTATTCCTCCCACTGGCACCAATGATGGGGCACCTGTTCAATGCAAGTCATACACGTGAGAGTACATTGTTGCAATATATTATTATTATTTAGGTATGGTTTTTATTGCACAGCTGCATTGCCCCAGTTTGGACCAATGTAACTACAGTGGGGAAAATAATTATTTGATCCCCTGCAGATTGTGTAAGTTTGCACACTTAAAAAGAAATGAAGGTCTATAATTTTTATCATAGGTGTATTTTATATGATAGAGACAGAATATCAACCAAAAATGCAGAAAAAAACACACATGATACAAATGTTATAAATGGAGTTGCAGTTCAGTAAGTAAAATAAGTATTTGATCTCCCACCAACCATCAATAATTCTGCCCCCCACAGACTGGCTACAGTAGGGGCTCATGTGGTACACAGATTAGTCCTGTCAATGTAAGAAGGAGCTCCTAATGACAACTCGTTATGTGTATAAAAGACACCTGTCCACAGAATCTCTTTCTTCCATTCAAACCTCACCATCATGGGGAAGACCAAAGAGCTGTCCAAGGATGTCGGGGACAAGATAGTAGTCCTGCACAAGGCTGGAATGGGCTACAAGACCATCAGCAAGAAGCTTGGTGAGAAGGAGACAACTTTTGGATTGATTATTCGCAAATGGAAGAAATACAAAATAACCATCAATCGCCCTCGGTCTGGAGCTCCATGCAGGATTTCTCTTCATGGGGTGAGGATGGTCATGAGAAAAGTGAGGGATCAGCCCAGACCTACATGGGAGGAGCTTGTGAATGATCTCAACGCAGTTGGGACCACAGTCACCAAACAAACCTTTGGTAACACAATACGCCTCCATGGATTGAAATCCTGCAGTGCCTGCAAGGTCCTCCTCCTCAAGAAGACACATGTACAGGCCTGTCTGTAGGTTGCCAATGAACATCTAAATGATTCAGAGAAGGATTGGGAGAAAGTGCCGTGGTCAGATGAGACCAAAATTGAGCTCTTTGGCATTAACTCGACTCGCTGCGTTTGGAGGAAGAAAAATCCTGACCCTAAGAACACCATCCCTACAGACAGGCACGGAGGTGGAAACCTGATGATGCTTTGAGGCTGTTTCTCTGCTAAAGGTACAGGCCAACTTTGCCACATTGAGGGGCCAATGGACGAGGCCATGTGTTGTAAAATATTGGAGGAGAACCTTCTTCCCTCAGCCAGAACACTAAGGATGGGTCTTCCAGCATGACATTGACCCAAATTATACCTCCAAGGCAACAAAGGAGTGGCTCAAGAAGAAGCACATTAAGCTCATGGAGTGGCCTAACCAGTCTCCAGACCTTAATCCTATACAAAATGTATGGAGGGAGCTGAAACTTCGAGTTACCAAGCGACATACAAGTACAAACCTTAAGGATTTAGAGAAGATCTGTAAAGAAGAGTGGACCAAAATCCCTCCTGAGATGTGTGCAAACCTGATCACCACCTACAAGAAACGTCTGACCTCTGTGATTGCCAACAAGGATTGCTCCATCAAGTAGTAAGTTATGTTTTGCTTGGGGATCAAATACTATTTTTACTCACTGAACTGCAACTCCATTTATAACATTTGTATTGTGTGTTTTTTCTGGATTTTTGGTTGATATTCTGTCTCTATTATATAAAATACACCTATGATAAAAATGATAGACCCTTCATTTCTTTGTAAGTGGGCAAACTTACAGTATCTACAGAGGATCATATCATTATTTTCCTCACTGTATACATATCCCATACCTGTGGGACCATTGTGAAGGGCGAGAATCACTAATAGTGGCTGCTTCTAGAAAGATCGTCTCCCAGATCCTGCTCTAAACAGCTGTCCTAATACACTGTGATCACAACGGGCCTCTCAATCGGCTTCTCCCACCATTTACAAAATGCCCTTTTTGTTTTTCGATGAATACAATACATTCTCTGACTGGACAACATAGAGATTGTGCTGTCATTGCCCCGCCTCTGCACCTTGTCCAATCAGAGAATGTCTTGTATTCATTGCAAAAAGGTATTCTGTAAATGGCGGCTGTGCCAAGCAAGAGCCCCCTGTGGTTACTCTGTAGAAGGGCATGGGACCCTGAAGACAACTGTGATCACTCTAGTAGCATGGACATTGTATCGTTATGTTACATCTTAGCGTTCAGTTCATGTTTACATCAATTTTGTTACACTGTGGCAATCTCTTCTATTATTGTGTAGCAAAGGGATCAAACGTTTCAAGTCCTGAGCTACTAGCCAGGCCTTAAGGGTTACTCGCCACCAGTTGCCCCACCCAATCCCTACCCTGCCCCGTCCCTAATTCTGACCTAAACGCCCTCATTAATTATCTCATGAAATGAAACTTAAATGTTTTATGCAGAATTAAGTTACAAAAATAAATGTTATCAACTTTATCAGTGCCTATCAATGCAGCCTCACCAGTGGCCATCAATGCAGCTTCACCAGTGGCCATCAATGCAGCCTCGTCAGTGCCCATCATTGCAGCCTCGTCAGTGCCCATCATTGCAGCGTGACCTGTGCCCATCATTGCAGCGTGGCCTGTGCCCACCATTGCAGCCTCACCTGTGCACACCATTGCAGCCTCACCTGTGCACACCATTGCAGTGTGACCTGTGCCCACCATTGCAGCCTCCCCTGTGCCCACCATTGCAGCGTGACCTGTGCCCATCATTGCAGCGTGACCCTTGACCACCATTGCAGCGTGACCAGTGCCCGTAATTGCGGCGTGACCTGTGCCCACCATTGCAGCCTCACCTATGCCCATCATTGCAGCCTCACCTGTGCCTATCATTGCAGCCTCACCTGTGCCCACCATTGCAGCGTGACCCTTGACCACCATTGCAGCGTGACCAGTGCCCGTAATTGCGGCGTGACCTGTGCCCACCATTGCAGCCTCACCTATGCCCATCATTGCAGCCTCACCTATGCCCATCATTGCAGCCTCACCTATGCCCATCATTGCAGCCTCACCTGTGCCCACCATTGCAGCCTCACCGACTAAGGGCAGCCGGATCATCACAGGGGAAGAGAGTGGAGGAAGAGGAGAGCCACTGGATCACAGAGCGCGGATATGGCCCGCTGTAACAGCTTACATTAGAATTGCCGTCTGCTCGTGGTTGGTTACACACAGTCCCACCTCCTGACCTGCACCTGTGATAGAACGAATCCCAGCATTGGACTGGGGTTCTGTTTATCACAGGTGCAGGTCAGGAGGTGGGACTGTGTGTAACCAACCATGAGCAGACGGCAATTGTAATGTAAGATGTTACAGCGAGCTATATCCGCACTCTGTGATCTGGTGGCTCTCCTCTTCCTCCACGCTCTTTCCCCGGGGCAACCGCTGGGAGAACGTCTCTCTACCGGCGGTGCCCGCCCCCCCCTCTCCTAGGCAGCCCACACTCGCAAGCCCTCATTTTCCACTCGCAAAATGTGAGTAGGCGAGTGGAAAATTTGAGGGCTAGTGTAGCATAAAGAATTTAGTGTCACTAAACCCACATCATAAAAAACGATCGATAAATGGTGTATTACATGCTGTTCATACTCAGTCAGTCACTATGAGACTCCTTTTCTGTATTCTGCAAAAAAACAAAAACGGTTGATCCTGCTGCTCTCTATCGCCCCCTTCTGTCCATGTCCCCAATGCAGTTGGGGATTTTGCAGAGACGTGTTGGCAACTCTGCACATGCTCAGTTTTCAGTGAGTTTCTATGCTGAGCATTTCGTCACAAACACATCTGAGCAGCCCATGTGACTATAGAGTCACATATGTGGGTGTATACACACTTCCTCTCTCTTCCTTCATGCACACTAACCATTTAAACATAATGGGGGGGGGATATTACATGTAGATTAATGGAGGCTTCACCTGCCTGTTTTTTGAAGACACAGGCGGGCGGGTGTGACACAGCCTGTGACTGGCAGAAACCTGCCCACACCATGTTATTGCCAAAAAATAATAAAGATTTGATTTCAAATATTTATTTGTATGACAATTTATAACAGTTTATTGATACATTTTTTTTATTTTTCCTCTGTATTTCAAACGCTGTTTTTTTCAATTTTGAACATTTGACCAGCAGAGGACTAGAAGCTCCTCCTGCTTACGTTTCCTTGCAGACAGGCTGGGAGAGAGGTGGGTTATGTGATAGATGGATATCGATTAGGAAAAAGGTACTTAGATGTTTGTTTTTTAATTAAAATAATTACAGTACCATACAGAAAGAGAAGGGACAATGTAAATTTAATTTTGTGTGTTTAGTATCACTTTAAGGCCCCATTCACACTTTGCGCAGTGGAAACTCAGTTTCCGCTTTGCAATTGTGTGGGCGATTTTCACGCAATTCTACGTGTTGCATATTGGGCAGCACGTTCGCTTCAATGGGCTGCCTTATGCACATTTGTCGCCCAAAAGAAGCTCCTGCTCCTTTTGTGGGCAACGGGCTTTACGCAATTTTTAAAGGTGTGTTTTTTTTACAGCAATTGCATCGCGATTCTGCATCGCGTCAATCACAGCAAATCACAAATACTTTAATTATGCAATATTTAAAGTATTTGCTCCCCTGCTGATTTTGTACATTTTCCCACTGAAAAAGAAATGATCAGTCGATAATTTTATTGGTCGGTTTATTTTAACAGTGAGAGGCAGAATAACAACAAAAATATCCCGAAAAACGCATTTCAAAAAAGTTATAAATTGATTTGCATCTTAATGAGTGAAATAAGTATTTGATCCCCTATCAATCAGCAAGATTTCTGGCTCCCACGTGTCTTCTATACAGGTAACAAGCTGAGATTAGGAGCACTCTCAAAGGCAGTGCTCCTAATCTCAGCTTGTTACCTGTATAAAAGAAACCTGTCCACAGAAGATGTCCAAGGATGTCAGGGACAAGATTGTAGACCTACACAAGGCTGGAATGGGCTACAAGACCATCACCAAGCAGCTTGGTGAGAGGGTGACAACAGTTGGTGCGATTATTCACAAATGATCATTCCGAGCGCCGTCACGCCGCTAGTGTAATCCATTTGCGGCTCATGGGGGGTTACTTTGGCGCCAAATGTTGGGCGGCTTTTTGTTCTGGTGTTGGCGCCTCCCCCTCACTCTGTACGCTCTCGTGGCGTTTGGGAGTGTCTGGCGTGTGGGCCCTTCTGGGACTCATTTGGGGCGGCTTATCCATCCTGTTGGTCCCCCCTTACATCATAGTTAGCACGCTATACCTTACACCGTGGTTCCACATGGTCCGTACCAGGTAATATATCTAATTATATGAATACAGTTCCATGATTCTGCTATCATTCAAGCACAGAATACTTGGCATAATTGCTAAGTATACATATTCACATTCCTTATAGAAGTCCTTTAAGATGTTTCTAGTTACTACCTACAACTGTGCTTTAGGGACCACCACTTCATGGATATCTGTCCTCCCCTGGTGTGGCCATGTGGGGAGCCTCGTCTATGCCTTATGCTCCCACAGCTTCTGGAAAAGATGCCCTTAGGGGAGTTTCCAGCTCTCAATTTTGCACTTTCACAATAGCGGTTGTGAGTATTTCTTAGATAAGGGTGCATCCCCGATCTATATTTTTTTTGTGTTTATTATTTTCCTTTTCTAAGGCAGTGACCCAGAAACTCATATGCTTGCTTTCAGATAATTACATTGCTGCTCCTGAAGAGTGGATATAACTACTTCACAAAACGCGTAGAGCCTTTGAATATGCAATGTTCAAACCGACTATGTTATTAATATTATTCATACGTACAATTGTATATGATCATGATTTTTCAATAATTATGATGCAATAGGAAGTTCTCAGGTTGTGTAGGCTCAATCCCTTTCCACGGTCATGTATTATCATGTTCCTTTTTGTATGTAGATGAATTATATAGTGACATTATTGATTTGTATGAATTTTTATGGTATGCAATAAATGTACCTTGTCTTGACCCCTCACTGATGACTGCTCTGCCCCCCCCCTTTTTTTCATTCACAAATGGAAGAAACACAAAATAACTGTCAATCTTCCTCGGTCTGGGGCTCCATACAAGTTCTCACCTCGTGGAGTTTCTAAGATCATGTGAACAGTGAGGAATCAGCCCAGAACTAGGGTGAAAAGGGAGAATTTTGTTAATGATCTCAAGGCAGCTGGGACCATAGTTACCAAGAAAACAATTGGTAACACACTACGTTGTGAAGGAGTGAAATCCTGCAGTGCCCGCAAGGTCCCCCTGCTCAAGAAAGCACATGTACAGGCCGGTCTGAAGTTTGTTATTGAACATCTGAATGATTCAGAGGAGAACTGGGTGAAAGTGTTGTGGTCAGACGAGACCTAAATCGAGCTCTTTGGCATCAACTCAACTCGCCAAGGTTGGAGGAGGAGGAATGCTGCCTATGACCCCAAGAACACCATCCCCACCGTCAAACATGGAGGTGAAACCATTATGCTTTGGGGGTGATTTTCTGCTAAGATGACAGAACTACTTCACCGCATCAAAGGAATGATGGACGGGGTCATGTGCCGTCAAATCTTGGACGAGAACCTTCTTCCCCCCAGCCAGGGCGTTAAAAATGGGTTGTGGATGGGTCTTCCAGCATGACAATGACCCAAAAAACACGACCAAGGCAACAAAGGAGTGGCTCAAGAAGAAGCACATTAAGGTCCTGGAGTGGCCTAGGCAGTCTCCAGACCTTAATCCCATAGAAAATATGTGGAGGGAGCTGAAGGTGCGAGTTACCAAACGTCAGCCTCAAAACCTTAATGACTTGGAGAGGATCTGCAAAGAGGACAAAATCCCTCCTGAGATGTGTGCAAACCTGGTGGCCAACTACAAGAAACGTCCCACCTCTGTGATTGCCTACAAGGGTTTTGCCACCAAGTGCTAAGTCATGTTTTGCGAAGGGGTCAAATACTTATTTCACTCATTAAAATGCAAATCAGTTTATAACTTTTTTGAAATGCGTTTTTCTGGATTTTTTCGTTCTGTCTCTCACTGTTAAAATAAACCGACCATTAAATATTTTACTGATCATTTCTTTGTCAGTGGGCAAACGTACAAAATCAGCCCCTCACTGTGTCTGAAGCGTACTCTTAGTTCCCATTTGTATATATTATGAACATGTCTCTCTGCCAGCCGCAGGACTGTGCTTGTAATGAAATGTTCCTCCCACATTGCACCTCTCTTCCTCCTTAGAAATTAATTGAGCTTTTTGCCGTTTTCTCTGCTCGCCGTGCCGTGTAATGGGGACGGGTTATCTCTACATCCTGGACGGAATGGGACTTTATACAAACTCATTTTCGGCCTTATTTCTGGAAATTGCTCCAGTTATGTTTTTAGCCGGTAATGGAGCTCCCCTCGCTCAGCAGATAAACTCCACGAGATGTGTTCAATTAATTCTGCAGGAAAGTTACCGGCTTTGGGCGAGTTTGATTTAAAGCTGAACTTTAATCTGCTTGTATTTTTGCCTTCACTGGTCCCCCCCACCCCCCACCCCATCAACATGCTAATGACATTTTTAAATAAAATATTCCCCCTTTTCATTAAATACAGTGGCGAAAATGATTTGATCCCCTGCAGATTTTGTAAGTTTGCCCACTTACAAAGAAATGAAGGGGCTATAATTTTTTATCATAGGTGTATTATATATGATAGAGACAGGATATTAAACCAAAAATCCAGAAAAAACACATGATACAAATGTTATAAATTGAGTTGCAGTTCAGTGAGTAAAATAAGCATTTGATCCCCTGCCAACCAACAATAATTCTGGCTCCCACAGACTGGCTACAGTAGGTGCTGATGTACACAGATTAGGCCTGTCAATTTAAGAAGGTACTCCTAACAACAACTCGTTATGTGTCCACAGAATCTTTCTTCCATTCAAACCACATCATCATGGGCAAGACCAAAGAGCTGGAATGGGCTACAAGACCATCAGCAAGAAGCTTGGTGAGAAGGAGACAACTGTTGGAGCGATTATTCGCAAATGGAAGAAATACAAAATAACCATCAATCGCCCTCGATCTGGAGCTCCATGCAAGATTTTGCCTCATGGGGTGAGGATGATCAAAAGAAAAGTGAGGGATCAGCCCAGAACTACACGGGAGGAGCTTGTGAATGATCTCAAGGCAGTTGGGACCACAGTCACCAAACAAACCATTGGTAACACAATACGCTGCCATGGATTGAAATCCTGCAGCGCCTGCAAGGTCCTCCTTCTCAAGAAGGCACGTGTACAGGCCCGTCTGAAGTTTGCCAATGAACATCTAAAATGATTCAGAGAAGTATTGGGAGAAATTGCTGAGGTCAAATGAGACCAAAATTGAGCTCTTTGGCATTAACTTGACTCGCTGTGTTTGGAGGAAGAAAAATGCTGACTATGACCCTAAGAACACCATCCCTACAGTCAAGCACGGAGGTGGAAACATTATGGTTTGGGGCTGTTTCTCTGCTAAAGGTACAGGCCGACTTTGCAGCATTGAAGGGCCAATGGACGGGGGCCATGTATTGTAAAATCTTGGATAAGAACCTTCTTTCCTTAGCCAGAACACTGAAGATGGGTCGTGGATGGGTCTTCCAGCATGACAATGACGCAAAACATACTGCCAAGGCAACAAAGGAGTAGCTCAAGAAGAAGCACATTAAGGTCACGGAGTGGCCTAGCCAGTCTCCAGACCTTACTCCTATAGAGAATTTATGGAGGAAGCTGAAACTTAGAGTTTCCAAGCGACATCCAAGAAACCTTAAGGAGAAGATCTGTAAAGAGTGGACCAAAATCCCTCCTGAGATGTGTGCAAATCTGGTAACCAACTACAAGAAATGTCTTTCCTCTGTACCTGCCAACAAGGGTTTCTCCACCAACTACTAAGTCATGTTATGCTTGGGGATCAAGAGTAAAAGAGAGAGCGCACCGACCCTAGTGTGACATCGTTTATTAAAAAAGATATAGACAAATAAATGTAGTACACTCACATTGTGTTGATAAAAACAAGCGCATCCATAGAGGCTGTGGTTGCTCTCCTGAATCCAGAAATCCAAGCTGGATGTAAAGTGAACTGACAGTCTGTCTTATAGTCCACGAGCAGCCACCAACAAACTGCATGAGAGCCACACGCTCTCAGCGAGTACCCTGGAAAGCAGAGAGACTCCACACAAGGACACGTGCACATAATTCTCAGAAGCCAGCTGATAAATGACACTTGGTGGTTGCTATGACTACGCGTTTCAGAGGGCCTCCTTCTTCAGGTCTACCATTTGGTGTCATAGGAAGTGCTCCAGTAACCACGCCCCTGCAGCTCAGCAAGTTGAGTTACGTCTTCAGAATCCTCCAGAACATGACTTCCCTGACTTCCAGACCTGGACCTGGAGCCACAAAGACAGACAGCCTGGCCCTTGGCCTCAACCAGATTGGCTTTAGATCAAGAGACAGAACTGAATTGTCCCATGACTACAAGATGTTTTATCACAAATCTCTGGAGTGGAATTGAGCAAAGGAAACTGCCTGGAAGTAAGCTATTATCAGCCTCAAGACCCCTCTGAATTGAAAAAGCCTAGAGACCTTAACGTTTGAAGTTTTTTGGGTGGAAGGGACATTCTGGCCTGAGAAGTATACAGGACCAGCCCCAGATACTCCAAGTGGTAAATCAGAACTAGCAACTATTTTTGAAGATTTAGGATCCACCTGAACCTCTGCAATTTCTGGACTGACAAACACGTTGTCCTCCACGACATTCACAACAGGAGGTCATCCAAGTATCCCACAGTGGGAATATTTGGAAAGCACAACAGGACCAACACTGGAATCAGCATTTTGGCAAACACCTGAGGTGCAGAAGACAGGCCAAATAGAAGAGCCACAAACTAGTAGTGCAGGAAGTGGTGGGGAGCTGGAACAATGGGCACATGGGTGGGTAGCCATATTATCTCTGCTGAGGGAATGAAGTCCCCCTGGTGAAGGGAAGCAATGACAGATCCGGTTGATTCCATCCAGAAGTTTTGGAACGGATTGTGATTATTAAGGACCCTGAGAATTCAAGTTGGGATGAATGCCCTCTCTGGGTTTTAGGACAGTGAATAGGTTGGAGCAAAATGCCCGATACCTTTATGCAGGAGAAATTGGGGCTATGACCCCTTGGTCCAAAAGCCTGGAAAGCACCCAGTGAAGGTCAGTCATATGAGGGCACGCAGATGCTTGCACCCCAGCATCGGGAATGCAAGATACCTACGCGACCACAAAGACAAAAGTAAATACAAATAAAGCAATCAGCGCAAAAAATAATTCCTAAATAACCTAAAAACTAATACAGCTAGCACAAAAAGATCATCACATAATCCAAGTAAAATGCAAGAGGTAAAGTGCAGCGCAAGAACAGTTAAATTAAAATGCAATGATAAATGCAGTATTAAAAAAGCAATCACAAAAAAGTCCAAAAAAGAGAGGGGAAGAGGACTAAAAGTCCCAGAAAGCACCAAGAGGATTCCACGTGACAATCGCACAATTCAAGGAAGATAATGATGACAGATCCTCCACCTTCAGAGCAATCGCTTTGCTCACCTTAAAGCAGAGTTCCACCCAAAAATGGTACTTCCGCTTTTCGGAATCCCCCCCCCCTCCAGTGTCACATTTGGCACCTTTCAGGGGGAGCAGAGACCTGTCTTAATCCAGGTATTTGCTCCCACTTCTGGGCATAGATAGCCGCAGTGGAAAAAACAAGAGTGTGTATATATGGCCCTGTCTGCTATAAATTAAATGAGCAGCTGACACACAACAAGTTATCTAGTCTTGCAAAGGAATATACTTATGTGGAAAAGTGCAGTGCTAAAAAATATTTAAATAATATATAAAGCTGTTGGATATATTGCAACCAGTGATATTTTACAAATCTGTGATACCTCATGAGAATATCATGTAAAAAATAACTATAATAAGATGGTGGTCTATATTACATAAATTTGGACCATACATAAGTGACACATATATTTAGTCCATATAAAGGTGACACAACAAAATGTGACACATAAAAAATAGAAAGTGTGTTGATACAAGATCCACCACCGCTCTCAATGGAGGCTTACCAGAGAAAATGGACCCAGGTGGGCTTATACCCACTGGGTCAATCAGGCTTGTAAAGTGGGGATCCTTGATGGCGGCTACCGCGGAAGACACGGTTCGAGGTGGCCCCGGGTGCTTGCAAAGATGTATTTTTTATGGATAGGTCCAATCAGGCATCGAAGTTGTATATAGAAGAAATATGAGAGCACATAGCGTGATACTGTATACAAAAGCTCATAGCATATTTATTGAAGATAAAAACACTCACATTTCTTGAAGATAAAAAAGCGCTTTGTAAGTAGAATGTGTGGCAGAACCAGTGGTGTCGTCCGTCCCGACATGTTTCGTCCTCTAGGACATCATCTGGGGTACCACACCACTGTATGTGCTGCCCTATATATACATTAAGAAGAACCCCCATGTTGAGACGTGGCTCCAATCGAATGCGCTGTTCAATAACAGTAACTTCCGGGTATGAAAAAATGGCGCTGGCAGCGTGCACTGCAAGCCTCGCTCTGAGCAGGTACATTTGGAGCGCACAGATGTCAAGTACATTGTACTGGCGAAGTGCGCTGCAAACCTCACTCTTACCAAGGGGATATCCGGAACGCACGCTTGGAGCGCAGAAGTGTATCCGTAATGCGATGTCTAAATTGGAAGGGTGACGTCATGACGTAGCAATGCTGCCTCCGAAGCCTCCATGTGGGTAAACACTACTGGAGCACATAGCGGGGATATCATGATATTAGCAGCGTAACATTGGTTTTAAAGACACGTAGCAAAGTACCTGACTCTAGAAAGTAACGTGCGAATAAAAATAAAAAATCGAATGCATGTAAAAAGAATATGTTAAGGGCCAAAAATTAAAAGGTGTGGGCATATTGTGAAGGCAATCTATTTATGTCATACAGATTCCTAAAAATAAGACAACTGAAATGACAAGGCAATATAAATATGCGTAATAAAGGGTATATAGGCAAAAGAAAGAATATTTGAATAAAAAAACAGGGAGGACCCGAATAGATTAAAAAAGTAGCATTCGTATTGTGAATGCATATGAAAAATGTAAAAAAATATATTATAGAAATAGAGCCACGGCCCAACCTGGAGCCCCATCTCTAAATATTCGTATAAACAATAAAATTGCATGGGCATTATACCCCAATGAACTAGAAATTCAAAATACAAAGTACAAAAGAGGAGGATATGAGACAGATACGAGAAAGCAGCAAAACACATTTGTTTAGGACTGGTTAATGAAGGCATTGATATCCCACTCGACATTGAGCCCCAATGGCGAGAGGGATTGGAGCTCATATATCCAGTACGTTTCTAACTGTGACACGCCACGAGTCATAGCACCTCCCCTCCAGGGGGGACATACCTATCTATAATAAGGAATTGTGATCCAGTTAGAATTCGCCACAACACATAATTATTTTTAGTTTAACAATAAATTTTTTTACAACATGAGGGCGTAGCGATGGGGGCTAAGTTTGCCCCTAGTCTCGCCAATCTTTTTATGGCCAAGTGGGAGGAGGATGTCGTCTATTCTGAACACAGGCCATCTCTGGTCCTGTGGGCCAGATATATAGACGACATCCTCCTCCTATGGGATGGCTCTCCCGAATCTCTCAAAGATTTTTTTTTCATATCTCAATTGCAATGATAGGGGAATTTCCCTAACACTGGAATACAGCTCAACAAAAGTTCACTTCCTAGATTTAGATATTGAAATTGATTCCCGACAATTCAAATTCAAACTCACTTCAAGCCAACTGATTGTAACAGCTTTATATCTATCGACAGTTGCCACCACAAATCCTGGCTCAGATCAGTTCCCCGCAGCCAATTTCTAAGGCTGAGAAGGAACTGCACCAGTATTGACACGTTTCAAATCCAAGCACTGTCCTTGAAACAAAAGTTTCTAGATAAGGGGTATGATCCAACCACTTTGGAATTGGAAGCACAACATGCCATGCAAATTGATAGGAGATCATTATTGACCCCCAAAACTCCTTGCACAACCAACGAATTTTTCATATACTCAATGTGGACGTCTTTTTCAACTCAACATAGAGATATTAAAACCAGGAACGATTATGTCCTTGCCACTATCCTACCGGAACGGCCCAAGGTTATCTACAGAGGAGCTCCCTCTCTATAAAATAAAGTTGCTCCTAATATTATAGACCCCCCTGGGCATTCCACCTTCTTTCACGAGATGGTGGGTTATTTTCCATGCAAAAGGTGTACAGTGTGTCAACACAATATATGTGGTAGACAGAAAACTTTAGAATTTCGATCAAATGTAACTAACAAAACTTATCCCATCAAAATGTTTTGTACCTGTGCAACTAGATATGTGGTATATCTTATTACCTGCCCATGCGGGAAACATTATGTAGGCCGTACCACCCGGACCTTTTCTGTCCGGGTAGGCGAACATATCGCAAAAATTATTGGGGGTAGTACTAAACATACTGTTCCCGGCACTACAGACTGTCATGAGAGGGTTTACCCGTTGGTGGCGCTATCGGTCTCTTGGATCGCAGTACCAGTGTCCACCAGCGGGTGTCTTCCAACACCTGGGACCTGCAGTAAGAGGTCTCTCCTGCTGGTGGCACTGTTGCATCCTCGGGCCGTAGTACCGGTGTCCACCAGCGGGTGCACTCCAGCAGTGTGGAGCAAACAGCACCCTCTGCGCTCAGGTGTGACTTGAAGTCAATTATAGTCAGTCCTATAAATACCCGGCAAGCCCTCATATGCTTGCCTTGGTATCTTTCTCCCTGCGCCCTGACTTGCTGCCTGTATCCTGATCGTTGAACCTGTTTCTGTCGTGCTCTGCTCTGCTCTGATCCGATCCGATCCCTATCCCAAGCCCATCCTGTTCTTGTCCCTCCTGATTCCCTTGGATCCCTGCCCTGCAGCTTAACCATCCATCCTCTCCCTGTCCTGCTGGTTTCCCGTCCTTGCCCATCTTCTGACCTCCCTGTGTATGACCTTGGCCTGGCTTTGTTTACGATTCCGGTATCTCCATATTACTTGTATATATTGTTGTTTGTAGTGGGTTTGTTGTGTTGGTTTTGCACTGTTTATATTCCTTTTACTTGTCACTTGTTTAATAAACACCATTATTTCTTCTCTTACATGTGTTTCTGGTCTCCTCTGTGCAGTCCACACGGTCTGGTCAATTAGATCCCCTGACAGTATACCAAAGCCATCCCTGACCAGACGTGGCTGCATTGAGGAAACCATCCTGGTTTGTCGGGTCTGCTAATATGGATTTCAATGAAATCATTTATTATTCTCTGCTAGCAGAAGAGGATGGTGAATATTGTCGCCAGATTTTAAAAGGGTGGACTAGTGACCAGCTGATGGAAACTATCCAATCAGCTCATTCCCTAGTGGATCAGGGGTATATGTCTTTTGAAGATGTTCAGCCCCTGATCCAGTTATGTGCAAAACCAGCCCTGTCATGCATTCCCGAGGGAAGTGATGATTTTTCGCCCCCCTTAAATTATGGCCAAGTTGAATCCCTGGTTTGGTTGTTAGAGGATGATCCAGCCTATTTTATGGAACATTATTCCTCCTGTTCACAGCAGGTGTTGTCTAATTGCATCCAGTCGGTGCAATCCTTGATTAGTCAGGCTGTGTGTGAATCAGCGTTTGTTCAACCTGTGCTGCAGGCATGGTCAGATCTCCTGTCTTTAGCTAAGCCACAATATTCCAGCCCTGCCATTAATCATCTGCCTTCCCAAAAATCTATCTCCCCGTCGCCTATGGCAACCTCAGCTACAGCCCAGTTTAATCAGCCCCCTACCAAATACTACCACCCAGTCTCCAAGTGTCGCACCTATCCTGCCTTCAATCCACCTGTCTCTTCTCCTCCACCTGTAACAGTCCCACAAAACCCTTCTCTAGCTACAGTTCCTTGGTCTTCCTTCGATCCAGCTACTTTCTTTTCTTACAGCCCTGCACCTACATACAAAACTGCACGGGCTAAACCAAAAAAGAAACAAAAATTCTTCCCGACCCACACCATCTTGCCAGTAACCCAACCTGCTCCTGCTTTCCAGTCTGATGTCCTGATGCCTGCCTTCCAGCCTGATGTCTCAGTGCCTGCCTTCCAGCTGGATGTCTCGATGCCTGCCTTCCAGCCGGATGTCTCGATGCCTGCCTTCCAGCCGGATGTCTCGATGCCTGCCTTCCAGCCGGATGTCTCGATGCCTGCCTTCCAGCCGGATGTCTCGATGCCTGCCTTCCAGCCGGATGTCTCGATGCCTGCCTTCCAGCCGGACGTCTCGGTGCCTGCCTTCCAGCCTGACGTCTCGGTGCCTGCCTTCCAGCCTGACGTCTCGGTGCCTGCCTTCCAGCCTGACGTCTCGGTGCCTGCCTTCCAGCCTGACATCTCGGTGCCTGCCTTCCAGCCTGACATCTCGGTGCCTGCCTTCCAGCCTGACGTCTCGGTGCCTGCCTTCCAGCCTGACGTCTCGGTGCCTGCCTTCCAGCCTGACGTCTCGGTGCCTGCCCTCCAGCCTGATGTCTCGGTGCCTGCCCTCCAGCCTGATGTCTCGGTGCCAGCCCTCCAGCCTGATGTCTCGGTGCCAGCCCTCCAGCCTGATGTCTCGGTGCCAGCCCTCCAGCCTGATGTCTCAGTGCCAGCCCGATGTCTCGGTGCCAGCCCTCCAGCCTGATGTCTCGGTGCCAGCCCTCCAGCCTGATGTCTCGGTGCCAGCCCTCCAGCCTGATGTGCCAGCCCCCCAGCCTGATGTGCCAGCCCCCCAGCCTGATGTGCCAGCTTCCCAGCCTGATGTGCCAGCTTCCCAGCCTGATGTGCCAGCTTCCCAGCCTGATGTGCCAGCTTCCCAGCCTAATGTGCCAGCTTCCCAGTCTGATGTGCCAGCTTCCCAGTCTGATGTGCCAGCTTCCCAGTCTGATGTGCCAGCTTCCCAGTTTGATGTGCCAGCTTCCCAGCCTGATGTCTCGAAGCTTGCCTTCCAGCCTGATGCCTTGATGCCTGCCTACCAGCCTGATGTACCTGCCTTCCAGTTTGATGTGCCAGCCCTCCCAGTCTGATGTGCCAGCCCTCCCAGTCTGATGTGCCAGCCTCCCAGTCTGATGTGCCAGCCTCCCAGTCTGATGTGCCAGCCTCCCAGTCCGATGTGCCAGCCTCCCAGTCCGATGTGCCAGCCTCCCAGTCCGATGTGTCTGCTTTCCAGCCTATTGTCCCAGTGCCTGCCTTCCAGCCTGATGTCTCAGTGCCAGCTTCCCAGTCTGATGTGCCAGCTTCCCAGTCTGATGTGCCAGCCTCCCAGTCTGATGTGCCAGCCTCCCAGTCTGATGTGCCAGCCTCCCAGTCTGATGTGCCAGCCTCCCAGTCTGATGTGCCAGCCTCCCAGTCCGATGTGTCGGCTTTCCAGCCTATTGTCCCAGTGCCTGCCTTCCAGCCTAATGTCTCAGTGCCAGCTTCCCAGACTGATTTTCCAGCTTCCCAGACTGATGTTCCAGCTTTCCAGACTGATGTGCCAGCTTCCCAGACTGACGTGCCTGCTGCCCAGCTCAAAGTGCCCATGCCTGCTGCCCAGCCTGATGTGCCTACTGCCCAGCTCGAAGTGCCTGTGCCCGCTGCCCAGCCTGATGTGCCTGCTGCCCAGCTCGAAGTCCCTGTGCCTGCTACCCAGCTCGAAGTGCCCATGCCCGCTGCCCAGCTCGAAGTGCCCATGCCCGCTGCCCAGCCTGATGTGCCTGCTGCTCAGCTCAAAGTGCCCGCTGCCCAGCTTGGTGTATTCCTGCCCGCTGTCATCTCGGATGTGCCTGCTGTCATCTCGGATGTGCCCGCTGTCATCTCAGATGTGCCCGCTGTCTTCTCAGACGTACCCACTGTCCAGTTTGATGTACCCGATGCCCGGCCTTATGTGCCCTCATCTGTTCGGTTGGAGGCCATGAACTTTGGACAATCGCACCTTGTTGGAGTGTCCGGAGGCCGCTCCTTTAGGGGGGGGTACTGTCATGAGAGGGTTTACCTCTTGGCGCTATCAGTCTCTTGGATCGCAGTACCAGTGTCCACCAGCGGGTGTCTTCCAACACCTGGGACCTGCAGTAAGAGGTCTCTCCTGCTGGTGGCACTGTTGCATCCTTGGGCCGTAGTACCGGTGTCCACCAGCGGGTGCACTCCAGCAGTGTGGAGCAAACAGCACCCTCTGCGCTCAGGTGTGACTTGAAGTCAATTATAGTCAGTCCTATAAATACCCCGCAAGCCCTCATATGCTTGCCTTGGTATCTTTCTCCCTGCGCCCTGACTTGCTGCCTGTATCCTGATCGTTGAACCTGTTTCTGTCCTGCTCTGCTCTGATCCGATCCCTATCCCAAGCCCATCCTGTTCTTGTCCCTCCTGATTCCCTTGGATCCCTGCCCTGCAGCTTAACCATCCATCCTCTCCCTGTCCTGCTGGTTTCCCGTCCTTGCCCATCTGCTGACCTCCCTGTGTATGACCTTGGCCTGGCTTTGTTTACGATTCCGGTATCTCCATTTTACTTGTATATATTGTTGTTTGTAGTGGGTTTGTTGTGTTGGTTTTGCACTGTTTATATTCCTTTTACTTGTCACTTGTTTAATAAACACCATTATTTCTTCACTTACATGTGTTTCTGGTCTCCTCTGTGCAGTCCACACGGTCTGGTCAATTAGATCCCCTGACACAGAGTATCACAAGCGGGATCCAACTGGATCACAATTCCTTATTATAGATAGGTATGTCCCCCCCTGGAGGGGAGGGGCTATGACTCGTGGCGTGTCAGTTAGAAACGTACTGGATATATGAGCTCCAATCCCACTCGCCATTGGGGCTCAATGTCGAGTGGGATATCAATGCCTTCATTAACCAGTCCTAAACAAATGTGTTTTGCTGCTTTCTCGTATCTCATATCCTCCTCTTTTGAATTTCCAGTTCATTGGGGTATAATGCCCATGCAATTTTATTGTGTATACGAATATTTAGAGATGGGGCTTCAGGTTGGGCCGTGGTTCTATTTCTATAATATATGTTTTTACATTTTTCATATGCATTCACAATGCGAATGCTACTTTTTTTAATCTATTCGGGTCCTCCCCGTTTTTTTTATTCAAATATCATTCTTTCTTTTGCCTATATACCCTTTATTACGCATATTTATATTGCCTTGTCATTTCAGTTGTCTTATTTTTAGGAATCTGTATGACATAAATATATTGCCTTCACAATATGTCCACACCTTTTAATTTTTGGCCCTTAATATATTCTTTTTATATGCATTAGATTTTTTATTTTTATACGCACGTTACTTTCTAGAGTTAGGTACTTTGCTATGTGTCTTTAAAACCAATGTTATGCTGCTAATATCATGATATCCCCGTTATGCGCTCCAGTAGTGTTTACCCACATGGAGGCTTGGGAGGCAGCGTTGCTACGTCACGACATCACCCTTCCAATTTAGACGTCGCATTACGGATACACTTCTGCGCTCCAAGCGTGCGTTACGGATATCCCCTTGGTAAGAGCGAGGCTTGCAGCGCACTTTGCCAGTACAATGTACTTGACATCTGTGCGCTCCAAATGTACCCGCTCAGAGCGAGGCTTGCAGCGCACGCTGCCAGCGCCATTTTTTTCATACCCGGAAGTTACTGTTATTGAACAGCGCATTCGATTGGAGCCACGTCTCAACATGGGGGTTCTTCTTAATGTATATATAGGGCAGCACATACAGTGGTGTGGTACCCCAGATGATGTCCTAGAGGACGAAATGCACCGGGACGGACGACACCACTGGTTCTGCCACACATTCTACTTACAAAGCGCTTTTTTATCTTCAAGAAATGTGAGTGTTTTTATCTAAAATAAATATGCTATGAGCTTTTGTATACAGTATCACGCTATGTGCTCTCATATTTCTTCTATATACAACTTCGATGCCTGATTGGACCTATCCATAAAAAATACATCTTTGCAAGCACCCGGGCCACCTCGAACCGTGTCTTCCGCAGTAGCCACCATCAAGGATCCCCACTTTACAAGCCTGATTGACCCAGTGGGTATAAGCCCACCTGAGTCCATTTTATCTGGTAAGCCTCCATTCAGAGCGGTGGTGGATCTTCTATCAACAAACTTTCTATTTTTTCTGTGTCACATTTTGTTGTGTCACCTTTATATGGACTAAATATATGTGTCACTTATGTATGGTCCAAATTTATGTCATCTAGACCACCATCTTATTATAGTTATTTTTTTTCATGATATTCTCATGAGGTATCAGATTTGTAAAATATCACTGGTTGCAATATATCCAATAGCTTTATATATTATTTAAATATTTTTTAGTGCTGCACTTTTCCACATAAATAGATAGCCGCAGTATCCGCAGATATCTACACCATGTCTGGCGCCTCCTCCGCCCCTCCGCTGTCTCCTGAGAGACACACAGGTCCCAAAAGACAGCAGGGACCAGTGGGATTGCGCAGCGCGACTTGCGTATGCGCAGTAGGGAACTAGGTTGTGAAGCCACAAGGCTTCACTTCCTGATTCTCTTACCAAAGATGGCGGCGCCTCCACCCGAGAGTCGAGGGACAGATCGGCTTCGGGTGCTGACATCGCGGGCGTGTAGCTCCTCCCCCGTACGCGTTACATTCATAGAACTCCGCCCCCTGATGAAGTTCTATGATTGTAATGCATACAGGGGAGGAGCTACACGCTGACGTCACTCACTGCCGACATGCATCTCAGCCATCTGTGATGGAAATTATGTTTTTTAAACAGCCGTTTGTGAGTAACCATTTTTTAAAATGAAGCTGCTTTGTAACTGATCCACAGTGAGCACTTAGAGTCCTTTTTGCTTCACCTTTTGTATATTTCGGGGAATCTACTGGAGTTCTTTGCCTGGATCATTTACCCTATGAAGGGACCTGCCTATTAGACCATCTGTTAATTCAGTGGTCCAGTCCTTAAGGTGAGTGAAGCGATTGCTCTGAAGGTGGAGGGTCTGTCACCATTATCTTCCTTGAATTGTGCGATTGTCTCGTGGAATCCTCTTGGTGCTAGCTGGGACTTTCAGTCCGCTTCCCCTCTAGTGTTGGACTTTTTTGTGATTGCTTTTTTTAATACTGCGTTTATCATTGCATTTTAATTTACCTGGTCACAAAGACAAGCCAAATAGAAGGGCCACAAACTGGTAGTGCAGAGATTTTACAGCAAAGTGTTGGAAGTGGTGGGGAGCTGGAACAATGGGCATCTTTTATGTCTGCTGAGGCAATGAAGTCCCCCTGGGGAAGGGAAGCAATTGCAGATTCGGTTGATAACATCCAGACACAGTGGGAATATCTGGAAAGCACAACAGGACCAACACTGGAATCAGCATTTTAGCAAACACCTGAGGTGCAGAAGACAGGCCAAATAGAAGAGCTACAAACTGGTAGTACAGGAAGTGGTGGGGAGCTGGAACAATGGACACTTGTAAGTAGCCATCTTATGTCTGCTGAGGGAATGACGTGCCCCTGGTGAAGGGAAGCAATGACAGATCTGGTTGATTCCATTCAGAAGTTTTGAAACGGACTTTGATTATTAAGGACCCTGAGATTCAAGGTGGGGTGAATGCCTTCTCGGGGTTTTGGGACAGTGAACAGGTTGGAGGAAAAAAAACAATACCTTTATGCAAAACTGGCGCTATGACCACTTGGTCCAAAAGGTAGTTCTTAATGACACTGGCTGTATGTTTGGGGTCGCTGTCCTGCTGCATAATAAATATAGGGCCAATCACACGCCTCCCTGATGGTATGGCATGATGAAGTATCTGCCTGTATTTTTCAGCATTGAGGACACCATTGATCCTGACCAAATCTCCAACTTCATTCGCAGGTCAATGACCCAAAACATCCAGCAAATGTAATTAAGAACTATCTTCACTGTAAAAAACAAGGAGTCCTGGAAGTGATGGTTTGGCCCCCACAGAGCCCTGATCTCACCATCACCATGGAGTCTGTCTGGGATGACATCAAGAAACAGAAGGATTTGAGGCACCCGACTTCCACAGAAGATCTGTGCTTAGTTCTCCAAGATGTTTGGAACAACCTACCTGCCAAGTTCCTTCAAAAAATGTGTGCAAATCTACCTAGAAGAATTGATGTTGTTTTGAAGGCAAAGGGCCGTCACACCAAATATTGATCTGATTTGGATTTCTCTTCTGTTCATTTACTTTCCATTTTGTTAATTGATAAAAAAAAAAAAAACTATTAACACTTGTATTTCAAAAAGCTTTCTTCATTTACAGCATTTTCTTTACACCTGCCTAAAACCTTTTCACAGTAATATACACTGACCGGCCACTTCATTAGGCACACCTGTTCAATTGCTTGGTAACACAAATTGATAAGTAAGCACAGTGTAGCTGTGGGAAACTAGTACACCTCTGTTCCGGCTATTGCAACCGTGGTGTGTGTGATTGTTTGAATGGAATATTCAATAAATGGACTTCAAGCACATCGGTGCACAGACAATTTCTTCCTTCATTCAGTCTCCTACGGCAGGCGAGCCGGGGCTTGCACCCGTGTGAGGGGTCTTACATTATTCATTGTGCTTGGAGCCTCTCACCTGGAGCGGTGATCTTCCTTTGTGGTCTACACAAATTGCCAATCAGCCAATCACATGGCAGCATTTCAATGCATTTAGGCATCTAGACGTGGTGAAGATGACTGCTGTTTAAACCGAGCATCAGAATGGAGAAGAAAGGGGATTGAAGTGACTTTGAACGTGGCATGGTTGTTGGGGCCAGATGGGCTGGTCTGAGTATTTCAAAAACTGCTCATCTACTGGGTTTTTCACGCAGAACCATCTCTCAGGTTTACAGAGAATGGTCCGAAAAAGAGAAAATATCCAGTGAGCGGCGGTTGTGTGAAGGAAAATGCCTTGTTTTTTTTATTATTATTCAATTTTTTATTGTATAGGCACATGTAAACACATTCACATATTAAGCACCTCATATTCCTTTATCTATGCTCTAAACAGTTATTCCCCCTACCCAAAAACCCTCCCCCCAAAGAAGAAAAAATAAAAGACCCTGCCATACCACCCCCCCCCCCCCCCTCTCCATTCCCTACACCTTCCTCAGTTCCTCCAGGTTCCTGACTCCCTGAACTCCCGCCATTTTCCCCATAGATTCCAGAATCTCTGCAGTGAGTCCTCTTCTATATGAATAGTTTCTTCTATGACTCTTATCATTTCAACCCTTAAAATCCAGTCCTTCATGCTCGGAACTTCCTGGGACCTCCAGAGACTCGGCATCAAACTTTTGGTCGCATTTAAAAGAAATGGGGCTAAGGTATTCTTATACTGAGATGCCGTTTTTCTTGTATCGTGAAATAGACAGTCCCACGGATTCTTCTGAATCTGTTCTCCTGTAATTTGATAGGTTGCTGCCAAGATTCCTTCCCAGTAGGGTTGGATCTTTATGCATTCCCACCAGAGGTGCGCAAAGGTCCCTGGGGCATCACATCCGGAAAATGCCTTGTCAGAGAATGCTTAGACTGGTTCCAGTTGATAGAAAGGCAACAGTAACTCAAATAACCACTCGTTACACCCAAAGTATGCAGAATACCATCTCTGAATGCACAACACATCCAACCTTGAAGCTACAGCAGCAGAAGACCACACCGGGTGCCACTCCTGTCAGCGAAGAACAGGAAACTGAGGCTACAATTGGCACAGGATCACCAAAATTGGACAACAGAAGATTGGAAAAAACGTTGCCTGGTCTGATGAGTCTGGATTTCAGCTGCAAGATTCAGATATTCAGACATTCAGGGTCATAATTTGGCGTAAACAGCATGAAAGCATGGATCCATCCTGCCTTGTATTAACGGTTCAGGCTGGTGGTGGTGGTGTAATGGTGTGGGGGATATTTTATTATCACACTTTGGGCTCCTTAGTACCAATTGAGCATGGTTTAAACGCCACGGCCTACCTGAGTATTGTTGCTGACCATGTCCATCCCTTTATGACTACAGTGTCCCCATCTTCTGATGGCTCCTTCCAGCAGGATAATGCACCATGTCACAAAGCTCCAATCATTTCACCACTGGTTTTTTGACACATGACAATGACGTCACTAGACTCCAATGGCCTCCACACTCACCACATCTCATCCAATGTAACACCTTTGGGATGTGGTGGGAGATTCGCATCATGGATGTGAAGCCGACAAATCTGTAGCAACTGTGTGATGCTATCATGTCACTATGGAGCAAAATCTCTGAGGAACGTTTCCAACACCTTGTTGAATCTATGCCACAAAGAATTAAGGCAGTTCTAAAAAAAAGGGGGAAAGGGCAAAAGGGGTCCAACCCCGTACCAGCAAGGTGTACCTAATAAAGTGGCGAGCGAGTGCATATGGTTCTTGTGAAGATCCCCTAAATAGGATGGCTTTGTTTGACATTATTTAAAAAGACCAGTGTGGTTGAACTCACAGTGTTTTTTGCCTCTCCCATATAAGTGCGGAAAGATTACATCAAAGAAGAAAATTTACATATCTCCCATTAGATTTTTTTTTCATGCAGTGGAGGAGGTTGTACGTTATTTAGTGGCTAATACAGTTTTCTTTATCCGAATCCCCCCCCCCCGCCAAAAAAAACCCAAACATTTTAAAGTATAATAAAAATGTCCAAAGCTGTCAAAATTCAATCTCATTTGTTTAATGTTTTTTTTGTTTCTTTCAGAAGGAAGGGAAGAAAGAATAAAGTTACAAGAAGGTTTTTTTTTTTTTTACAATGTTAAACTAAAACAGTTCTAGGCTACATGTGTTAAGTATATCTAGAACACAAAAAATGGTTAAATAAGATTTTTTTTCTTTTTTTTTTCCTTTTTAAAGATACAAGAAATTAAACTTTTTTTTTTTTTTTTTCCTTACATTTAACAAACTTCACAGAACAGATACTGCAAAGGAACAACCCAATAAAATATCAGCATGTGGCAAACTGTCCGTAATCCACAATATTTGCGGTAGTGTTTGCTCTTCTTCAGCCACCTTTTTCTATTTAACCTTGTGCCCAAAAAATCGTAGAAATGAGGATGAGGCCTCTTATCTTCAATGTTAAAGGAAGTGGAGGGGGGGGGGAGGGGGAGGAGTGCTAGGTACATAAACCTAATGAGGGCATCTACTGGATTTATCTACTGTTGGATGGTATCTGTGCAAAACATAGTGGTTTTGTGGCCTTTATTTTATTACATTTTTTTCGAGACGGACAACCGTAGAAGATCCGTGGATCCTCAATAACTGTTGAGAGAAGGTCGTTCCCTGAAAGAAAACATGAAACTGAAAACTCTTTATTTGTGATAAAACAAAAAATAAAGGTGGGGGTCACACAACCCTTTTTTTTGTTTTTTTTGTTATCATGCTATATGGATACAAATAGTTGGTCACAGGTCAGAATTCTTCGGGACAAGCCATCAGCTCTTCTTAAAAAATAAAACTTTCCTAAAAACCACCTTACTCTCTCTCTCTTCCTTGAAACGACTGACAATAAATAAAAAAAAAAAAAAAAAACACGACTGCAATTCCCTTGAGTGCGTAAGTGCAGACAGACGTGAAAAACAAAAGAAAAAAACAAAAACGGGTGTATGAATTCGACAAGTTAAAAAACAGTCATTAGCGATTTACTAGCAAAGGGTGGTTTTAAACACACATCAAAAACAAAAAAAACTGAATTTGTTTTTGTCAAAGTGCCGTCAATAATGAGGAACGGGATCACGAAAAAAAACAAAAACAAAAAAAAAAAAAACAACAACTTTGATGTGAAACAGTCTTAGATAATAGTGAGCTCGACTGAGCCTTTAAGACAGTAATAAAGGAGAGAGATACTCGTAAAAGGACCTCCTCTGAGGTTCTTTTATAAAAACGTATCGGTAAAGTAAAGGCTCCTCCTCATTCTAATGATGGTCACCTTCACCCACCTAAAAAAAGATTCTCTCTCTTAGGGATTGCATGGATTAACCAGTCAGCTCTCATTTACTACATACAATTTATTTATTTTTTCTCCTGAGCCCCCTTTACAGACCTCCCTCCCCCAAGCTGCATAGAGTCATGGCCGACTAGCCCTTTTATTTTATTTTTTTGTTTCACAAGCTTAACGTTGGAGGCGAGGAATTGTGAAAACTCTAAAAGGAGGGGGTTGGATGTGGTTGTTCCTCAACAGTGTTACTGCATTTCGTTTGCTACAAATATGTCTGCCCCCCCCCCTCTCCCTCCCACCCCTCTTGATATAGGTATATCTACAGAAAGTGAGTCTGTAGGCTTCAGCGTGGCTATTGTGCTGCTGCAAGTTAGCCTTATTTGTCCACAAAGACCATCACTTGGCAAATTGCAAACAAAAGCCAATCAGGTTAAGGCTACCAGGGAGGTTGGGGGGTGTCGTAGTCAGCTCTTGTACTGGCTGAACTCGCCTCGTGGTTGGGCGAGTGAGCGATATGGCACCAATTCATGTCCGACGAGGAGGTTGACGAGAAGACAGCGAATGCCAATGTTTTTTTTTTTTTATTCTTTTTTAATTTGGTGGTACTTAAATAACCTGATAACCTGACTGGGAGGTCGTCCCTGCCCAATCAAATCCCTGATGCTGTTAATAGTAACACTCAAAACATGCAATGCTATAAAGGACAGAAGCGACCAACAGGATCTTCGCTATCACACAACGATGAACGTAAAAAACAAGAAATGTAGCGTTTAGTAATCCATGATCGTAATCTGTATCAAAACAAAAAGAGTGAAGGAGATGGACCAGTGATAGAACAGTCTGGAATATGACTTTTATGTTTTTTTTTTTTTAAAGTGTAACGGAAACATGAACACAGCGTTACCTATAACATTAAATAAGCTTCTGGTGGTTTCATAATGGCCGACGGCGGCTGCCTGGCCAACATTTATCCACTACCATTCTTTCAAATTCTTTCATAGTACCTGCACAGTTTTTGTTTAAAAAAAAAAAAAAAATAGGAAGGAACCTGACTGGCTGTAGTCTGTCACTTGCTCAGTAGTGAGAGCCTGCTTGACTTTGTCCTAAATAAGGCTAACATTAGTGAACTAAGAGAAACAGCATTTGGTTGGAGGTTGTGGCACTCAGGAACACCCTTCGCCGATGCGCTGGCAGGACCTGCCCACTTTGCGGTCTAGTTTCACCATCTTCATAATGGCCTCCTCGCGTCCGCGGCCCATGTGGTCGAATGTGCAGTCGTGCTGTTCCGGTAAGCGATGTAACATACAGAACACGTAACCTGCAGGAGGCAAATAAATAGTGTCAGAACACAGACCCGTGAAATGAAGCATACATACAAGGAAGGTGTACGAGGGTTTGTGAGGACCACCTAACCTCTGCCTGGACTTGTCTGAACTCAACTTGGCTTGAATGGCTTCGTTCCCATTCTCAAGATTTATGGAGGACTATCAGTTGCCATAATCTACAGTATATCTGTGTGACAGTTTTGCCATTTCCAGAGGGAAGCCCATGGGCTGGATGCATTTTCTAATGTGTTCCTCACAGATTCACACAGGTTTAGACCTCAGGAGTCCTGTCCTGTCCCGTGAAATTAAGCATACATACAATAAAAGAAGGTGTACGAGGGTTTGTGAGGACCATCTAAGCTCTGCCTGGACTTGTCTGTGCTCAACTTGGCTTGAATGGCTTTGTTTTCATTCTCAGGATTTATGGAGGACTATCAGTTGCCATAATCTACAGTATATCTGTGTGACAGTTTTGCCAATTTCAGAGGGAAGGCCTTGGGTTGGATGCATTTCCTAATGTGAAAAATGGAAAGACACTGGAGAGGAGAAAAGGGATTCGCTGCTCACCCCTTGGAAACTGAAAACAAAGGAGAGGTTCCCCCAGGGTGGGGTTTTTAGGCAGCACAATAAGAAAGGGAGTCAAATTCAATATCAAAAATATGACAAATTTATTGAAATATACCATAAAAGTTAAAACAATGAGCTCCAGTGGGGGGTACTTGAGATAAAACTACATATTAGATAAGCTGAACATACATTGGCAGACACATATTCACAACAACGCTAGGTAGCATGAATATTTGAACCTGACGCGTTTCAACCCCTGTGCTTGGGGTCTTCTTCAGAGGATTAGTCTGCTGAGAAATATACATAAATAGAAATAGTACACGTAAATAGGTTGCATTGGTGTAATGATAATTGCATTCACCATGCGGTGCATAAATATATAATATAATTACCCAATAATGTGTGTTCAGCAGGGAAAGGAACAGGACCTCCCACGTGGAGATCCCCTAAAAAAAAACTGTCCTCCCGTCTTCCCCAAAGGGAGAACACCAGGCGCCCCTACCGCCAACACGGTTCGGACCAGGGTAGTGAAAACAGCGATGTGGCTTACGAGAGGTCACACTCTTGGGCACCGCCCGCCGGACTGGTAGCTGACCAGGGAGCACAGAAAAGTACACCTGTAAAAGTAACCAGAAGGTATCTCCATAGTGGATCTAGTCATTTAAAACATGTGTCCAAAAGGGGACGCCGGAGAACAACTGTCTCCAGCACACGCCCTGGGCACAAAAATGAAATATATAAAGTATATAAGTATACATGGTATTCTTCATAGGCAGTACAAGGTATAGGCAGCACCTCATTTTTTGCTCTATGTGGAAGTGATCCGAGTGAGAGAAAATAAAATGAAATAAAATAAAAAGGTGAAAGAAAGTGGGTGATAAATAACAATAACTGAGTATGAGAATGTGATGAAATAGAAGTGAATAGACCAGAAATGCCAAGATTAGGACGGGTGATTAAGAATGAGGGGGATGGGAAAAGAGGGGGAGGGAGAAGGGAGGGAGGAGAGAGGGGAGAAAGGAAGAGAAGGGGGGAGGGGAGGGGGGAAAGAAGTGGGGAAAACAGGAGGGAAGGAGGGAATGGGAAAGGGGGGGGAAAAGAAAAAACAGAAGGAACAAAAACAGTGGGGAAGATACCTAGGAAAATGGGGGGGGGGGAAGGGGAAAGAGGGAGGAGGAGGAAGGGGGGGGAAAGGGATTAAGCAATTGTGAAAATTAAATTGATTACCTCAAAAAAGGTGCTAAATGGCATGTGTTTTGGCACTACATTGCCCCATATACATAAGACTGTTGCTTGTCAGCCAACCCGGGATTGGTCACAAACTGTAGCGGGCTCAGTGGATTGGTATCCCACTCTGAGTCCACCAGTCTAAAAATAAATAAACACAAGAGTATCAAATGTAAAAAAAAAAGGGATAGTAACCGGGCCGTTATAGAACAGGACCGTTATACATGGATGGGGGTCAATGCGAAGCCAAATACTATTCGCACGAGCCCCATTGTATAGGGCAAAAAATAGTGTCAAACAAAGTGAAGTGAAGGAAAGAGTACTTACAAGGTGAGAGATGGAAAGTGCCTGCTGTCCACCAAAGGGAAAGAGAGACTGAGGGTATGTTGCAGATACCGCTTTTATATTGCCTATTGGGGGTGTGTACTTGCTTGTAATTTGTCCAGTTGTGTGTGTTTACCCTGGTTGCTTCACGGTGGGCGGCATGGCCGCCATTGTGGCAGCCGAGCGTGGCTTCCCCAGTTAATCCCTCCCCCCCCCCCTTCCTCCCCCTCCCTCTTTCCCCTCCCCCCCCCCCATTTTCCTAGGTATCTTCCCCACTGTTTTTGTTCCTTCTGTTTTTTCTCCCCCCCCCCTTTCCCATTCCCCCCTTCCCTCCTGTTTTCCCCACTTCTTTCCCCCCTCCCCTCCCCCCTTCTCTTCCTTTCTCCCCTCTCTCCTCCCTCCCTTCTCCCTCCCCCTCTTTTCCCATCCCCCTCCTTCTTCCTCACCCGTCCTAATCTTGGCATTTCTGGTCTATTAACTTCTATTTCATCACATTCTCACACTCAGTTATTGTTATTTATCACCCACTTTCTTTCACCTTTTTATTTTATTTCATTTTATTTTCTCTCACTCGGATCACTTCCACATAGAGCACAAACTGAGGTGCTGCCTATACCTTATACTGCCTATGAAGAATACCATGTATACTTATATACTTCATTTTTGTGCCCAGGGCGTGTGCTGGAGACAGTTGTTCTCCGGCGTCCCCTTTTGGACACATGTTTTAAATGACTAGATCCACTATGGAGATACCTTCTGGTTACTTTTACAGGTGTACTTTTCTGTGCTCCCTGGTCAGCTACCAGTCCGGCGGGCGGTGCCCAAGAGTGTGACCTCTCGTAAGCCACATCGCTGTTTTCACTACCCTGGTCCGAACCGTGTTGGCGGTAGGGGCGCCTGGTGTTCTCCCTTTGGGGAAGACGGGAGGACAGTCTTTTTTAGGGGATCTCCGCGTGGTAGGTCCTGTTCCTTTCCCTGCTGAACACACATTATTGGGTAATTATATTATATATTTATGCACCGCATGGTGAATGCAATTATCATTACACCAATGCAACCTATTTATGTGTACTATTTCTATTTATGTATATTTCTCAGCAGACTAATCCTCTGAAGAAGACCCCCAAGAACAGGGGTTGAAACGCGTCAGGTTCAAATATTCATGCTACCTAGCGTTGTTGTGAATATGTGTCTGCCAATGTATGTTCAGCTTATCTAATATGTAGTTTTATCTCAAGTACCCCCCACTAGAGCTCATTGTTTTAACTTTTATGGTATATTCCAATAAATTTGTCATATTTTTGATATTGAATTTGACTCCCTTTCTTATTGTGCTGCCTAAAAACCCCACCCTGGGGGAACCTCTCCTTTGCATTTCCTAATGTGTTCCTCACAGATTCACACAGGTTTAGACCTCAGGAGTCCTGTCCTGTCCCGTGAAATTAAGCATACATACAATAAAAGAAGGTGTACGAGGGTTTGTGAGGACCACCTAAGCTCTGCCTGGACTTGTCTGTGCTCAACTTGGCTTGAATGGCTTTGTTCCCATTCTCAGGATTTATGGAGGACTATCAGTTGCCATAGTGTATACCTGTGTGAAAGTTTTGCCAAGTGCAGAGGGAAGCCCATGGGTTGGATGCATTTCCTAATGTGTTCCTCACAGATTAATTTTCTATCACCCCCCCCCCCCCCCGAGTTTACCTTGTAAACAACAAGTTTGAAAAATAGGCGTGGTCCTTAAAGCGGAGGTCCGCCCACCGCTGCAAGAATGAAAAGCCAGCAGCTGCACATACTGCAGCTGCTGACTTTTAATAAATCAGACCCTTACCTGTCCCGAAGTCCAGAGATGTCGGCACCGCAGCTGATGTTTCCCATCAGCTGTCCGGTGCATGCCGCCGCCATTGCGAGTAAGGGAACCCAGCAGTGTAGCCTTTTCGGCTTCACGCCGGGAACCCTAAAGCACATGCGTGAGGCTCCGCTCCTCTCTCCTACTGGCCTGGCGACCAAATGTGGCACCAGAGGGGAGGAGGAGTTCAATGAGCGGAAGTTCCACTCTTGGGTGGAACTCCGCTTTAAGTGGTTAATGCTTTGAATGAAGAACATTTGACTTGGAGGGAAAATAGCTCAATAATATTTGATTTTGACCCATTCACAACATGAACAAGACTGGTGGGAGATATCTTAAACAGCAGATTAAAAGGATTTCCTTGTACCTCTTATTTCACATGTAAAACTTTATAATATAATATTACCCCTCCCCCACCTAATCTGACTGTTATTGACATCTTCTCATCTATCGGCCTTTTCCTGAAAGCTGCACTCCGGGATAAGCAAACATCGTCTAAATCCATCCATCATGTGTGTTCTTCTTGGATCTCTGTGTGATTTGTGCATTTCTTCCAGATCTGTATAGTCATCCAGTGTGAGACTTCCTGTAATAAAGACCGCCCACTGCTACTCTCCCTCTTTGTGCAGGAGGACTGGTCTCGTCTCCGCCCCCTTCTGTAGAAGGTCTTGTCTCCTCCCACAACCTCTCTCTTCTGTACAGCACAGCGATGATGTCACTGCTACATTTACAAGGTAATATCTAGACTTGCAATGGCGTTTGATGCAAATAAAGTGGATTTTTATTCTTTAAGGCTACTGAGTACCATTTATGTTTTAAACTTTAAATTAACAGTAGTGGTCAAAATGCAATCAAACAAAAATACACAAATGATGCATAATAATGAATGTGACTTGGAAACAATATAGAAGTTGGCATGAATATGAATGGTAGGGCACCTTGTTCATTTTAGCTCCGCCGCACAGCCAGATTCTGGCATGGCAATAGCGGGTGCTGGAAATATACTAACATGAAGCCCCACCCCAAGTCCCGCCCCCCCTTCCCAGGGGTGTATGTAGTGGGTGGGGTTAGTTGAGATTCCAAATATCAGCAACAAAGTATCTTTGAGATAATTTGGGTGATCAGTATTCTGACAGGCGGGGGAGGGGGGCTGTACACTGCGGCCGGACTCTGCTCGGTTTTTATCACAATAATGCAGAGTTATCTTACCAGAGCTGTGTGTGGCATATCAATGACACCGGAAGGTGGCCCAGCACACAGCAAGCAGGACAATGGGGGAGCCTCACTGGATAACAGGAAGGTGCAGGTGCCAGAAGTGAAGGGCCGCCGCCTGTCAATACAACATGTAAATGTAGATCAGTGGTCTCCAAACTACGCCCCGGGGGGCCAGATGCGGCCCTTGGCTTGCTTTTGTCTGGCCCTTGGAGCATTGTTTCATTCCCTGAAACCAACAATGGGGTATAATTACCCCCCTCACTGACCCCAATAAAGGGGTATAATGCCTCCCAATGACACCAACGACGAGGCACAATTCATCCCAATCACACCAAAAGTTGGGCCCCATAACACCAATGGTGGGGCACAATTCCCCCCCAATGACACCAACGAGAGGGCACAATTCCTCCAAATGACACCAACAATTGTGCCCAATGACACAAATGATGGGGCACAATTCCTCCCACTGACACCAAAGATGGGGCTTTTTTTTTTTTCCCCACTGACGTCAGGACCTTTTCTACCATTACTGGCCACAGTACGGCCCCCTAAAGTCTGAAGGACAGTTAACTGGCCCCTTATTTAGGAAGTTTGGAGACCCCTCCATAGAGATTGGAGCACTCCAGACCATAGATTTCCCAGGATGCTCTTGTAGACTTCTGAAGGTACGTGCTGATGCCTCTGGGTGTCCACACTTTATGTGTAATGACAAAAAAAAAAAAAAAGCTAAACTCCGGGAATTAGACAAAATCTACCCTTGCAGAGCACCGTCCCCGCACTGAAGTGCTTGTTTTGTCTAAGGGTGCAGGAATAAGGTACAGTACTTACTTTAATCCTGACTCTGGCGGGCTCCATCCCATCCAAATGACTGGTCCTGCTTCTTTAAGACAATCTCTCCCGCGGTCACCTACTCGTCTCCCCCATGTACAATGCAGTGTGAATAGCCCTGCATTGTAGGTAATGACCCTGAGGAACCTCCCACAGCCCTCCTGGAGCTTCGGGCAGAAGAGAACAGCACTGGAGTCTGCTGGACTGAGGGATAGGGTAAGTAATAAACCCCTACAGTAAGGAGGGCACTGCAAGGATACATTTTTGTCTAATTCCCAAAGTTCACTTTACGTTGCCCTTGCAGTGCACCTTCTGTCTACATTTGCAGACCCCCATGATTAAGCGTTCAATTAGCACCTACCTGCAGAACCCGACTCCACACCTATTCGATCCTTTTTTGCAGACCACCTGATTCTGCGCCCATTCTTCCCCTATTGTAGACTATGTGATATTGCACCCATTCTGCCCCTGTTTGCAGATCCCATTTCTGCGCTCATTCTACCCCAATTTTAGAGCCCCCCTGATTTTGCACCAATTCTCTGCCTATATACAGCCCCTTGATTCTGCGTCCATTCTTCCCCTATTGTAGACCTCCTGATCTTGTACCCATTTTGCCCCTATTGTAGACCCCCCTGATTGCGCTCCGATTCTAGACCCCCTCAATTCATTTCCATTCTGCTCCTATTCTAGACCCCCTGATTTTGTATTCTTTTTGCCCCCATTTGCAGACTTCCTGATTCTGCATCAATTCTGCCCCTATACTAGATCCTATTTGTAGACCCCCCTGTTTTTGCACTCATTCTGCCTCCATTTGCAGTCCCTGTGATTTTTCACCCCATTATGACCCTATTTGCAGATCCCCCAATTCTGTACCCATTCTGCCCCTATAGTAGACCCTATTTGTAGATCCCCTGATTTTGTACTCATTCTGCCTCCATTTGCGGTCCCTGTGATTTTGCACCCCATTATGACCCTATTTGCAGATCCCCCAATTCTGTACCCATTCTGCCCCTATAGTAGACCCCCTTGATTGTGAGCCTATTCCACCCCCATTTGTAGACAACCTGATTCCGTGTCAATTCTGCCCCTATAGTAGATCCCCTGATTTTGTATTTATTCTGCTCCCTGATTCCATGCCCGCTGTGCCCCTGTTGATTCCGTACCCATTCTACCAACATCATAGGCCTCCTGAATTTGTACCCTTTTGCAGACCTCCTGATTTCGCACTGGTCATTCCCCCCCCCCCCCCCCCCGTATCTCTCTGGAATCTGCATAGTGAATGAACACAACAGCAGCTAATAATGTTCAGGAGAAGCTCTGAGAGGAATTACCAACACAGGCCGGCCTATAGAACCTGACAGCGCTATATATAACCCCCTCACTGAATCCGACTCCGAAGGAAAAGCGATTTCCAAGGTTCCGGCGGTCTAATCTCAAACTTGTTTTTCTGCAAGAATCAAAATGAATTTCCCACACCTGGTAATGAAATGCAGGGAACACATTACAAGGCTCCCCGTCCGCCCCGCACAAAATGTCAGCATGTTAACAGCGGCGGCGGGTTAGCGTTCTGCATACCAAAGGCGGCCAATGCAAACACTAGGCTAATGCCTGGGCTGTAAATACAAGGATCTCAATCACTTACACGACTTTACAGCCGGCACGCACCACAAATGCAACCGGCATGCGAATAATTCTGCCAAAGGGACAAAGGAGAAAACATCCGGAATAGAAACGAAGATATCCACCGGGAGTCCCGATAACGGAAGAAAATATCCGGGACGGTGAGAAGGACACGGTGCAGGAAAAAACGCACCTTTCTACGCCCCCCCCAGCCAGGAAATGAGGCGGGGCTCTGCCTGACTTGCTGCAGCTTCTAATACACAATGTGAGAGGCTCACAGTGTGCAGTGAAATCAGAGGAAGCCGGTACACCTGTGCAATTAGATATAAACCCAAACTGGACGGCATTTAGTGTGCGCTGTGCATCAAACAATTGCCCGCTTTCACCTTATTTCTTCAGTGATACTGATCTCCTGCACCCGCTTTCAGCCACTTCCTGTCTACATGCGATCTCTCTCCTGATTGCCCTGGATCAGCTTCCTGACTGAGACAATGGTGGACCTTTGTCTGTACAATGTTGTCAGCACAGATACTTGTAGGCTCAAGTGACAGGGTGACAACCCAGAACCACAAATGGACAGGAAGTGCGTAAATCCCTCATGGCAGGATCACCGTGGTCCCAGCTGCACCCTCAGTCATATTCTTACCTGCACCCCCCCCCCATATTCTCAGTTACACCCCCCTCAATCATATTCTTATCTGCAAGCCTCCCCCTAGTCATATTCTCAGCTGCACCCCCCAACCACAGTCAAATCCTTACCTGCACCCCCCCCCGTCATGTTCTCACCCGCACCCCCAACCCCAGTCAAATTCCTATCTCTTCATATTCTCACCTGCACCACCCCCCTCAATCATATTTTCAGCTGCACCCCTCCCATTCATTTTCTGAACTGCACACCACCCCCCCCCAGTCAAATCCTTACCTGCAACCCCCTCAATATATTCTCAGGTGCAACCCTCTCATTCATATTCTCAGCTATGCCCCCCTTCTTATCTGCACCCCCCAACCCCAGTCATATCACCTGTACCCCCAACCCCAGTCATATCACCTGTACCCCCAACCCCAGTCATATCATCTGTACCCCCAACCCCAGTCATATCACCTGTACCCCCAACCCCAGTCATATCACCTGTACCCCCAACCCCAGTCATATCATCTGTACCCCCAACCCCAGACATCACCTGTACCCCCAACCCCAGTCATATCACCTGTACCCCCAACCCCAGTCATATCACCTGTACCCCCAACCCCAGTCATATCACCTGTACCCCCAACCCCAGTCATATCATCTGTACCCCCAACCCCAGTCATATCATCTGTACCCCCAACCCCAGTCATATCACCTGTACCTCCAACCCCAGTCATATCACCTGTACCCCCAACCCCAGTCATATCACCCCAACCCCAGTCATATCATCTGTACCCCCAACCCCAGACATCACCTGTACCCCCAACCCCAGTCATATCATCTGTACCCCCAACCCCAGACATCACCTGTACCCCCAACCCCAGTCATATCACCTGTACCCCCAACCCCAGTCATATCACCTGTACCCCCAACCCCAGTCATATCACCTGTACCCCCAACCCCAGTCATATCATCTGTACCCCCAACCCCAGTCATATCATCTGTACCCCCAACCCCAGACATCACCTGTACCCCCAACCCCAGTCATATTACCTGTACCCCCAACCCCAGTCATATCATCTGTACCCCCAACCCCAGTCATATCATCTGTACCCCCAACCCCAGACATCACCTGTACCCCCAACCCCAGACATCACCTGTACCCCCAACCCCAGTCATATCACCTGTACCCCCAACCCCAGTCATATCACCTGTACCCCCAACCCCAGTCATATTCTCACCTGTACCCCCAACCCCAGTCATATCATCTGTACCCCCAAACCCAGTCATATCATCTGTACCCCCAACCCCAGTCATATCACCTGTACCCCCAACCCCAGTCATATCACCTGTACCCCCAACCCCAGTCATATTACCTGTACCCCCAACCCCAGTCATATTCTCATCTGTACCCCCAACCCCAGTCATATCACCTGTACCCCCAACCCCAGTCATATCACCTGTACCCCCAACCCCAGTCATATCATCTGTACCCCCAACCCCAGTCAGATCATCTGTACCCCCAACCCCAGACATCACCTGTACCCCCAACCCCAGTCATATCATCTGTACCCCCAACCCCAGACATCACCTGTACCCCCAACCCCAGTCATATCACCTGTACCCCCAACCCCAGTCATATCACCTGTACCCCCAACCCCAGTCATATCACCTGTACCCCCAACCCCAGTCATATCATCTGTACCCCCAACCCCAGTAATATCATCTGTACCCCCAACCCCAGTCATATCACCTGTACCCCCAACCCCAGTCATATCATCTGTACCCCCAACCCCAGTCATATCACCTGTACCCCCAACCCCAGTCATATCACCTGTACCCCCAACCCCAGTCATATCACCTGTACCCCCAACCCCAGTCATATCACCTGTACCCCCAACCCCAGTCATATCATCTGTACCCCCAACCCCAGTCATATCATCTGTACCCCCAACCCCAGACATCACCTGTACCCCCAACCCCAGTCATATCATCTGTACCCCCAACCCCAGACATCACCTGTACCCCCAACCCCAGTCATATCACCTGTACCCCCAACCCCAGTCATATCACCTGTACCCCCAACCCCAGACATCACCTGTACCCCCAACCCCAGTCATATCACCTGTACCCCCAACCCCAGTCATATCATCTGTACCCCCAACCCCAGTCATATCATCTGTACCCCCAACCCCAGTCATATCATCTGTACCCCCAACCCCAGTCATATCATCTGTACCCCCAACCCCAGTCATATCATCTGTACCCCCAACCCCAGACATCACCTGTACCCCAAACCCCACTCATATCATCTGTACCCCCAACCCCAGTCATATTCTCACCTGTACCCCCAACCCTACTCATATTTTCACCTGTACCCCCAACGCCACTCATATTCTCACCTGTACCCTCAACCCCAGTCATATCATCTGTACCCCTAACCCCAGTCAAATTCTTACCTGCACCCCGCTTCTGTCATATATTCACCTGCACCCTGCCCCACAGTCATATTCTCTCCTGTGCTCCCCCAGTCATATCCTCACCTGTGCCCCCCACAGTCATATTCTCACCTGTGCCCCCCACAGTCATATCCTCACCTGTGCCCCCCACAGTCATATCCTCACCTGTGCCCCCCACAGTCATATTCTCACCTGTGCTCCCCACAGTCATATTCTCACCTGTGCTCCCCCAGTCATATCCTCACCTGTGCCCCCCCCAGTCATATTCTCACCTGTGCTCCCCACAGTCATATTCTCTCCTGTGCTCCCCCAGTCATATCCTCACCTGTGCTCCCCACAGTCATATTCTCACCTGTGCTCCCCGAGTCATATCCTCACCTGTGCCCCCCACAGTCATTTTCTCACCTGTGCTCCCCTAGTCATATCCTCACCTGTGCTCCCACAGTCATATTCTCACCTGTGCTCCCCCCAGTCATATTCTCAGCTGTGCTCCCCACAGTCATATTCTCAGTGGTGCTCCCCACAGTCATATTCTCACCTGTGCCCCCCCCCCCCCAGTCATATTCTCAGCTGTGCTCCCCACAGTCATATTCTCACCTGTGCTCCCCACAGTCATATTCTCACCTGTGCTCCCCACAGTCATATTCTCACCTGTGCTCCCCACAGTCATATTCTCACCTGTGCTCCCCACAGTCATATTCTCACCTGTGCTCCCCACATTCATATTCTCACCTGTGCTCCCCACAGTCATATTCTCACCTGTGCTCCCCACAGTCATATCCTCACCTGTGCCCCCCACAGTCATATTCTCACCTGTGCTCCCCACAGTCATATTCTCACCTGTGCTCCCCACAGTCATATTCTCACCTGTGCTCCCCACAGTCATATTCTCACCTGTGCTCCCCACAGTCATATTCTCACCTGTGCTCCCCACAGTCATATTCTCACCTGTGCTCCCCACAGTCATATTCTCACCTGTGCTCCCCACAGTCATATTCTCACCTGTGCTCCCCACAGTCATATCCTCACCTGTGCCCCCCACAGTCATATTCTCACCTGTGCTCCCCACAGTCATATTCTCACCTGTGCTCCCCACAGTCATATTCTCACCTGTGCTCCCCACAGTCATATTCTCACCTGTGCCCCCCCCAGTCATATCCTCAGTGGTGCACTCCATGCACAAGTATAAGTGAAGCTTTGAAATGGATACAAGAAACAACCAACCTTTGTTTTCATCCAGATACTTGCTGTGGTGCTACAAGGACACCCAACTTTTTTTTTTTTTTACTCAAAATATTCTTTATTGTAGAAGAACAAAGTTCCTGCAGTTTTCAAAGTTATATTTAAGGATAAAAAAACAAAATAAATACAGAACAAAACCGTGTGGCAATGGTACAAAAAAAATAATAGAAAAGGCGTTCTGTAAGAGGAAGCCGAGACGGTGCAATCTTCCAGCATGACCCCGAAGAACTACAATGCATTAGAAACTGTAATTATGTGTGAGAATACAATTGTTTACTTCAATCCTACTGCTCAGTACAGAATACATGCACAAAAAAAATAAAGAATAAGAGTGATCTGTGTGTTCATTGGGGTATGTAGTGTGGGGGCTGGGTATGGTGGTGGTAGAGACCAATTATCTATCCTATAGGAAAGGAGGGTGGGCTTTAATGCCCATGTGTGTCCCCGGACCCCGGAGGTTTATGTGCTGGGGGCACACTCCCAGCATGGTGGCTGAGCTGTCATACACTCACCGTCCACTTTATTAGGTACAAGTGTTCAATTGCTTGGTAACTTGCTGAAGTTCAAACTGAGCATCAGAATGGGGAAGAAAGGGGATTGAAGTGACTTTGAACGTGGCATGGTTGTTGGTGGCAGACGGGCTGGTCTGAGTATTTCTGGGATTTTCACACTCAACCATCTCTCAGGTTTACAGAGAATGGTGGGAAAAAGAGAAAATATCCAGTGAGCGGCAGTTGTGTGGAGGAAAATGCCTTGTTGAGGTCAGAGGAGAATGGGCAGACTGGTTCCAGATGATAGAAAGGCAACAGTAACCCAAATAACCACTCGTTACACCCAAGGTATGCAGAATACCATCTCTGAATGGACAACACATCCAACCTTGAAGCAGATGGGCTACAGCAGCTGAAGACCACAACGGGTGCCACTCCTGTCAGCTAAGAACAGGAAACTGAGGCTACAATTGGCACAGGATCACCAAGATTATAAAATAGAAGATTGGAAAAATGTTGTCTGATATCCTGTTATGAAGAGGGTAATGTCCTGTTATGGAGGAAAATCTGCTGCCCTCTGACAGAAGGATGTCAATGGGAAGAAGGTTTACCTTCCAACATGACAATGATCCAAAGCACTCAGCAAAAATGAGCACACAGAGGTTGGATGAGTAAAAGGTGAATGTCCTTGCATGGCCTAGTTAGAGCCCAGACCTGAACCCCATTGAAAATCTGGGGAATGACTTCAACATTGCAGTCCACAAACGGTCACCATCAAATGTAACTGAACTTGAGCAGTTCTGCAAAGAAGAGCGGGCAAATACTGCAAAGTCTAGATGTGCAAAGTTAGTAGAGACAAATCCCAACAGACTAAAGGCTGGAATTAAAGCAAAAGGGTAATCAACAAAATACACAAGGGGGTGATCCTTTTTCCAACTCAGCGATTCTGTTTTTGATATATATTTGTTTTTCTTTGTAAAATGTTGGTGTTCTATCCATCTTTCACTTGGATGTCATAAGTTGCACTGAGTATATACAGCTGGATAAAACAAAAATGGTGCCTGTCTTCATTTCAGGCTGCAAAGCTGTATGTGCTTATCTCATACACTGTTCATTAGAGGTGAGCTCTGGCAGAGTCTCCCCCTAGTTGTTGTCTGTAGCGATGAACAGCAGAGATGAGATTGGGCATCCTCAGGACTCATCTCTAGCCGATCTCTCAAACCATTCGCTTTTTTTTTTTTTTCACCCCAATGAGCTGCAGGCCGTGTCACTCCCACCCCACAACGCACATAAACAGCTTGTACTACAAAGAGAGCACAACCGAACACAATAAATTACGACACAAAGTGCTGCAACCTGATCATGGATATCCTGAGAGGCAAAAGCCTATCACTGTTCTGGACTACGGCTTTCACACTCCCAAACAGGACTAACCCAATAAACAACAAACTCAGCAACCAGGTGAATGTACAGTGGTATAAAAATCCTTCCTTTCTCTTAATTCCATCATATGGGGTAAAAAATTCCAGTACAAAAACGAGCACTGACATGTTTCAGCCTACAAAGGCCTTAGTCATAGCTATGACTAAGGCCGCTGTAAGCTGAAACATGTCAGTGCTCGTTTTTGTATTTTTCTTTATTTTATCATATGGGGTAAAAAGTTCCAGCACAAAAACAAGCACTGACGTGTTTCAGCCTACAAAGGCCTTAGTCATTGCTTTGACTAAGGCCGCTGTAGGCTGAAACACGTCAGTGCTCGTTTTTGTATTTGTCTTTATTTTATCAGATGGGGTAAAAAGTTCCAGCACAAAAACAAGCACTGACATGTTTCAGCCTACAAAGGCCTTAGTCATTGCTCTGACTAAGGCCTTTGTAGGCTGAAACACGTCAGTGCTTGTTTTTTTATTTGTCTTTATATTATCAAATAGGGTAAAAAGTTCCAATACAAAAACAAGCACTGACGTGTTTCAGCCTACAACAGCCTTAGTCATAGCTATGACTAAGGCCGCTGTAAGCTGAAACATGTCAGTGCTTGTTTTTTTATTTGTCTTTATTTTATCAAATGGGATAAAAAGTTCCAATACAAAAACAAGCACTGACGTGTTTCAGCCTACAAAGGCCTTAGTCATTGCTCTGACTAAGGCCTTTGTAGGCTGAAACACGTCAGTGCTTGTTTTTGTACTTGTCTTTATTTTATCAAATGGGGTAAAAAGTTCAAATACAAAAACAAGCACTGACGTGTTTCAGCCTACAACGGCCTTAGTCATAGCTATGACTAAGGCCGTTGTAGGCTGAAACACATCAGTGCTTGTTTTTGTATTGGAACTTTTTACCCCATATGATAAAATAAAGACATTTTTACCACTGCTTGCTGACTTTATTGTTTAAAAAGAGCACAAATTTGGAGTTGGCCTAGAGATGAATTGTTGCCCAAGCTCATCTCTAATGTTTATCGATACAGACAACCACTAGGGGTAACACATCTTAACACATCTGATTATAAATTAACATCAAGAAACGGCAGAAAAAGTTAAAATCATTTTGGCATAAAGGTTACAATAAAGTCAACATGTGACTGTAGCGTCCTCTTATGACTCCTCAGTAGCGTGCTCCTACCGCTGCCAATATACGATCGGTCTAATGTGATTTACTGGGATTTCAACAAGTAGATCTGGAGACGTCTTTAGCTGTAGCTTCAATATATTAGGTAAAAAAATATATATAAATAAATGTTTTTCTTTTTTATTTTCTGTATTGCTTGAAATCACTGCAAGGCACACTCGCCGTTATATTTCGGGTTATGATGCAAGCAGCTGCCGGCGAGGGGTGCGCGGTAAATTGTGTCCAGGCCGCACGAGGCACACCATCGCCGTGGGCGGACGGAAAAGCGCGGTTCTCAGTTCAGTCACGTATGAATTGTGCCTGTTCCCCGGGAGAAGGCCAGCCTGAGAGCTATATTGGATAGACACACACTGATCGCTTCGGCGCTGATTTCGCAAACAAACTGCCTTTTAACTCTGCTGGTCCAATTTTCTGTTGCAGTTTCAATTTCGCCGGCTTCTTAAGTGCGCGACTAGTGGGTGGCTCTTCTCAATCTAAAGTCACCTTCCAGCTCGGGGGATAGAAAAAGGGAAAAATACAGAATAGTGTAGCCGAGGACTGTGCCGGGAGGAGGAAAATAACCTCAGCAAAAAATCACTGAATGAAATAGGCTGCTGGCAATAAAACAAAGCGCACAAAGCGATTAATAAAATACATGGGGTGTGTGGGGGAGGGGAAGACGTCACTTCGCTTGGAGCAGACAAGCTTCGTATGTGATAGGAAAATAAGGGGTGTCTGCTTTGCTTAGGAAGAAAAATTGGTTAATGTTGGCTGCGGCATCACAAAGATAGTGCGATTCATCGCTGAAAATGTAGGACTGGATCTGTCATGCCACTTCCTAAAATCATCCATACAAGGGGTGAAAGGATTGGTTCTTACAGGGTCTCTGCACATTTCTGCTGTGCCCCTTATGAGGGGTTCCCACCATCTCTGTGCTGAGTTCCTGGGTGTGTACACCCGCTGTGCCCATTATGAGGGGTTCCCACCATCCCTGTGCTGAGTTCCCAGGTCTGTACACCTGCTGTGCCCATTATGAGGGGTTCCCACCATCCCTGTGCTGAGTTCCTGGGTCTGTACACCTGCTGTGCCCCTTATGAGGGGTTCCCACCATCCCTGTGCTGAGTTCCCAGGTCTGTACACCCGCTGTGCCCATTATGAGGGGTTCCCACCATCCCTGTGCTGAGTTCCCAGGTCTGTACACCCGCTGTTCCCATTATGGGGGGTTCCCACCATCCCTGTGCTGAGTTCCTGGGTCTGTACACCTGCTGTGCCCCTTATGAGGGGTTCCCACCATCCCTGTGCTGAGTTCCCAGGTCTATACACCTGCTATGCCCATTATGAGGGGTTCCCACCATCCCTGTGCTGAGTTCCCGGGTCTGTACACCTGCTATGCCCATTATGAGGGGTTCCCCCCATCCCTGTGCTGAGTTCCCAGGTCTGTACACCTGCTATGCCCATTATGAGGGGTTCCCATCATCCCTGTGCTGAGTTCCCAGGTCTGTACACCTGCTGTGCCCATTATGGGGGTTCCCACTATCCCTGTGCTGAGTTCTCGGGTCTGTACACCTGCTATGCCCATTATGAGGGGTTCCCACCATCCCTGTGCTGGGTTCCCGGGTCTGTATACCTGCTGTGCCCATTATGAGAGGTTCTCACCATCCCTGTGCTGAGTTCCCGGGTCTGTACACCTGCTGTGCCCCTTATGAGGGGTTCCCACCATCCCTGTGCTGAGTTCCCAGGTCTGTACACCTGCTATGCCCATTATGAGGGGTTCCCACCATCCCTGTGCTGAGTTCCCAGGTCTGTACACCTGCTGTGCCCATTATGGGGGTTCCCACTATCCCTGTGCTGAGTTCTCGGGTCTGTACACCTGCTGTGCCCATTATGAGAGGTTCTCACCATCCCTGTGCTGAGTTCCTGGATCTGTACACCTGCTGTGCCCATTATGAGGGGTTCCCACCATCCCTGTGCTGGGTTCCTGGATCTGTACACCTGCTGTGCCCATTATGAGGGGTTCCCACCATCCCTGTGCTGAGTTCCCAGGTCTGTACACCTGCTGTGCCCATTATGAGGGGTTCCCACCATCCCAGTGCTGAGTTCCCGGGTCTGTACACCTGCTATGCCCATTATGAGGGGTTCCCACCATCCCTGTGCTGGGTTCCCGGGTCTGTATACCTGCTGTGCCCATTATGAGAGGTTCTCACCATCCCTGTGCTGAGTTCCTGGATCTGTACACCTGCTGTGCCCATTATGAGGGGTTCCCACCATCCCTGTGCTGGGTTCCTGGATCTGTACACCTGCTGTGCCCATTATGAGGGGTTCCCACCATCCCTGTGCTGAGTTCCCAGGTCTGTACACCTGCTGTGCCCATTATGAGGGGTTCCCACCATCCCAGTGCTGAGTTCCCGGGTCTGTACACCTGCTGTGCCCATTATGAGGGGTTCCCACCATCCCTGTGCTGAGTTCCCAGGTCTGTACACCTGCTGTGCCCATTATGAGGGGTTCCCACCATCCCTGTGCTGACCAGTGGAAAAGGCCCCGGGGACCAGAGGAAAGGAGGCGGTCAGGGGGACCCTTCATGTTTTTTTGCACTGGGGCCCTGAAGGTTCTAGTAACGCCTCTGATTTCAATAAAACTTTTTGTACCTGGATTTTAAATTTTTTTGAAGAAATTTTTTTTCCCCCCCATCTCCAAAGCCACTAAAATCTGCCATTGAGGGAAGTGAATGCGGCACCCCAGCCGTGCAAAGGCCACCGACCCGCTCCACTTCTGTAAGTGCCGATCAGCGGCGGTCTGGCTGTGTAAGATTCAGCGATGAAGAGGTTAGCGGCGTTCAGACAAACTGAGAATCCTAAACAATTAGTTATTCCTCTCACCTCTCCCAGTTGGCTGGAGAAGGGCGAGCACAACTCATATTACAAATTGCTCTTTTGAAGATCAAAGCCGAGTGGAATTTGTCTGTATGCGCTGCAGATGAGATTGTAATTTAATGAATTTTTTTTTTTTTTTCCTTCCCGTCTTTCTCCGCTCACCCTGAGCTTGGCAGCGTTCCCACGGTGGGCTCCGGGGTAAAGATGCATGGACGACGGAGCACAAAAAAAATAAAAAAACAGGGAGGTGTGAAGAAAGCGCGGGGGGGGGGGGCGTGGATGGGGAGTTCGGTGACTTCGTCTCTCCTGAGCACTCGGCTCTGCCATTAATTGGCACCTCATTAAAAAGTAATGAAAATGACATCTTCTGTTCTCGAAGCTTCAGGCGCCGAACGCTACAAAAGGGGCCGAGCACAATTCACAACACGTTCAATTTATATAGCGAGGGGCTCTTAAGCATTATTTATGAGATGTGATTTCCTGTCCGTGCTTAATAACCTGTTATAAAGGGGGAGAGAGCGGGGCCCCTCAGTGCTGTTTTGCGGAAAACGCGCGCACTACGGCGAAAAAATAAAAAAAAAAATAAATAAAATGGGAGTTTTCAGTTCTTTTCCCCTCCTTGTCACTCGCTGTTACTGTTGTCACTTTACGGCTCATTAGGCCCGAGATCTGCGGCGGGCGACAATCCCGCTGTTATCACATCTTGGCTGGCCGGGTAACGAGATTTGGACGCGGAGATAATTTCGCCCCCCCCCCCTCCTGCACGCAGCCAGTACAGGCGCAGCGGAATGGAGAGCGGCGAGGGAGCGGGGCTGTAACACGTGTCGGGGCAGCGCTCCCGAGGCCGAGGAAGATGCTGAATCACACGTGTAACGGCCTTTTCTAACACGTGTACTGCCATTTATCATATACGGTGTCTTGCAAAAGTATTCACCCCCCCCCCCCCCCCCCTTGGCATTTTTCGTGTTTTGTTGCCTCACAGCCTGGAATTAACATGGATTGTTTGAGGATTTGCATCATTTAATTTACAGAACACGCCCACAACTTTGAAGATGTTTTTTTTTTATTGTGAAGCAAGCAACAAATAGGACAAAATAACAGAAAAAGTCAATGTGCAAAACTATTCACCCCCTAAAGTCAATACTTTGTAGAGCCACCTTTTGCGGCTATCACAGCTCCAAGTCGCTTTGGATAAGTCTCTATAATCTTGCCACATCTTACCACTGGGATTTTTGCCCATTCCTCCTGGCAAAACTGCTCCAGCTCCTTCAAGTTGGATGGTTTGCACTTGTGAACAGCAATCTTTAAGTCTGACCACAGATTTTCTATTGGATTGAGGTCTGGGCTTTGACTAGGCCATTCCAACACATTTACATGTTTCCCTTTTAACCACTTAAGTGTTGCTTTAGCAGTGTGTTTGGGGTCATTGTCCTGCTGGAAGGTGAACCTCCATCCTAGCCTCAAATCACACACAGAGTGCTACAGGTTTTGCTCAAGAATATCCCTGTATTTAGCACCATCCATCTTTCCCTCAACTCTAACCAGTTTCCCGACTGCTGAAATACATCCCCACAGCATGATGCTGCCATCACCATGTTTCACAGTGGGGATGGTGTTCTTTGGGTGGTGTTGGGTTTGCCCCAGACATAGCGTTTTCTTTGATGGCCAAAAAGTTCAATTTTAGTCTTATTAGACCAGAGCACCTTCCTCCATACATTTTGGGAGTCTCCCACATGCCTTTTCACAAACTCAAAACGTGCCATTTTGTTTTTCGCTGGAAGTAATGGCTTTCTTCTGGCCACTCTGCCATAAAGCCCAACTCTATGGAGCGTACGGCTTATTGTCGTCCTATGTACAGATACTCCAGTCTCTGCTGTGGAACTCTGCAGCTCCTCCAGGGTTACCTTAGGTCTCTGTGCTCCTCTCTGATTAATGTCCTCCTTGCCCGATCTGTGAGTTTTGGTGTGCGGCCGTCTCTTGGCAGATTTGCTGTTGTGCCATGTTCTTTCCATTTGGTTATGATAGATTTGATGGGGCTCCTAGGGATCATCAAAGATTTGGATATTTTTTTATAACCTAACCCTGACTTGTACTTCTCAACAACATTGTCACTTACTTGTTTGGAGAGTTCCTTGGTCTTCATGGCAGTGTTTGGTTAGTGGTGCCTCTTGCTTAGGTGTTGCAGCCTCTGGGGCCTTTCAAAAAGGTGTGTCTATGTAATGACAGATCATGTGACACTTAGATTGCACACAGGTGGACATCATTTCACTAATTATGTGACTTCTGAAGGTAATTGGTTGCACCAGAGCTTTTTATGGGCTTCATAAGAAAGGAGGTGAATACATACGCACATGCCAATTTTCAGTTTTTTATTTCTGAAAAATAGTTTTATGTATATATTTTTCTAATTTTACTTCACCAACTTAGACTATTGTGTTCTGATCCATCACATATAATTCAAATAAAAAAAAACATTGAACTAAAGGCTGTAATGTAACAAAATAGGTAAAAAGCTAAGGGAGGTGAATACTTTTGCAAGGCACTGTAGGTTGTCAGAAGAAAAACTCATATGAATTAGGTAAACTTCATGTATCATCATAGGTATATGACAGCCTAGCCGTGTGTGGCCCCAGGGATGAGAAGGGTAGGGAAATGGATGGGTGCCAGCTGATATAGATGACATTTCTGGAGAGCATAAACAACTCAATAGTTCCGCATGAGGAGAGAAGATGGTCCCGGCTTATTCATCATGGCAGGGTGGCCTTGGTGACCTGTAGAGCTGAAGGTGAGGTATGGTCAAAAATCATCTCATGCATTCATTTGGGTCAGCTCATACAGATCAGATCACTGAGTTATAGAGAACTAGAAGGTGCAGTGAATTCCTGAAAAAAAAAATCCTGGTATTATAACAGTACGCTCTTGCAACTGTGGAAACAATAGCCTTAATTTGTGTAAGTCCCGGTGGTCTGGTGTACTAAAGATGGTGTCAGCAACAGCGTCAAGGATAGGAATATGAGACTTCATTTATACATGTATCACAGCATAGAGCTTCCAGTCATGGACTTATATTAGCCACCATGTGGTGGAGGTACATTACCTGTGATAGATGTCCACAGGGTTATAATCCTCTGTGATCCTATCCAAGAATCATTCATAGCCATATTACTCAGAATCCGCGTATAAGGATGGGCTTGTTTGTTTATTTCCAAACACCTTCAGCTGTGTGCCGTACACGATCGTGTGTCTCCTTCACGTAGCTGGCAACCTCAGCTCAACTGGGCTTGCGTGGGTGGCGTCACGTGACAAAACGGTTGTGACGTCAGCGCGTTTCGCTAGAAAGGATAGCGTAGCTTCATCTGAGCGGTGGTGTAATGGTGTGTGGTGGACATTTTCTTGGCACACTTTGGGCCCCTTGGTACCAATTGAGCATTGTTTAAACACTACGGCCTACCCAAGTATTGTTACTAAGCATGTCCATCCCTTTATGACTACAGTGTCCCCAACTTCTGATGGCTCCTTCCAGCAGGATAATGCACCATGTCACAAAGCTCCAATCATCTCACCACTGGACAATGAGGTCCCTGTCCTCCAATGGCCTCCACACTCACCAGATCTCAATCTAGAGCACCTTTGGGTTATTGTGGAACAGGAGATTGGCATCATGGATGGGCAGCCGACAAATCTGCAGCAACTGTGTGATGTTATCAGGTCACTATGGAGGAAAATCTCTGAGGAACATTTCCAACACCTTGTTATATCTATGCCACCAAGAATGAAGGCAAAAGGGGGTCCAACCAGCTACTAGCAAGGTGGACCTTATAAAGTGGCCGGTGAGTGTGTATTCTTTAATTACAGTTAAATTATTTTAACAGTTGTTCATGTGAAAGGTGCAAATCTAAGTATTATGGCAAACACGCCATTCATCTGAGGTCCATACCCCATGTGTGCCGTCCATGGTGCTGATAGCGTTGAAGGATAAACGTTGAACAGCAGCCAGACTTTTGTGGACAGAGAAGAAGGATAATGTTAGAATGTTTGTTGTCTGATTTCTCTGTGAGTTGTGGTCTAAAGTTATATTCAGAACGACGTAGAGCTGAGACGAGGATTCTTCTCTTTACTTCATCCTGAGAGGACTGAGGGGGGAACCAGTATTGTGTTTTACTGCCCCAGGTGAGCCCACTTCTAGTGCAGGAAGGGGGGGACTTCTGCCTTTGTGTTTGTCCTTGTAGAGTATAAACAGTCTCGGAGTCGGAGATTAGGTCACGCTCATTATGAGGGGCCCCGGGAAGAGTCACGTGTAGAAGACAATGCAGATGTTGGGGGCAAGACGGAGGATTCCTGAGGGCCCTTTTCTGAGGTCATTTCCAGGGTATTTGTATATTAGCAAATTAATGATGGAACTTTATAAACTCATTAATTTGATTTTTAGGCTTCGGGCTAATCGGTTCTGATGAGCATTTTATGGTAATTATTGAGCCATAATCAGAGATGTTCCTGTCTGCTGTGGTGACCCCAATAATGAGGCAGAATAAACAATCTGCTGAACTTTTTTCTTAAAAACCATCCCGTGCAGTGATCACTGTCCGTACCTACCGAGTGTTATCCCAAACAACACATCCCAGCTCCATGGAAAGGAGCAGAGTCCTCCAGCAGTGCAGAGTATTTCAGGAGAGGAGAGTTATAGAGGAAGGAGCAGAGTCCTCCAGCAGTGCAGAGTATTTCAGGAGAGGAGAGTTATAGAGGAAGGAGCAGAGTCCTCCAGCAGTGCAGAGTATTTCAGTAGAGGAGAGTTGGATAGAGGAAGGAGCAGAGTCCTCCAGCAGAGCAGAGTATTTCAGGAGAGGAGAGTTATAGAGGAAGGAGCAGAGTCCTCCAGCAGTGCAGAGTATTTCAGTAGAGGAGAGTTGGATAGAGGAAGGAGCAGAGTCCTCCAGCAGTGCAGAGTATTTCAGGAGAGGAGAGTTGGATAGAGGAAGGAGCAGAGTCCTCCAGCAGTGCAGAGTATTTCAGGAGAGGAGAGTTATAGAGGAAGGAGCAGAGTCCTCCAGAAGTGCAGAGTATTTCAGGAGAGGAGAGTTATAGAGGAAGGAGCAGAGTCCTCCAGCAGAGTATTTTTAGGAGAGGAGAGTTATAGAGGAAGGAGCAGAGTCCTCCAGCAGAGCAGAGTATTTCAGGAGAGGAGAGTTATAGAGGAAGGAGCAGAGTCCTCCAGCAGTGCAGAGTATTTCAGGAGAGGAGAGTTATAGGAGGAAGGAGAGGAGTGTTCCAGCAGTGCAGAGTATTTCAGGGAGATGATCTTCTGCAAGCCAGAGTGCTCAAGAGCGTTAATAATCTTTTTAACCTGGGAAAACAATCACTTACCAATATCACGGCTAGAGATGGATTGAAATGCGGCTTGTCCCTCCCGATCCAGACAAATTTTCATCTCTGGTCAGCTTGCAATCCCCCTTCCACATAGACCAGCATTGTTCCCGCCTCCCGCCTCTGTCTATAATACCCCTCTTAGGGCAGTCAGCTCCACAAATCTATCAGGCCCCGTAGGCACCTAAACCAGTCACCCGTACCCCAGAAAACCACACTCACCGCAGCGACACGAGCCCAGCTCCTGTTGTACCAACTCCAGTTTTATCTGGCAGCGGTAGCAGCGGCGGCGGCTCTTCTGTTTGGGGCGGTTGCGGTCGGGCCCTTCGCCGCTGTCTAGTAGTCGAGGTCGTTTCATTGGAGATGGTTCGTCCTCTGACTGGGAATCTGGAGCAGAAAAATAAAACAGGCAACACTTAATACACAGAAACATCTCAAAGTGGACCTGTCAGTAAACAAGTCTGCATGAATAAATCCCTGACCCCGCAATTTACAGGAACAGGATCTTTATTCAGAAAAAACTGCACCCTTTATCATTAAAGCCTTTGAGCTCCAATCAGTGACTTTGCCTAGGCTGAGATGAGGTCATCAGTCTGCTGCAGGCAGGAGGAAGCATTTCCTCAGTCTCCCCTTTCCCAGTGATCAGACTGTACATTGTAACTTTGCAGCAAGTCATAAGGTGAGAGGCAGCAGCATGGGGCTGGTTCGTGCACAGGCACCAGGATTTATGTGAGCCAGCATTCCAAGCCAGGAAGGTAAAGTGGTACTAACCCCCCCATCCCCCCCACACTTACCTATATTGCTGTGTTCCCTTCAAAGCATATACTCACCCACACAGCAAGTCCAGCAGTGTCCCTCTGGGATCCACAGTGGGCCCCACGCGGCCATCTTGGTCCTTTTCAGCAGGCTACCTCATCTGGGTGTAGGCAGCCAGCTAATGAGTGGGTTGGGCAGTCAACTAATGTCATGTCAGGCTTGCCCCTTTCTGCCCTCTGGACCGCCTCCTGGCCCTTTGTGTGCCAATCCTGCAGCCTTCTGAGAGATATGATGTAGGTATCCCTGGAGGCTGCCGGACCAGGTACATGCAATTCTGGCCTAGATCAGAATGGCAGTGAGGGGCGGAGCCAACAGTCAGAAAAATAAAAATAAAAATAATATGTATATATGACAAAAAAAAATCTACAATTCTGCTTGAGGATGGGGTGGGGGGAGGGTGGGTGTAAACGTGCAACTAAGTTCCCAAAAAGAAGTTAGTTCTGCTTTAAGGGCATCCTGAATGCAGCCTGAACAAAGGTGGTGCTGGTTATGTGGTCCACTTGCTTCTATGTGCAGCCATTTCTTAGCGTGACATATGCTAGTTCTGTGGCAGCGATTCAATGGTTAAGTGTTGCCACACTGCTCTGGACATAGTATGTGTCAGCCCAAAAAATGTCCGAGCCACATGGAGGTAATTTATTTTGCAACATAACGTGGATTTCCAGTTGTCAAAAGGTTGGGACATTTCAGATTACAATTTTTGACCTTTCCACATATATGGAAATTCCTTGTGTGTTAAATAAGACAGGAAATGAGCTAGTGGCTTCCTATAGATAGGGACCTGGAGGTCTAGTGGCTTCATATGGGCAGGGACGTGGAGGTCTAATAGCTTTCTATGGGTAGGGACTTGGAGGTCTAGCGGCTTCCTATGGGTAGGAACTTGAAGGACTAGTAGCTTCCTATGGGTAGGGACTTGGAGGTCTAGTGGCTTCCTATGGGTAGTGACTTGGAGGTCTAGTGGCTTCCTATGGGTAGTGACTTGGAGGTCTAGTGGCTTCCTATGGGTAGTGGCTTGGAGGTCTAGTGGCTTCATATGGGCAGGGACGTGGAGGTCTAATAGCTTTCTATGGGTAGGGACTTGGAGGTCTAGTGGCTTCATATGGGCAGGGACGTGGAGGTCTAATAGCTTTCTATGGGTAGGGACTTGGAGGTCTAGCGGCTTCCTATGGGTAGGGACTTGGAGGTCTAGCGGCTTCCTATGGGTAGGGACTTGGAGGTCTAGTGGCTTCCTATGGGTAGTGACTTGGAGGTCTAGTGGCTTCCTATGGGTAGTGACTTGGAGGTCTAGTGGCTTCCTATGGGTAGTGACTTGGAGGACTAGTGGCGTCTTATGAGTAGGGAATTGTAGGTCTTCTGGCTTCCTATGGGTAGGGACTTGGAGGACTAGTGGCATCTTATGGGTAGGGACTGGAGAATTAGTGACTTCCTATGGGTAGGCACTTCGGGGACTAGTGGCTTCCTATGGGTAGGGATTTGAAAAACTAGTGGCTTCCTATAGGTAGGGACCTGGAAGACTAGTGGCTTCCTATAGGTAGGGACCTGGAAGACTAGTGGCTTCCTATAGGTAGGGACCTGGAAGACTAGTGGCTTCCTATAGGTAGGGACATGGGGAACTAGTGGCTTCATATCTGCAGGGACTTGAAGGACTAGTGGCTTCCTATGGGCAGGGACTTGCAGAGCTATTGGCTTCCTATGGGTAGAAACTTGGGAGGACTATTGGCTTCCTATAGGTAGGACCTTGACGGACTAGTGGTTGTCTATGAATAGGGACTTGGAGAACTATTGATTTCAAATGGTAGGGATTTGGAGAACTAGCAGCTTAATATGAGTAGGGACTTGGAGGAATAGTGGCTTCATATGGTAGGGACTTAGAGGACCAGTGGCTTTCTATGGGCAGGGACATGGAGAACTAACTGGTGGCTTCATAAAAGGTAGGGTCTTTGGAGGAATAGTGACTTCTGCAGCTTGTAATGCACATTGTGAGAAGCTCACAGTGTGCGGTGAAAATCAGAGGAAGCCATTTCAGTCCAGGAGGGGAGCCGGTACAACCTGTGCAAGATTGAAAGGAATATCAGATGGAGGATTTAACAGCAATCACTGAAATAACAGGAGGGGGGTAAAGTAGGTGGGGCACCGGCTCTTGGCCTGATCACGTAAAAGCGATTTTCCCATAAGTCAATGAAACAGAAATAAAATCGGAGGGCCCCCATAATGCTCAGGAGGGTGAATCTCAGAACTTGCTGGTTTCCCGGCTCCTCGCACTGCCGCTACCTGACAAATCAATCAATCGGTATGCAAAGCATTCACATTAGAGGGATGAGAAGTGTGAAGTGGAAACTCTTCAAATGTTCCTGTGACAAGTCAAGAGCCCCGCTGACCCCAAAAATGAATCTAATTATGTTTTCCCAGAAAGGCGTGTTTATTCCGAGGACACAGACACTTCTCCAATGATAAAAACAAGGAGGTCACATCCCCGAAAACGGCATTTAACCGAACGTTTGGCAGCAGCTGGCTCACATGAAGAGCACCTGTCACCTTCATTCTTCCAGCCTGACATAACGCGATACATGCTGAATTCATCATTATTATGCAGCTTGTATAGAGGAAAGTAACTGCTTCCAGTCCGGGCCTTTTCCTGAAACTTTTTGTAACAATCAGTTTTTTTTTTGCTAGAAAACTACTTAGAAACCCCAAACATTGTATATTTTTTATAAAGCAGAGACAGAAATTTGTGGGTTTCGCAATTTTTTATGTCACACGGTATTTGCGCAGCGGTGTTTCAAACAGTTTTTCAGGTAAAGAAAATACACTTTAAATTTTAATGCAAAAAAAAAAAAAAAAACTCAACACATAACACGATTAAATATAAAAGATTAAGTTACGCCGAGTAAAAAGATACCAAACATGGCACGCTTTAAAATTGCGCATGCCCGTGCAACGGTGACAAACTATGGAAATTTTACTATCCATAGACGACACTTTAAAACCCTTTACAGGTTACCGCTTTATATTTACAGAGGAGGTCTGGTGCTGGAATTACTGCCCATGATCTGACATTCACGGTGATACCTCACATGTGTGGGAGCGACACATTTGTGTGCCTTTGCATGCAAGTATGGGCACTTTCATTTTTTTTTCTTTTAAATTATTCATTTATTTTATGTTTTTCATTTTCACACTGTTGCTTTAAATGTTTGTTTTTTTTTTCACTTTTATTGCTGTCACAAGGAATGTAAACATCCCTTGTGACATTAATAGGCAGTGACAGGTCCTCTTTATGGAGAGATCTGGGGTCTCCAAGACCCCAAATCCCTCCTCTTCTCTTAAAAGCATTCAAAACACCAAAATCAGTGAGATCAAATATACAGTATCTCACAAAAGTGAGTACACGCCTCACATTTTTGACCCCCCACCCCCACCCTTCAACCTCTGCAGCAATGCTGGCAGCACTCATACGTCTATTTCCCAAAGACAACCTCTGGATATGACGCTGAGCACGTGACCTCAACTACTTTGGTGGACCATGGCGAGGCCTGTTCTGAGTGGAACCTGTCCTGTTATACCGCTGTATGGTCTTGGTCACCGTGCTGCAGCTCAGTTTTAGGGTCTTGGCAATCTTCTTATAGCCTAGGCCATCTTTATGTAGAGCAACAATTCTTATTTTCCCCAGAGAGTCCTTTGCCATGAGGTGCCATGTTGAACTTCCAGTGACCAGTATGAGAGAGTGAGAGCGATAACACCAAATGTAAAACACCTGCTCCCCATTCACACCTGAGACCTTGTAACACTAACGAGTCACATGACACCGGGGAGGGAAAATGGCTAATTGGGCCCAATTTGGAGATTTTCACTTAGGGGTGTACTCACTTTTGTTGCCAGCGGTTTAGACATTAATGGCTGTGTGTTGAGTTATTTTGAGGGGACAGCAAATTTACACTGTTATACAAGCTGTACACTCACTACTTTACATTGTAGACAAGTGTCATTTCTTCAGTGTTGTCACATGAAAAGATAGAAGAAAATATTTGCAACAATGTGAGGGGTGTACTTACTTTTGTGAGATACTGTGTATATATATATATATATATATATATATATATATATATTTTTTTTTTTTTTAAATGTGCCGTTTACATGCAGGTAACCCGTAAGTGATATCATGTTCATGTCATCGCTTCCAGGTTACCATAGCAGAGACTAGATCCCAGCTTTGGCTGCCTGACCTGGTCGCTCGGGTCTCCTGGTGGGATGGGAGGGCCCGTTGCTTTTAATAGCAATTGAGCAGCTAGTAAGCCACTCGAACGGCTATTACAAGAGAGCTGTTTGCCGCATCTAAAAAAACGGTCCTGGGGGATCATCCCGGTACAACCACTTGAAGTCCGATGAATGTACCAAGCATGTGACCGGTCCGCAATTGGGTAATATGCCGACATCCTCATTGGCTCAGTGATCTCTGTACAGCACTGCGGTATATGTTGGAGTTATATAAATGTATAATAATAATAGTGTGTGATTATGGTGGGACATTAGAGTGTAAGCTCTTCTGGTACAGAGACTAATGTGACTGGCTCAGTGTTCTTTGTACAGCACCATGGTATATGTCAGAGCTACTGTATATTAGAGAAATCTTTATTTCTGACATCAGACACAGCTCCACCTGCGTAGATCCCTCATCTTCACACGGGTCTTTACCCTATTTGCTCCTTTCGATTAGCTGACACGCTGGCACTCTAACAAACTTGTGTTTGCTTCTTCTGAAATGTCAGAGTGTGTGAAAGTTTCTAAACATACCATGTGGGAGCAACAGATTGTGCGCCACTCAGAATAGTTATTTAGCGCACAATTTACAAATCACACACTTCAAAATGTCACGTCTTTGTCTGTGGGTAAAAGCATCCCTGGATGTGGGGGATAATCGGTAGAAAAACAACAACTGCAGTATTATTTTGTTCCAAACGGCAGAAATAAGCCCAGAATCCCAGCGCAGAGTATGGTGCACGCCGAACACGGCAAAATCTGCCTTTTATTTCACAGAATCAGTAAATCCCAACATGGCGGGGAAGGATCGGAAACGCTGTCATGTTGTATTATCTGTGTCCTTGTTGTAGCCATCTCCTGTCACCTCTGCCAACCTTCTCCTGTCCTGTGCAGCGAGACCCAACAACCCGACACTATACAGCTGCTTCCCTATACAAAGGGAGACTCTGTTTTTTAAACAAATAAATAAATAAATATGTGAAAAGTGTGGGGGGTACATTTGTATGGCGCCCCCCGGAGTCAGTACTTTGTAGAACCCCCTTTCTCTGCAATTACAGCTGCAAGTCTTTTTGGGGATGTCTCTACCAGCTTTGCACATCTAGAGAGGGACATTTCTCCCCATTCTTCTTCTTTGTAAAATATCTCAAGCTCTGTCAGATTGGATGGAGAACGTCTGTGAACAGCAATTTTCAAGTCTTACCACAGATTCTCAATTTGATTTAGGTCTGGACTGTGACTGGGCCATTCTAACACATGAATATGCTTTGATCTAAACCATTCCATTGTAGCTCTGGCTGGATGTTTCGGGTTGTTGTCCTGCTGGAAGGTGAACCTCCGCCCCGGTCTCAAGTCTTTTGCAGACTCTAATAGGTTTTTTTCTAAGATTGTCCTGTATTTGGCTCCATCCATCTTCCCATCAACTCTGACCAGCTTCCCTGTCCCTGCTGAAGAAAAGCCTCCCCACAACATGATGCTGCCACCACCATGTTTCACGGTGGGGATGGTGTGTTCAGGGTGATGTGCAGTGTTAGTTTTTCACCACACATAGTGTTTTCCTTTTAGGCCAAGAAGTTCAATTTTGGTCTCCTCTGACCAGATCACCTTCTTCCACATGTTTGCTGTGTCCTCCACATGGCTTCTCACAAACTGCAAACAGGACTTCTTATGACTTTCTTTCACCAATGTCTTTCTTCTTGTCACTCTTCCATAAAGGGCAGATTTGTGGAGAACACGACTAATAGTTGTCCTGTGGACAGATTCTCCCCCCTGAGCTGTGGATCTCTGCAGCTCCTCCAGAGTTACCATGGACCTCTTGGCTCTTCTCTGATGAATGCTCTCCTTGCCCGGCCGGTCAGTTTAGGTGGACGGCCATGTCTTGGTAGGTTTGCAGTTGTGCCATACTCTTTCCATTTTCAGATGATGGATTGAACAGAGCTCCGTGAGATGTTCAAAGCTTGGGAGATTTTTTTATAACCTAACCCTGCTTTATACTTCTCCACAACTTTATGCCTGACCTGTCTGGTGTGTTCCTTGGCCTTCAAGGGGTTGTAAAGCTAAAAAAAAATTTTGGCAATGTCTGATCTATATGCTATATAAATCATAAATCTAGCTGTTATTTTTGCTGAAATTTTTTATTTACCTGTTAGATAAATAGGCTTTACCAGCACTTCCTCCTTTCCTCTCTGTAAATTCTCCTAAACTTCCGGGTTTTCGAGCGTGCTCCCTGCAGCAATGTCACGGCTTCAAAGGAACTACAATTCCCTTGATGCTTAGCGGCATCGCGCATGTGCAGTGACGCTTTTTCGCTGTGCGAAGACGAACCTGAGCCAGACTTCCACTTCAGCAAAAAAGGGGGCGGAGTAAAGGCGGGGCTGTGCTGAGATGGTCATTCAGATTACAATAGCAAGGCATGGGAGGCGGAGCTACAGCGTCTTAGACACACCCGCGGCTCCCCTGCTCCCGTGCCTGTGAACGCACACAGCGTCTCCCTGCAGGGATGTAGTCCCAAGGGATGGGGCGAGCACGCTGACTAACCCCCAACCAGAACGGCTCGGATGATGGGGGCAAGCTTCTAGAGGAGGAACAGGAAGTTAAAAAATTCACACACAGAAAAACAGCATTTACAAAGGAAAACGAAGGAAAAGGTAAGTGAACCAACAGTACACTACCTTAGAGGAACATATTTAGAAAATAAAAAACGAACCTTTACAACCCCTTTCAGGATGCGGTTTGTTCACTACGGTTCTCTAACAAACCTCTGAGGGCTTCACAGAACAGCTGTATTTATACTGAGATCTGCACAGTGTCCCAACTTTCTAGAGCAGCCTGACTCAACCTTTTCACCCCAAAGGAACTCCTAAAATAATTTCCAGGTTTCAGGGAATCTTTACTTACACCAATTAATTGGAGGTCAACAACAAAAAGGCTCCCCTACACTGGTGGTCAGTAAGTAAAACGCAGCTCTTACAGACAGTTAAAACGATTGTTGTCATGATGCTCAGCTCAAGCAACCTCTGAAGGAACCCTAGAGTTCCATGCAATCCTGGTTGACCATGGCTGTTCTAGAGGCTGGGGCCTTATGTTGTCTGATGTCCACCAATGAACGCTGAGAGGAAAATAGGTTTAAATTCTTCATAAACAGGTGAGGTCATCTACAAATCAGATACAGCTGAGATATTTTCATCTGCTTCAAAATATTGTGAAAATAAGCAGATAAAAACCACCAAGAGCAGCTTTTTAATCCAACAAAACTGTCACGGGAAAAAGAAAATCTATCATCTTCGCCCTTTTAGTAATTGGCCCCGTAGGAGCAGCTTGGTGACCCTGGCCTCCCTCTGCAGAGAGTCTGCATGACCCTCTCCAAGTGTTAAGCTGGGGACAGATCTTTTCATCCTCCGGGGCCACGGGCAAGAGCTGGCGGTTCCTCCGAGCCTCACGAGAGGGAGAAAGACTTGTCAGTAATTAGCGATTTCCACTCTGCGGATTAGACGAGTTTCTTAAGAGGTCGGAACGGTGGGATCCCGGCATCTCCCAGCTGGTAACCTCCATCTCATTTACTGCTAAGAAGGAAGATAACCACGCAGCATGTGACGACTAGGCAGTATGTATCCTGTACACCGGAAAGACTTACAGGAGATTATAAACGGTATGCAGTTCCATATATACAGACAAGACTATATTGTCACTTCTATCCTGACAAGTACGGCTCCTGACAAACAGAAAAACACATCACAGAAATACTTAATAAAATATTCATAATTCTGTTCAGCCAGAGTTATAAATCACACGGCTCCTCCGCACTGCAAAGCTAGAAGGGTGACACCACTGTTCACGAATGGCCTACAGAAGAGCATCATCATCATACTGCCGAGGTCCTCCCTGTAAATCTTCTCCTCTTTAAAGCCTCTCAAAACCTCCTTTATTCAGTGATTGAAACATGTTAGACTGAGAGCAATACAAATATGAATGCACCCACACCTACAGTGCCTTAAAAAAGTATTCATACCCCTTGAAATTTTCCCACTTTTTGTCATGTTACAACCAAAAACGTAAATGTATTTTATTGGGATTTTATGTGATAGACCAACACAAAGTGGCACATAATTGTGAAGTGGAAGGAAAATGATAAATGGTTTTCAAAATGTTTTACAAATAAATATGTGAAAAGTGTGGGGGGTACATTTGTATGGCGCCCCCCGGAGTCAATACTTTGTAGAACCCCCTTTCTCTGCAATTACAGCTGCAAATCTATTTGGGGATGGCTCTACCAGCTTTGCACATCTAGAGAGGGACATTTCTGCCCATTCTCCATTGCAAAATATCTCAAGCTCTGTCAGATTGGATGGAGAGCGTCTGTGAACAGCAATTTTCAAGTCTTGCCACAGATTCTCAATGTGATTTAGGTCTGGACTGTGACTGGGCCATTCTAACACATGAATATGCTTTGATCTAAACCATTCCATTGTAGCTCTGGCTGTATGTTTCGGGTCGTTGTCCTGCTGGAAGGTGAACCTCCGCCCCATTCTCAAGTCTATTGCAGACTCTAACAGGTTTTCTTCTAAGATTGTCCTGTATTTGGCTCCATCCATCTTCCCATCAACTCTGACCAGCTTCCCTGTCCCTGCTGAAGAAAAGCATCCCCACCACATGATGCTGCCACCACCGTGTTTCACAGTGAGGATGGTGTGTTCAGGGTGATGTGCAGTGTTAGTTTTCCTCCACACATAGCGTTTTGCTTTTAGGTCAAAAAGTTCAATTTTGGTCTCATCTGACCAGATCACCTTCTTCCACATGTTTGCTGTGTCCTCCACATGGCTTCTCACAAACTACAAACTGGACTTCTTATGTCTTTCTTTCACCAATGTCTTTCTTCTTGTCACTCTTCCATAAAGGGCAGATTTGTGGAGAACACGACTAATAGTTGTCCTGTGGACAGATTCTCCCACCTGAGCTGTGGATCTCTGCAGCTCCTCCAGAGTTACCATGGACCTCTTGGCTCTTCTCTGATGAATGTTCTCCTTGCCCGGCCGGTCAGTTTAGGTGGACGGCCATGTCTTGGTAGGTTTGCAGTTGTGCCATACTCTTTCCATTTCCTGATGATGGATTGAACAGAGCTCCGTGAGATGTACAAAGCTTGGGATATTCCTTTATAACCTAATCCTGCTTTAAACTTCTCCACAACTTTATCCCTGACCTGTCTGGTGTGTTCCTTGGCCTTCATGATGATGTTTGTTCACTAAGGTTCTCTAACAAACCTCTGAGGGCTTCACAGAACAGCTGTATTTATACTGAAATTAAATTACATATAGGTTGACTCTATTTATTAATTAGGTGACTTCTGAAGATAATTGGTTCCACTAGATTTTAGTTGGGGGTATCAGAGTAAAGGGGGCTGAATACAAATGTTCCCCACACTTTTCACATATTTATTTGTAAAAAAAATTGAAAACCATTTATCATTTTCCTACCACTTCACAATTATGTGCCACTTTGTGTTGGTCTATCACATAAAATCCCAATAAAATACATTTATGTTTTTGGCTGTAAAATGACAAAATGTGGAACATTTCAAGGGGTATGAATACTTTTTCAATGCACTGTATATACAATATATTTTGTAATTGAATGTAATTAAACGGACCCTTACAATTCAATCTTTTTCTGCAAATCTCTAAAACATCCCATGTGGTAGCTTTACACCTCCCACAATTTGAAATAACCTTCCAACTTTGTGTGCCTCCAATGGTGAGATTTCCTGTAATAGTTTGTGTCTCTGCCCCTCCCACAATGGTGAGATTTCCCTGCAGTAGTTTGTGTCTCTGCCCCTCCCACAATGGTGAGATATCCTGCAGTAGTTTGTGTCTCTGCCCCTCCCACAATGGTGAGATTTCCTGCAGTAGTTTGTGTCTCTGCCCCTCCCACAATGGTGAGATTTCCTGTAATAGTTTGTGTCTCTGCCCCTCCCACAATGGTGAGATTTCCCTGCAGTAGTTTGTGTCTCTGCCCCTCCCACAATGATGAGATTTCCCTGCAGTAGTTTGTGTCTCTGCCCCTCCCACAATGGTGAGATTTCCCTGCAGTAGTTTGTGTCTCTGCCCCTCCCACAATGGTGAGATATCCTGCAGTAGTTTGTGTCTCTGCCCCTCCCACAATGGTGAGATTTCCCTGCAGTAGTTTGTGTCTCTGCCCCTCCCACAATGGTGAGATTTCCCTGCAGTAGTTTGTGTCTCTGCCCCTCCCACAATGGTGAGATATCCTGCAGTAGTTTGTGTCTCTGCCCCTCCCACAATGGTGAGATTTCCTGCAGTAGTTTGTGTCTCTGCCCCTCCCACAATGGTGAGATTTCCTGTAATAGTTTGTGTCTCTGCCCCTCCCACAATGGTGAGATTTCCCTGCAGTAGTTTATGTCTCTGCCCCTCCCACAATGATGAGATTTCCCTGCAGTAGTTTGTGTCTCTGCCCCTCCCACAATGGTGAGATTTCCCTGCAGTAGTTTGTGTCTCTGCCCCTCCCACAATGGTGAGATATCCTGCAGTAGTTTGTGTCTCTGCCCCTCCCACAATGGTGAGATTTCCCTGCAGTAGTTTGTGTCTCTGCCCCTCCCACAATGGTGAGATTTCCCTGCAGTAGTTTGTGTCTCTGCCCCTCCCACAATGGTGAGATATCCTGCAGTAGTTTGTGTCTCTGCCCCTCCCACAATGGGGAGATTTCCTGCAGTACTTTGTGCCTCTGCCCCTCCCACAATGGCGATATCTTCTAGCTGATGAATTAACCACTTGGCCTCCGGAAGGTTTTATAGCGTTCATGAGCAGGCCATTTTTTGCTATTCAGCACTGCGATACTTTAACTGGAAATTGCGTGGTCGTGCAATACAATTTAGATAATTTTTTCTACACAAATACAGCTTTCTTCTGGTGGTATTTGATCACCTCTGGGTTTTCTAATAAACAAAAAAAGACTGAAAACGTTGAAAAAAACGAAAAAAAACCCCAAAATGATATTTCTACTTTCTACTATAAAACATATCCTAAAACAAAAATAAAATTTCTTCATAAATTTAGGGCAAAATTTATTCTGCTACATGTCCTTAGTAAAAAAAAAAAAAAAAAAATCCCAAAAAGTGTATATATTGATGGTTTGTGTGAAGGTTATAGCGTCTACAATCTATGGGATATATACTGGAATTTACGCTATACTAGTAATGGTGGTGATCAGCGATAGTGTGGCGGGCAATCTGACACCACCAGTGACATGAATACAATTATTATTATTATTATTCAGGATTTATATAGCCCCAACAGTTTACGCAGCGCTTTACAATATAAAAGGGAGACAATACAGTTATAATACAATACAATACAACAGGATTAAGAGGGCCCTGCTCAGAAGAGCTTACAATCTAATAGGGTGGGGCAGGTGGTACAAAAGGTTGTAACTGTGGGGAATGAGCTGATGGAAGTGGTAGGAGATTACCGTATATACTCGAGTATAAGTCGTTCCGAGTATAAGTCGAGGCCCTAATTTACCACAAAAAAATGGGAAAAACTTATTGACCCGAGTATAAGACGAGGGTGAGAAATGCACAGCTACTGTAAGTGGAAAAGAGGGTCAACGATGCCCATTTGCAGCATCACTGTGCCCATTTGCATGCCTCACTGTGCCCATTTGCAGCCATAGGTCCCCTGAACTTCAAACTCGGTAGTTAAGGGTTCCTAGATGCCCCCTGAGCTACAGCAAAAATTTGGGGTCTCTGAACCCAAAGGGTCCCGAAATGACATTGCTGCAGATGGACACAGTTGACCGAATTTGGGGCCCCGTATGTCGGGGCCACTTAGTGCTAAGAACCCCAAATATGGTGTGCAAACCCAGTGGAACAAGCAGCATAAAATTTCCAAAGCTAGGGTTTCTAGCACCAAGTGGCCCCGAGATACGTGGCCCCAAAAATCAGTTCAGAAAATGTCAAGCACTTTTCTGCAGCAGAGAATGACATTTTCTGAACCGAATTTGGGGCCCCGTATCTCGGGGCCACTTAGTGCTAGGAACTTCAGCTTTGGATATGTTATGGTACCAGTTCCAGTGGGTTTGCACATCAAATATGGGGTTCCTAGCACCAAGTGGCCCTGAGATACGGGGCCCCAAATTCGGTTCGGAAAATGAAATTTTTTGCTGCAGAAAAGTGCTTGACTCGAGTATAAGTCGAGGGGGGCACTTTCAGCACAAAAAAATGTGCTGAAAAATTCGACTTATACTCGAGTATATACGGTAGTTGGAGACGTGATAGGCTTTCCTGAAGAGATGAGTTTTCAGGGATTGCCTGAAGGTAGCAAGAGTAGGGGATAGCCGGATAGATGGAGGTAGCGAGTTCCAGAGGATGGGAGAGGCTCTGGAGAAATCCTGGAGATGAGCATGGGAGGAGGAGACGAGAGAGCTTGAGAGTAGGAGGTCTTGAGAAGAGCGGAGAGGTCGATTTGGGTGATATTTGGAGACAAGATTGGTGATGTAGCTCGGGGCAGAGTTGTGAATGGCTTTGTATGTTGAGGTTAGTATTTTGAATTTAATTCGCTGGGCGATTGGGAGCCAGTGTAGGGATTGGAGGAGAGGGGTGGTGGTGAGTGTAGGGATTGGAGGAGAGGGGTGGTGGTGAGTGTAGGGATTGGAGGAGAGGGGTGGTGGTGAGTGTAGGGATTGGAGGAGAGGGGTGGTGGTGAGTGTAGGGATTGGAGGAGAGGGGTGGTGGTGAGTGTAGCGATTGGAGGAGAGGGGTGGCGGTGAGTGTAGGGATTGGAGGAGAGGGGTGGCGGTGAGTGTAGGGATTGGAGGAGAGGGTTGGCAGACACTAAACGGTTGGTAAGGTGGATAAGTCTGGCAGCAGCATTCATGATAGACTGAAGAGGGGAGGAGCCTATGGAGAGGTAGCCAATGAGAAGGGAGTTGCAATAGTCAAGGCGAGAGATAACAAGGGAGTGAATGAGGAGCTTGGTGGTTTCATTTGTTAAAAAAGGGCGAATTTTAGAGATGTTACGGAGGTGAATTCTACAAACTTTTGACAACGATTGGACTTGAGGCTGAAATGACAGGTCAGAGTCTAGGATTACACCGAGTACCCTGGCATGAGGGGAGGGACTGATGGTTGCATTGTTGATTTTGATAGAAAAGTCATGGAGGGTGGCACGGGCGGGGCGGGGGGGAATATTAATAGCTCAGTTTTAGAGAGATTTAGTTTAAGGAAGTGGTGGGACATCCAGGCTGATATGTCAGTTAGTAAGTTAGTAATGTGAGAGGAGACTGAAGAAGTGAGGTGAGGAGTAGACAGATAGATTTGGGTGTCATCAGCATATAAGTGGTATTGGAAGCCGTGGGCAGTTATTAAGTGACCAAGGGAGGAGGTGTAGATAGAGAAGAGAAGGGGTCCAAGAACCGAGCCTTGGGGGACCCCCACAGAAAGGGGCAAGGAAGAGGAGGAGACAGAGTTGTAGGTGACACTGAAGGAGCGCTGTGATAAATAGGCAGAGAACCAGGATAGAGCAGAATCTCGGAGGCCAAGGGAATGTAGTTTACAATGATACAATGATCAGGGATAATACTATACACTGTACTAATGGCATTGGCCGGGAAGGGGTTAACATCTGGGGGCAATCAAGGGGTTACCTGTGTGCCTAACCAGTGTTTACGTGTCTAATGTGTGTATCCTGTGCTGCTTTTACTTACTAATCTTAATGCTTTTCAGAGTTGTGCATGCGATTGGACACAGCAGATCAGCAGGTTTCAATTAAAATCATTGGCTGAAATCTGCTGCCAAATTCGTGCTGTGTCCAAACGGGTCGGCAGAGGGTGCGTGCACACGCGTGCCAAATCCAGAAGCAAGCCGGCAATGTACCATGTACATGGTCATGCTTGCTCCTAAGGAGCACAAGACTTATACATATATATACGTTGTGGTTTGCAGGTGCTTTAATGGGGTTATGGCTGAAGCTATCAGTCTTAACGCCGGTACATTTTTTTTTCCAGCCAGCAACTGCCTTTCTCATGAAAGCGGACCGAGCGGCTAATTAGCCACTGGATTGCTTTCAGAAGCGGCAGGAGGGGACGATTCCCTCCCCCTCCATTCGCTCGCCGGTGTTTCTGGGGCTTATAGTTTTTACCGGCGCGCCCGAGAAATGATCCGATGGGCCGTGCGGCTGAAGGTTCCCAGAGACCTGATCCCCTCTATGGTCTTGGAGGACCGGAGCAAAGTCATGACATCACTTCTGGTCTAGGGCGGAAGTGTGAACTTTTTTTTTTTTTTTAAGAAAAAGATCAATTTTATTTTTTTTGATCTTTTGATTTTAAAGGTAAAAGGAGAGATTTGGGGTGTTACAGACCCCAAATCTCTCCATAAAGAGGACCTATCATCCCTTATTTCTATTACAAGGGATGTTTACATTCCTTGAAATAAGAATAAAAGTGATTACAATTTATTTGTTAAAAGGACAGTGTAAAAATAACGAAAATAAGAAAACAAACAAAAAATGTAAAGCATGCCAATCCTCCAGGCTCGTGCGCAGAAGCAAACGCATAGGTCTGTCGCGCACGCATATGCAAACGGTGTTCGCACTATACATGTGAGGTATCGCCGCGAACGTTAGAGCGAGAGCAATAATTCTAGTACTAGACTTCATCTGTAACTCTATACAGGTAACCTGTAAACATTTTTAAAGGGTCGCCTATGGAGATTTTTAAGCATTGTAGTTTGTCGCCATGTCATGACCGTGTGCCATGTTTGGTATCTATTTATTCATCTTTTATATATATATATATATTAAAAAATTTAAAATCTGAGTATATATTGTGTTTATTTTTTAATAAAGCATATTTAAAAAAAAAAAAAATGTAATTGTATTTTAAAAACCGCTGCGCAAATACCGTGTGACATAATATTACAACAATCACCTTTTTATTCTCCAGGGCCTCTGCTACAACAATACATAATGTTTGGGGGTTATAAATAATCTAGCTAAAAATACTGATTTAAACTTGTAAATAAAAAGTGCCAGAAAAGGCCGGGTCAGCAAGTGGTTAACAGAAGTGAAATATTTGTTGTGGGTGGAGGGGAGCTTTAAATATAAATATTCTGCAGGCAGCTGTTATCAAGGTGAAGGTGAGCTTTAATGAATTCCAATATGGGAGAAATAATTTTGAAGTAATGGATAACATGGTGGCATGCCATTGGCTGTACACTGAGAAGGAAATATGGCCGCCAATAGGCCTCCAATTTCCAGCATGTAATGAGGATGTATTTGTAAATGATGACGCTGCGTTCCTGGAAGGAAAACGAATGGCGGAGAGAGGAAAGGATAATACAAGTCATCTGTCCCGATAGAGATGAGCCTGTACAATCTCATCACCATATATCATCCTATCAGAGCTCGCCGTCACCTCCACCGCTATCAGCACCGTCCCCGCCACTTCATCCTGTTTATAATTGCTGATGAGAGGTAATAAGGGCGCCATGGCTCAGCGCCTGTCCGATACACTCCACTGGAAGCCTATTAGGTAATAACTTTTATTTACCATCGCCTCCCTTCCATTACCATGGCGCTTAGCGCACATCGGGGGCCGCAGAGGGGTCACGTCACACTTCGATGTGGCTGGAGGTTTAATAGGGGACAATTTGAGAAAGGTCGGTGCAGCCACCCCTGAGAGACAGCGAGCTACGTGACCTCCAACTGCAATGTACGGGACAGCCTGACGCATCAAAAGTATAGACTGATATCCTTCAAACACAACCGTCATTTAAAATAGTAAATGCAATAATCGGAACCTTAAAGAGAAACCTTTCCACCCCAGAACCACCCTGGAATTATTCTTCAGGTCCCAGGGAACCCCTACTAAAATGAAATAATCAGGGCAAGGATGTCCCTTACATTGGTGATCAGTGGGAAGAATGTCCCTTACATTGGTGATCAGTGAGAAGAATGTTCCTTACATTGGTGATCAGTGGGAAGAATGTTCCTTACATTGGTGATCAGTGGGAAGAATGTTCCTTACATTGGTGGTCAGTGGGAAGAGTGTTCCTTACATTGGTGGTCAGTGGGAAGAATGTTCCTTACATTGGTGATCAGTGGGAAGAATGTTCCTTACATTGGTGATCAGTGAGAAGAATGTTCCTTACATTGGTGATCAGTGAGAAGAATGTTCCTTACATTGGTGATCAGTGAGAAGAATGTTCCTTACATTGGTGATCAGTGAGAAGAATGTTCCTTACATTGGTGATCAGTGAGAAGAATGTTCCTTACATTGGTGATCAGTGGGAAGAATGTTCCTTACATTGGTGATCAGTGAGAAGAATGTTCCTTACATTGGTGATCAGTGGGAAGAATGTTCCTTACATTGGTGGTCAGTGGGAGACTTTGCATCTCTATGTACCTCCTAACAACTTTATTCGACTTCTGGGGCTTTCATTAAAATAAAACTCGGAAACAGGGCCAAAACGTTGTCACCCTAAAACACAAAGGGCTTCCCATCTTATGTAGAAGATCCTAAGTTACCCTTCGCTCAAATAGAGGTTTGAAGGCATGGAACTTGTGAATAAGAAATAAGAAGCGCTAATAGAACATTTCACCATATAAAGACCATATAAAGAAATATGGTGAAATATTCTATTAGCGCTTCCTATTTCTTATTCACAAATTGCAGAGTGTTTTCTTCACTTTTCTAGGAAAGCAGCTTTTTTTTGTAATTTATATATTTTTTATATTTATATATTTAATTTAGTGGCGCTGAGTTTTTTCTTTCCTTTATTTGAAGGCATGGAACGTTTGTTTCCTTTCCTTTGTATATCCTCCATTCCTGATCTCGACAACTTTTCCACCAATGGCAATACACGGAGTGGCAGACTTTGGAATACCGGCGGCTCAGGCATTACACAGCGGTAATATTTCCTGTGAACACACATCATTTGTCTTTTTGAATTACAGATCCGCCGATGCTGTCAAAGAACAAGATTAGCCGGTTTCTCCGGGAAAAGTCGCAAATTTGCGTGGCAGTCTGGCATGTTGGAGTTTCTGCCTCGGAGACCCTCAAATCACATCAGGGGTAATGGTGTGTTTTGGAAACGTTTCCGGCCCCTTGCATCAACATCTGACAGTAAAACTCGGCTTTACATCAAGAAAGGAATACAGCGTGTAATATACGGCTACCGAGCGTGGTGCGTCAGCCTGAGACACCGAAGGATCTACGATCACAGCTCCGCAAGGAAGCCAGCTGGACATTGTTTACTATATAAATACAGCAGGTAATATAAGTATTGAACACGTCACCAATTTTCTAGGTAAATAAAGGTGCTATTGACATGAAATTGTCGGTAACAACCCATGCAATCCATACATACAAAGACACCAAAACAAATAAGTTCAGAAATGAAGTTCTGTGTACCAGAGCACAAAGCAAAGTCCAAAAAGACATGAATGAGCGAGTTTGGGGTAGAGGAACTTGACTGTTCTGCACCTGAACCTGATAGAACACCTTTGGGATGAATTAGAGACTGTGAACCAGGCCTTCCCGTCCAACATCAGTGCCTGACCTCACAAATGCTCTTCTGGAAGAACAGTCGAACATTCCCATAGACACACTCCTAAACCTTGTGGACAGCCTTCCCAGAAGAGTTGAAGCTGGTATAACTGCAAAGGGTGGGCCAACTCAATATTGAACCCTACGAACTAATGCCCCGTACACACGGTCGGATTTTCCGATGGAAAATGTCCGATCGGAGTGTGTTGTCGGAAATTCCGACCGTGTGTGGGCTCCATCGGACATTTTCCATCGGATTTTCCGACACACAAAGTTGGAGAGCAGGAGATAAAATTTTCCGACAACAAAATCCGTTGTCGGAAATTCCGATCGTGTGTACACAAATCCGACGGACAAAGTGCCACGCATGCTCAGAATAAATAAAGAGATGAAAGCTATTGGCCACTGCCCCGTTTATAGTCCCGACGTACGTGTTTTACGTCACCGCGTTTAGAACGATCGGATTTTCCGACAACTTTGTGCGACCGCGTGTAGACAAAACAAGTTTGAGCCAACATCCGTTGGAAAAAATCCTAGGATTTTGTTGTCGGAATGTCCGAACAAAGTCCGACCGTGTGTACGCCCTATAAGACTGGGATGTCATTAATGGTCATGTGTCCCAATACTTTTGACAATACAGTATTAATCTAAAGGTGCTATTGACTAGGGATGGGCCGAACGGACCCCTGTTCGGTTCGCACCAGAACTTCCGAACACCGCAAAAGTTTGGACCTGAAAAATGAACCCCATTAAAGTCAATGGAACCCGAAAGTCAAAAAATCAAAAGTGCCCATTTTGAGGGCTTATTTGCAAGTAATTAGGCATACAATGGTTATAGGGGTCCGGGTCCTGCCCTGGGGGACATGTATCAATAAAAAAAAAAGTTTGTGAAAAACGTCATTTTTAAATGAGCAGTGATTTTTTTTATTTTTACAGTGAAAGCCTAAAAATGAAAAAATCCTTCCAATATAGTGCCTGGGGGGTCCCCTTAGTCTACCTGTAAAGTGGCAGATCTGTACCATGTCTAGAATCTGCTGCAGAAATAATTGAATTTATAAAGCCAAAAAAAAAATGACATTTTCCCTGCAAGCTGCCTTTGTTTTGCTCAGCAACAGCTGGGGAGCCAGTGTGTATGATGAGGCCACAATGTAGTGCACTGGGAACAAGATTAGAGATGTTTTGGATACATTCTAGTGTCACTTTGACTTTGGATAGAAGTAACGGGTGCGTAAAAATTGGTCTTTGGGTGTTGGGGGCGCCTTCCCACCATAACCCTATAGAGGTACTCTTGATGAAAGCAAGAACTGGCCTTGCTGTAAAAAATTGCAATGATATGCACCTGTCAAACAGGTGCTGAAAAATTGGCCTTTGGGTGTTAATTGTGGTGTTAATCAGCCATTGGCGTGGGGAAAAAAAGCTGAGGCGGCCTGAACCTGTCGTTGTGCCATGTTCGCACAGGTACTCGTTGACGGCCCTCTGCTGCATGTATAGACGCTGCAGCACTGACAACGTCGAGTTCCACCTGGTGGGCACGTCACAAATCAGGCGGTTCACGGGCAGGCAGATTTCCCGCTGAATTTTAGCCAACTGAGCACTGGCTGTGTATGACCACCTGAAATGGCTACAGACTCTTCTGGCCAGCTTTAGCACATCTTGCAACTCTGGGTATGTATTTAGGAAACGCTGCACCACTAAATTGAGGACATGTGCCAGGCATGGCACATATGTCAACTTTCCCTGTCTAAGGGCGGACAGGAGGTTTGATCCATTATCGCACATCACCACCCCTGGCTCCAGCTGGCATGGTGTGAACCACCTCTGGGCCTGTCCCAGCAGAGCTGCAAGAATCTCTGCTCTGGTGTGATTCCTGTCCCCTAAACACACCAGCTGAAGCACCGCATGGCACCGTTTAGCCTGACTCTGGGAATAGCCCTTTAAACGCTTAGGGGGTACCTGATGTTCACAGGACAAATCTGCAGAAGAGGGCATAGAGATAGAGGTGGAGGAGGAGGAGGAGGGGGTAGAGCTCACAGGTCTGGCATCATCACCACTAGCTGTATGGAGACGTGGAGGCACAACAAGCTGCAGCACTGAGTCCTGCCCTGCATCCTTTCGAGTTGCAAGCAGCGTTACCCAGTGTGCTGTGAACAACATATATTGTCCCCGTCCATGCTTGCTGGACCACGTGTCAGCAGTAAGGTGGATTTTACGGCTGACTGCCTTGCCCAATGATGTCAGAACATTCCCTTTCAGGTGATGGTAGAAAGATGGAACGGCCTTACGCGAAAAGTAGTAGCGACTGGGAACCTGCCATTGTGATACAGCACATTGTGCGAATTCACGGAAGGGGGCAGAATCCACCAGGCTGAAAGGCAGAAGTTGGAGAGCCAACAGCTTTCACAAGCTTGCATTCAGGCGTTGGACATGTGGGTGGCAGGGACTGTATTTTTTTCTGCTGCAGCAGATGGGGACAGAGAAATTTGCCGGGTACTGCCTACAGCTGGCAGATGTGCTGCTAGGACCTGGGACACCCTGTGCTATACCATCATCCCTGTCAGTGGAGGCTGCTGAGAGGTAATGACTCGGTATGGCAGGGGCAGACTAAAGTTGGTGAGGAGGGACAGAATTGTGCCCCTTTTGTGTGGCTTTTAGGTGCTCCTGCCAACGGGCTGAGTGGTTGAAAATGTCTTGTTAAGCATGTGGTACCCAAATGGTTGGTGTTTTTGCCACATTTGAAGTCCCTGAGACACAGTTTGCAGATAGCAACAGTGCAATCTGCTGCAGATGTGCTGAAAAAGGCCCAGACAGCTGAGCTTTAGGGAGTGGGCCGGGAGATAACAGCTGCAGAATGTGATGGAATAGGGTGGCTGCTTTCTACTCTTTCTTGATGTCAGCCTCCTTGGGGTTGTGACCCCTCATCTTCAGTTTCCTCCTCTGCTCTATCTGGCACCCAAGTTGCATCAGTGACCTCATCATCATCATCAGCTCCATCTCCTCCATCTTCATCATTACCACTGGAGACAACTTGGCAATACGCTGCGGCTTGGGGAACATGAATGCCAATTTGTCTACCAGTGTTCTCCCCTCTCTCTAGGCTCATGTCCCTGTCATCCTCAACCTCAGAACCAACATCTGAGTCCAGTAATGGCTGGGAATCAGAGTAACTTCCGCTCTCCGCCCCCTTTTTTCTGAATTCTCAGACAAGCTTTATAAATTCTGCATTTTGAATGGCTGTAGAGAAGCCACTTTCTAGGCTCATCATGTTCCTGTCATCCTCAACCTCAGAACCAACATCTGAATCCAGTAATGTCTGGGCATCAGAGTAACTTCCGCTCTCCGCCCCCTTTGTTCTGAATTCTCAGACAAGCTTTATAAATTCTGCATTTTGAATGGCTGTAGAGAAGCCACTTTCTAGGCTCATCATGTTCCTGTCATCCTCAACCTCAGAACCAACATCTGAATCCAGTAATGTCTGGGCATCAGAGTAACTTCCGCTCTCCGCCCCCTTTGTTCTGAATTCTCAGACAAGCTTTATAAATTCTGCATTTTGAATGGCTGTAGAGAAGCCTCTCTCTAGGCTCATGTTCCTGTCATCCTCAACCTCAGAACCAACATCTGAATCCAGTAATGGCTGGGCATCAGACTAAGTTCCGCTCTCCGCCCCTTTTTTCTGAATACTCAGACAAGCTTTATAAATTCTGCATTTTGAATGGCTGTAGAGAAGAGAAGACTGCAGATAAACAGGTGCAACTTATGTAGGAGGATTTGTTTAATCTCCGTGTATCACCTGAGGCTGGCCACTTTACTTTGTATATGGAAGGGTTTACAACCACTTTAAGTCTAAATTCAATCAAACAAAAGGAGCCGGCTTCGCCTCTTACCTGTGTCGCAGGATCTTTTGGTCGGCGTAGTTAAAGAGACATGAACTGTGTCTGTGCAGGGCCCACCTGAAACCAAGAGACACAAGTCAATACGGAGTCAAAACAGACTGATCAATATATCATATGCCAATCACATTTAGTTTGCCTAAAAAGGAACAGTAGTCTACTTTTATTAATTTTTTTCAATTTTGTGCATTTTTTTATGCTACATTAAAAATAAATAATCAAAATAAAATAAAGATTTTAAATATTAATGGTAAAAAAGTTAGAAAAAAATGGAATAATAGCTGATAGAAATAAGGGGGGGGAGGGGGGATTTTTGGACTTTAGATGAAGCACAATTAAGTGCCTCCAACCCTAGTTCAAGTAGACAAAAAAGGGGGACTTTAAAAGAGGCTATTGAAATTGTGGAGGTAAAAAGGTTGTAAAATATTTTATTTGTGACATAGATATAAAACAAGTGGAAAAGTACCGTAATTTCATACATATACATATAACATATACATATAACATGCACAAGGCATGAGCATCATGGATAAATGAATGCATACATATCGGCTTGACAGCACATAATCATAACAAATAAATTATATATATATATATATATATATATATATATATATATAATGTTTATATATATATACACACACACACACACACGTCTAAAAGCGGCATTCGGCAAATTGATGAGAGGTATAAAAAGTCTTTGAACATGATTAGTTGTAAATATAGTACATAGTATCTTCCTGATAGGCATGTAGATGCATCCTGAATTTCCGACGCGTTTCATGTAAAAAAACACTTCCTCAGGGGGCGGATGCTACAAGTGGTCTAAAAAGGAACAAAGTATAATTAATCTATTGAGCACAACAGGGAAAGGCAAATTGCCAATCCTGAGTACTTACATGAGATAAAATAACACGATGTATGATGGATATGGGGCACAGGGCCAATGGGTTGCCTCTCCTGGGAGCTGAGGTAGTATTGAGCGGCGAGGTAGCAGGGCGCAACACACTGAACATCCACTAGACACAGATTGCCGATCTCCTTAATGTATCAGAGTGATAAACATGAGTAGTGACCACCGAGTATAATAATAGCTGAGAGGGAGAAGGGGTGGTAGGAGTGAATTAGGGCTGATTATGATGGTTCACTAAGGATTTTAAAGGTTATATATAATAATTAATAATATATAAAAAAATTTTTTTTACTTATAAGTTATCTTTAAAGCAGAAAAAGTGAAGTCCCGCTGGTCCGTAGCCTGTCCCAGGAGGCTGCAGGATCGTTCACAGAGCGCTGCGTGAGCTTGTGCATTGTGCAGTGGGAGGGAAGGCTGTGGTACCACAGCAGGCTTCCATATCCAAGGTGGAAGCGCCAAGAACCCACACCAGTAAGAAGAACCGGATGTGGGAAGACAACACTGGTCTCCAGGCACTGGTAAGTATCTAAAAAAAAAAAAAAGTTCCTCTTTGATGCCATATGCAGATCGAGGTTTGTACCTTTGATCTACAGTACATGTGCATCAACCAGTAAATAATGTGTAACATTATTATTATTATTATTATTATAATACAGGATTTATATTACGCCAACAGTTTGCACAGCGCTTTACAGTACACTTACAATACAAATCAATACAGGAGGGATCAGAGGGCCCTGCTCGTTACAATCTAGAATCAATAGACTGTTACATTGTATTTACTCAATGACAGACTAACTTCAAATATCATTTTACAGGAGGCTGCATTTTGACAGGCAATCCTGCTGTTTAAAGCAAAACAATTCCCGGCTGTCATTTTGACAGCCAGCAATAGCGACAAGGGGAGAGGAACCAAGCTGGGTTTTTAAGGGCATATCTCTTACATCAAAAATGCTCAAGTAGTTAAAGTGGTAGTAAAGTCTTGGAAAAAAATGTTTTAAAAAAATCCTGTCCATGCAAGTTGATGTCATAATGGGCTAGTATGCATGGCATACTAGCCCATTACCAAAGACTTATCTTAAAATGAAGACCTCCAGGGGCACGCTGTCACCACTGACAGGGCTTCCATTTTCACCCGGTCTTCTGTTCAGGTTTGCAGGGCTCCGGACAATTGAATGGGCGAGCCGCAGTGAAGTCACTCCCCCATACACGAGCACAGGAGCCACAGCGCTCTAAAGGAACGACATACTCAGCATGCCCTCCCTTCAGAGCACAGTGTGCATGAGCCTGTGATGTCGCCGGCTGCAGAAATAGTGAATATCCCCTAAACGGTGCACTTTTAGGAGATATTCCTTGTTTTATTATATGCGCTATATATATATATATATATATATATATATATATATATATATATATATATATATATATATATATATATATATATATATAATTTTAAGCCCTGGAACCATGACCAATCACAGAGATCAAATGTCAAGAGTACCCAATGGCTTTCATTCATAGCCATTCATGTTATACTGTTGTACTCTCTGGGATTGGTCATGGTGATCACATGGTACAGGGACCACAGTGGACCTGTACCATGTGACAGCTGTGGCCAATCACTGCTATCACAATAGTACACAATGGCACATGAATGGATGGCATTCATAAAAATGATTGCTTATAACAGTGATCTGATCATTACTGTAACAAGCAATAATTTTTTTGAATGGCAACCAAACAGTGATCAGATCATCATTGTAATACGCAATTATAGTGAAAAAATGTTTTACAAAATTCTGATCACCTACCTATAGCAGTACAGTGTAACTATGGTCACAGTATGAAAAAAAAATTGTAAAAAATAAATCTAAAAAAAAAAAAAAAAAATGTAAAATGTTAAAATTGAGAAAAGAAAAATTATATATTTTTTTTACATACTGTCAACAGTCAGTATTCCTGATCACCAGTCATATGCTGATGATGCTGTACTGCACTGGTGACAGTATGTAAAAAAAAAAATTGTATTTTATTTTTTAATTTTCCAAACAATTGTGACAAAAAAATTACAGCTTCAAAAAAACTGACCATGCCTCTCACTAAATAGTTTTGCACTGACTATCTTCCAAAAGGGGGGCATTTGGGGCCTCAAGTTTTATAACATTAACTAAGAAAAAGTGTTTTTTTTTCCCCCAAAATTTTCAGTGGTTTTTCGTTTATACAGTGGGGGAAAAAAATATTTGTTCTCCTGCTGATTTTGTACATTTGCCCACTGACAAAGAAATGATCAGTCTAAGGCCTTGCTTTGAAGTGTAAACTAGCCCTTAGGGCTCATTTACACTTGCTTCGGCTTCAACAAAGATTAACAGCTAGTTTACACTTGCTTCAAAACAAAGCTTCGGACAGGCTTTGTTAAAGCTCTCTGAACGCTAGTCAAAGCTCCTGTCACTAAATAAAATGGTTAGCTTGCAGTCCTGTTTACACCTTGCTTTTGCTTTGCTTCAAAAATTATACCTCATGTAGCTTCAGTGGTGCTTCAAAGCGTCTTCAAAGCCTCCATAGAAGTCTATGGCAAAGCTCGCTTGAAACCCCACCGAAGCCCCACCAAAGCCTCATCGGAGCACCAAGCAAAAGCAAGGTGTAAACAGGACTGTAAGCTAACCATTTTATTTAGTGACAGGTGCTTTGACTGGCGTTCAGAGAACTTTAACAAAGCCTGACTGAAGTCTTGTTTTGAAGCAAGTGTAAACTAGCCCTTAAAGTGTGACAGCGCCGAAAGCTGAAAAATTGGCCTGGCAGGGAAGGGGGTGAAAGCACCCGGTATTGAAGGGGTTAAAGACACCACCAGCACTCTTAGGCAATAAGAAAGTCACTTGACACTATTTAAATGTTTTGTGAACACTGTAGAGCTTAATCCTCTCCAAGATAAGACAGAAAAAATGTCCTCACATAGACTGAGGAGCAGGTTTTGGAGTATCCCCCCCCCCCCCCGCCTTCCCCCGACTTTATCGTAGTATAGTACAGTATACATTTACAAGTGAGCTTCTGAATAGTTTGAACACATAAGTGACAGACCGAAGGTGTCTGATTTCACATGCAACCATTGTATATGCATCTGATAAACGCAGTAAGCAAACCGAGACTAGACAATGTTTATCCGCCGCCTCTGTAGCTCCCCGTTAAACAATCTGGCGGATTAGCAGGTCTCTGAAGCTTCTGAAATGAGAGAAACGCCAGATTTGTAATGCAAATTGCCTAATGAAGCAGCGGGAGGGCGCAGAGTTTATTTCTGGTAAGGAGACTGACGCCGTTCATTATTAATGTTCACGCTGTGCGATTCGCCAGGCCCTCCCTAAAGATAACCTCACCTGAATCTCCATTACTTCACCGCCGACAAGGGGACGGCAGCATTTATATCACCTAATTAATGAGGTTGAAATGGACTTGGGGGAGCCTAATTACCCAAAAACATGTGATCGGTGAGCACGAGAGCGGCAGATATCATCACAGTGCCCACTTATGGAATAAGTCAAAAGATTTTATATAGCTAAAGGATGTAGAGGTCATACAGTGGTTCTTCAACTCAACTTTTAAGACCAGCATGTTCCTATGACTAATCAGGACCTCCTTCCACCTGCTGGTGACCCCTCTAGTGATCTATAGATCTATATAGAGGAATCAGGACCTCCTTCCACCTACTGGTGACTCCTCTAGTGATCTATAGATCTATATAGAGGAATCAGGACCTCCTTCCACCTACTGGTGACTCCTCTAGTGATCTATAGATCTATATAGAGGAATCAGGACCTCCTTCCTCCTGCTGATGACCCTCCAGTGATATAAAGATCTATATAGAGGAATCAGGACCTCCTTCCTCCTGCTGGTGATCCCTCTAGTGATATAAAGATCTATATATGGAATCAGGATCTCTTTCCTCTGGCTGGTGAGCCCTCTAGTAATATAAAGATCTATATAGAGGAATCAGGACCTCCTTCCTCCTGCAGGTGCTCCTTCTAGTGATCTATAGATCTATATATAGAGCGATCAGGACCTCCTTCCTCCTGCTGGTGACCCCTCTAGTGATATAAAGATCTATATAGCGGAATCAGGATCTCTTTCCTCCTGCTGGTGATCCCTCTAGTGATATAAAGATCTATATAGAGGAATCAGGACCTCCTTCCTCCTGCTGGTGACCCCTCTAGTGATATAAAGATCTATATAGAGGAATCAGAACCTCCTTCTTCCTGCCGGTGATCCCTCTAGTGGTATAAAGATCTATATAGAGGAATCAGGACCTCCTTCCTCCTGCTGATGAGCCCTCCAGTGATATAAAGATCTATCTATGGAATCAGGACCTCCTTCCTTTCTCCTGGTGATCCCTCTAGTGATGTAAAGATCTATATAGAGGAATCAGGACCTCCTTCCTTCTCCTGGTGATCCCTCTAGTGATACTTAAAGATCTATATAGAGGAATCAGGACCTCCTTCCTCCTGCTGGTGACCCCTCTAGCAATATAAAGATCTATATAGAGGAATCAGGACCTCCTTCCTCCTGCTGGTGATCCTTCTACGGATAATAAACTGAGGCCAGAGTGTAATTGGCAAAATTGGCTCCCTCAGAATGACTCTAGCCATTGGCACTGCCCTGGTTTGGTCCATTTTTCAAAGTAAACTTTATCCTTTAAATTCGTGAAAAAATAGCAGTATTTTAGCACATTGTTTTCACATGTCATTATCATCAAACTGCTCTACAACCAGATATGACTGGGAAAGAATGTCTCTTCTCTGAAGTGTCACTGAATATTTTACATGAACCTCATTTTAATGGATCAAAAAAAAGAAACAAACAAAAAAAAAAAAAACTCTCTTTGTACCCGACTAGATGAAACTGACCATAAGGTTTATTAGTGTGTAGTTTATGGCACATATTTGTTATATAAAATGTGTTTTTCTAAACATTTAAATGGTAAGTGCTTACAAGCAGAACACTTATCTGGGCCTAACCTTAAGAACGGCAGGGACAATTATATTCCAATGGAAATTACTACATTTCTCCAACAAACAGAGAGATTGCGCAAGTGCTCAAAATTTGCTCTGAGGCTCAGAAGTTTAGAGCTGGGTCTAGGATGTTCACGGAAAATATTCTAATCTATTCAATGCAGATGTAGCAATAAAGACTAAATAAAAAGTATGGATGCTGGATATGGATATGGATCTGGTGTATCAGTAGATCTTTTATTGATCTGAAGAGGAAACATTCAGTGTTTGGGAAACGTTGATCACAACACAACCAACAGAGAGAACATTGGGATATCAGATCAACCACCATTATTGAGAAAAGGCCAAAGAGTGCTCCATTCCCAGGAGAGGGTCAAAACTGTTCTAATGTATGGACAGGAAAAAAGAGATCTTGAAGAGAGCTCCCCTTCCAGAATAGATCGAAGAGAAGCTCCACACCTAGGACAGGACCAAAGAGGGCTCAACAATCAGGACATGGCCAAGTAGAGTTTCCCTCCCAGGACGAGATCAATGAGAACTCCTCTAACAGAATGGGACAGAGGACAGCACCCCTCACAGGATGGGACCAAAGAGAGCTACACTCACAGGATGGGACAGAGGAGACCCCCCACAAAGGATGAGACCGAGGAGACCCCCCCTCACATGATGGACTGAGGAGAGGTCACAAGATGGAACCAAAGCGAGCTCCCCTTCCACTGGACCAAAATCCCATCCCAGTTCAGGACTTAGGAGAGTTACCTGCCAGGATGGTAAACCCTTTTTTGGCTAAGAGCATCAAATAGTGCCAACGTGTATGGGGGAAAGGCCTCCCCCTTCTTCAGGGCTTAAGCAGTGGAGGTTATTACAATCACGATGAGATGCAATAGAAGACTTATGTTAGGGCTCAATAAAGAAGACTGTGAAATTTTGAACTGCCGGCAGGGTTTGCCCTATCACACTCATACACACACCAGACACCTCCCAGGTCCGGACTGAGGAGAGCCCCCCCCCAGGACAAGGCCAAATAATGCCCCTCTCCCAGATTAGGACCAAAGAATACCTCCCCCCTCAGGCTCCATGCACACTGGGCTTAAAAAAACTCCAGTTCCCTTGGTAGAACATAAGTACAAAGTTTCAGAGAGTTTTGCAGTTTTTTTCTGCCAGAAAGCTTCAATCAGATACGCAAACCAGAGGTTTTTTTTTCCTGCCTCTAAACGTTGAGCTCAAAATATGCCTGTACTCATCCTAATGTGCATGGACACGTTCTTCGTTTCACGTCCCGGAGCTGCGGCGCGCGCTGGGGGATTCCCCTTCCCCACGATGTGACGCGGGGGGGAGGGGCTTCCTCCACTGCGCGTCGACGTCATGCCGCTCGTGCCGGCGGCTTGGCGTCCTTGTGGCGTACATTAGCCGGCCGGTTAGCTTACCATCTCCAGCGCTCGGGGGGGGCCTGTCATAATGCTTTTGGTTGAATGGCTTGGTGCACCCGGCCATCTTCACCATTGTGCCTCCCTTGCCCCCATGTTCTGCTGGTGCATGACGTTGGGGGCTCGTTTGTGGCGGCGCGTCCCGCCTGAGCCTCCCACCATGGTTTCTTCTGATCATCTTCCTCTCTGGCAATCACATGTATCATGGCATTCTCGCCTCCATTCACCTTGCAGCAGGTAAATTTTCTTTTCACCATTCTCAATATCTCTTCTTCTTTTTCTTTCTCCTTTTGTTCCCCTAGTTTCTCTCTTTTCTCTGGTCGTTTCTCACTCTCCCTTTTCTCCTTCTTTCCCTTTCCTTTCACCTTTTCCCACTTACCTCACACTCTGGGGACAACCGCCCCACTTGTCCCCTTTCTCTCATCTCACTACTCACCATTGCCATTCCCCTCTGTGACCCATCTGGGGTGGTGCTTGGGCTGTTGGTGTGTCGCCCGGATTGGCCCCCTCAGCTCCGAGGCGTGGTACCATTGGCTGGCCTGACCTGCGGGGCCCCGCCGCCTGTGCGCAAGTATATGTGTGTAAGTTTGATGGGTTAAATGTACTATGTGGGAGACATACTCTACATTTGCCCACCATTTTCCCTTAATCTTTCCCCTTTTAAATATGACTGTTTTCCATATCCCTAGGTAACCCTTGGTTTTGCTCCTGACGAGTGGCTATAAGGTCCCGAAACGCGTAGAGCTTACAACTACCCATAGGTGTACCCCACTAATAATCATGTATGAACGTTCCATTTTATTTGTGTTCCCGTTCTGTAACCTTTTTCATTTGACACTTGAATGTGTCATATATTTGTGATTTTTAGCTATTTAACGGTTTATGTAATTGTAACCCAAGTCCTTGTTGGAATGTATAGAGTAATAACAGTAGCTATGTGCAATAAAACTATGTGATTATAAGACCATTTTGAATACAATAAAACCTGTTTTTTACCTAATTTTTGTATTTGCCCCCGTGTGCCTCATTTAAAGTCCCGCCCTTTGCTCTCTTTTTCGTATATATTGAACTGGGATGGAGGAGGGGATCTGAACGCCCCCTACTAAACCTCATTTAAAGTCCCAAATTTCTGTTCTGTTTGTGCATGGACACATAGGATAACATTGAGCTGCTTCTTCAGGGCGAACACAAAACTCTTGTAGAAGCAGTGATTTTTAAGCCAGTGTGCATGGAGCCTTACAGGATGAAACAGGGGAGCTTCCATACCAGAACAGGACTGGAGGGTGCTCCCTTCACAGGATGGAACAGAGGAGAGTTCTCCTCCCAGGACAGGGCTGAGGAGAAGCCCCTCTCAGGATGGGACCAATGAGATTTGCCCTCCCAAAATTGGACTGAAAAGAGCTTGCCTCCCAGGGTGGGACTAACAGACAGTTCCCCACTCAGGATGATATAAGGAGAGCTCCCTACCAGGGAAGGGGCTAAAGAAAGCTCCCTCCCCAGGATAGGACTGGAGAGAGCTTCACTTCCAGGACAGGACTAAACAAAATAAAATTTACAGAATGTGGTCAGGAAAAGTCGGGAGAATCCTATTTCCAGAAAAGAACCAAGGGAGTTTCAATGCCAGGACAAGACCAAGAAAACCATTACTTCTAGGCCTCACCAAAATAAGTATTTACAGGACATAACCAAGAAGTGCTTCACTTCTAGCACAAGAATTACAACATGAATCAAGCTAGGCGAGTCTTGCAGCATCACTACCTCGATCAGCCATTCTTAACCAGGGTTCCTTAAGAGGTTACTAGAGGTTCCTTGAGCTTTGGCCGATTGACCTCCCATCTGATGGTGCCTTCATAGTTCCAGGGCCAAAGCTATTTGGCAAAACCAGCAGCATGACCCAATTATGTTTTTAGCTGTCTGTAAGGGTGACATTCTGACCACCACTGTAAGGTCTGCGTTCTTGATAAGGATCAAAATGTAAGTGGCCTTTTTTTCCCCATTGACTCCCGATTAACTGGTTTTAGGAAAGAGACCTGATAATTATTTTAGGGGTTCCTCTGAGGTAAAAGGTTGAGAAAGGCTGACCTAGATCATGGGATCGAAGAGCATCGGATATAAAACCATCTAGGGCACAGTGGAGAACTACACTACAAAAATAGGATAAACTTCATTGTGGGTTTCAGTTTACAGGACAAGGCCACGAAGAGTGTCTATAAATGCACCAGAAAGTATTCTGTTCCTGAAAAATCTACCTGAGAGGGTGAAACAAAACACCAAGTTCTGAAGGTCAGGAAATCCGCAGAAATGTTTCGGAATTTCTGAGATGGTGCCAAGCTGTGCTCAGCACTGGTATGCCTACAAATAACATCCGACATGCTGGGCCAGATAAGTCACACACAGAAAATACAGGCCTAGGGCCCAATCCAAAGAAAGCCCTGCCATGTTTGTTTATCCCATATCTTTTGTTAGCGTTCAAGCATCTCCTTCCAACGTGACACAGAGATGCTCCATACATCACCAAAATGTCCCCCAAGATACACCACAAATAAAACGCTGACACTTTAATGTGATACACTCCACATTATATAGCCAAATTAATCCCTTTATTACATTTATTGACAAAGGCCACGAATATCCAGTCCTGCTCTTGGCTAAACAATGCAGCTGGAGCACCCCAGGATGGCATGCCGAGGAGAAGAGAATTTCTTCCAACGTTTATAAAATTAGTCTATAGACAAACTCTGTTCCCAAGGGGTCCTCGCAGTTTTGCAGGTCGGACTTTTCTCTCTTTTCCTTCTCGCAGTATTTTTAAGCCAGCCTGCAAATCAATTCTGGCCCCCATCCAGCGGGTCCATCGCTCCCCACGTCACGTACGTGCTCTCAAGAGATCTTGTTAAGCCAACGGGCCAATTCAATGTATTCACCGCATAAGCGTGAAGCACAGATTTTACTGAGGACGGGTTAAGATAAATGGATAGCCTTAGTAACTGCTTCTCTGTTGCAGCTTTGATAATTGGATGGCGTTTCAAACAGGGAGACAAATTAAGGCTGCTGTTTAACAACGCCGGCGTAAGTCGACTCTTTCGGTACTGGGAATGCGAACAAGTATGACCTTCAACTAAAATATTTTCATTTAGCAGCTAGAACAAAGAGGGGGAAGAAGGCATCTGTTGTCTTACGCTTCGTTGTGTAGAAAGATTTAAAGCCTTTGTTTTAGGCTCTTGGAAGTTTTTTGTCGAAGAAGTGTTATGTAGGGATATGAACTTCATTGCATGGAAAGCTTTATGTGCAGCTCTGTGACGCTGGATGGGCCAACTGGGGACTTAGTAAAAGCCACCTCAACTGTGCAGAAGTCCTAAATCGCTTTTTTAAAATGGGCCAATGCAAAAAGCTATATTAACAACGCTGGAGAACAACAAAAGGCTCCTCTGTGTCACTGCCAATGCCATATCCCATTACCATGTGATGTGCAAACTTCCTGTACCTTCCCTTGCGGCAGTGGCGGCTGGTGTTCAAATTTTTGGGGGGCGGGGTTGACGGGGAATTGGGCAACAAACAAACCTGGCCCCCTCACTCGCAGTACCCCCCCTCCATGGCCTTACCTTATCCTTAGCTGTCAATCTTGATGAGCCAGTGTTTGGGGAGACCAAGAAGTCCCCAGGTTGATGTTGTTGCTTGGCTCCGGGCGGCCTCCTCTCACTGTTGTAGAGGTGCGGGTAGGAGGACGATGACGAGGTGGTGGTGATGGTGCTGGATCCAGGGTAGGGCTCCTGGAAGAGGCTGTTGCTGCCTCTCCACCTGCTGCTCCTCGCTGCACACCTTGCGGAGAGAAGAGCCGGGGGCTGTTTGTCCTCCCAAACAGAAAGCGGGTCCTGAGACCAGATTGGCCTGGAGGAGAAGCAGGAAGACATTAGCGAATATTATTTCGCTAACGTCACACAACTGGGTGGGCTCGGGACCCGCCCTTTTTGAAGCCAATTAGAGCCTCAGGCTCTAATCATGTGCTTTAAAAAACAAAAACAAAGACCCCCCACATTCTATGCATCTGGAGCCTTGCATGGAGATTGGGGGGGGGGGGGTGGCACCCCTTACGAGCGTGCCGCCACTGCCTTACGGAGCCAAATACTTCATTTGTGTCTCATATGCTCCCCCTTCCAGACACTGCAGCTCACAGTGGTTTCAGCAAAGGCAGAACTGTGTATCCAGAGAAAGCAATGGGAAGGACTAAGTGTGGCCAGGTGCTGACTAATGAGTTGTTAGCTGTAACAATGTTGACAGCTACACCCTCTACAACACCTTCTCACTCCACTTAGAGAAAGCAGACACAGCTTACATGAGGGTGGCAACTTTGATCTGGAATCAGGAGCAATGCAGCATCATTGCCACCCCATCACAAGAGGCTCCATTAGGTGGCAGAATCAATAGGCATTTCTGGGACTTTGACCTGGTAGTACGAGAGAACCAAGATGAACACATACAGTGCCTTGAAAAAGTATTCATACTCCTTGAAATTTTCCACATTTTTATCATGTTACAACCAAAAAGGTAAATGTATTTTTTGGGGATTTTATGTGTATATTTTATCATTGTAGCTCTGGTTGTATGTTTAGGGTTGTTGTCCTGCTGGAAGGTGAACATATTCCCCAGTCTCAAGCCTTTTGCAGATTCTAGCAGGTTTTGCCCTGTATTTGGCTCCATCCATCTTGCCATCAACTCTGACCAGCTTTCCTGTACTTGCTGAAGAAAAGCATCCCCAAAACATGATGCTGCCACCACCATGTTTCACGGTGGGGGTGGGGTTTTCAGGGTGGTGTGCAGCGTTAGTTTTCCACCACACATAGCATTTTGCTTTTAGGCCAAAAAGTTCAACTTTGGTCTCATCTGACCAGAGCACCTTCTTCCACGTATGCTGTGTCCCCCACATGGCTTCTTGCAAACTGCAAACAGGACTTCAACAATAGCTCTCTAGATTTGTGGAGAGCACGACTAATAGTTGTCCTGTGGACAGATTCTCCCACCTGAGCTGTGGATCTCTGCAGCTCCTCCAGAGTTACCATGGACCTCTGATGCTACTCTGATGAATGCTCTCCTTGCCCGGCCGGTCAGTTTAGGTGGACGGACATGTCTTGGTAGGTTTGCAGTTGTCCCATACTCTTTCCATTTTCCGATGATGGATTGAACAGAGCTCCATGAGATGTTCAAAGCTTGGGAGATTTTTTTATAACCTAACCCTGCTTTATACTTCTCCACAACTTTATCCCTGACCTGTCAGGTGTGTTCCTCGGCCTTTATGATGCTGTTTGTTCACCAAGGTTCTCTAACAAACCTCTGAGGGCTTCACAGAACAGCTGTATTTATACAGAGATTAAATTACACACAGGTGGACTCTATTTACTAATTAGGTGACTTCTGAAGGCAATTGGTTCCACTCGATTTTAGTTAGGGGTATCAGAGTAAAGGGAGCTGAATACAAATGCCCATCACCCTTTTCACATAATTATTTGTAAAAAATGTTGAAAACCATTTATCATTTTCCTTCCACTTCACAATTATTTGTGTTGGTCTATCACATAAAATCCCAATAAAATACATTTATGTTTTTGGTTGTGACATGACAAAATGTGCAAAATTTCAAGGGGTATGAATACTTTTTCAAGGCACTGTAAAGCCATTGATTTAACGGTTTTAAAAAACAAATAGTTACATTCCTGGAATACTGGGATTGCTAACCGTCACATTTGCTCGTGTCCTCAACCAAACCGTCACTCATCAAGTGGCTGGTGTCATAACTGATCACACGTTTCGTTTTAGTGCTCGGATACAGTTAAAGTGGAGTTCCACCCACTTTTACAACTCTTCAGCATCCCTCACTAAACTGTGCACTGTGAACAAATTGGATATTTTTTTATTTTTTTTCTCAGCACCTACTGTATATCTGCTGTATTCATTTTTCACTTCCTCCTCCCTGGCCGCGGCCCATCGCATCATTTCCTGTTTGCAATGCCTTCTGGGAAGGGGCGGCAACTTCCTCTGAAACTGCCGTTGCTATGGAAACCTGACCTGAAACCTATTACACTGCTTGTGCTGCACTGAGCATGTGCGAGATCTGCAAGGATGAGATCCAGGAAGAAATACAGTCTGGCTTCAGATGCCCACACTTAAGATGGCCACGGCCTGCTGTAAGTTTATAAAATAACAAATTACTGCTATAAACTAAAAAAACAGACCTTAGTTTACAGACTAACTTTACTAGAATACATTAAACTTGTGTATTATAGGGGTATTTTTATTCAAAAAGTATCATTTCGGCCGGAACACCACTTTAAGTTCTGCTTTAAAAAGAAAAAAAAAAGATTGTTCTTTATAGTCTATCAATTCTACATTCTGTTTGCTTCTCTGATCCCAACTGTGAAAACCATGAACTTGTAGAAGACAAAATGTCCAAACAGCGGAATTTTTTTTTTTTTTGGACTGATCGCTCTGTCCTAGCATTGCGAGGAGCGGCGACCCCGTCCACCGGAGTCATCTTGGAACCAGGTAGCTGGCACTGGCAGGCGTCTGTTTCGGCCTCTCCTGCTAATGAGATCACTTAAGAAAAATGGATTTGTCAATGGCGGGGATGGCAATGTACTGGTCGCTCTGTAATAAACAGCGTTCTGCGTGACTTTCGGGAAAAAAAAAAAGTGTGAACAATATTAAGCTGGGGAGTTCATCCACTTTGCCAGCTTCTGCAGATTTATTGGGCTTTCTCACTCCCCTTAATTAACATGACATTTACATAACAGCAGCTCATTAATTTCAGGCCACAGGCACCCGGGGCTAATTAGTAATGCGTTACCCTCTTTTGAAACAGGTTGTCAAATTTGTTCTATTAACAACATCATCATCAACCGAGTGTTAATAATTTTATCTTTTTTTTTTTTTTTTTTCTGAAGTAAATTGTCCCCTCTTCCTCGTCTACCTGCTGACAACGCCGACCCTTCTAAGAGGCCAACTGAGTCTCCAATTTGTTATTTTATCTTGTTGGGAGTCTGCTGGGAGTTCAAGCCTCTCCAGAGGAAGAGAAGTTGGTCTGGTCCTCCAGGGAATGATGGTCGGGCCTAATAAATATTCAGAGTGGATCCGACTATGATAAGGAGACCGCTCTGAAAATGTAAAAATACGGAAACTATGTCCATGAAGGAAAGTCATCCTTCAAAATTTGGACCTTGCCGCAGTTCACGAATTGCATAAATTAGCCATTTTCGGCTGACTTTTAAAGCCCAACTGCGGGCAAAACCAAAAAATGTTTTCCTATGCAGAGGGTTAACTGCTCGATTTGTCCAGGGGAAGAGGAGAAAGCTTATATTCAGCCGATCCTCCAATCCACCGGCAACCGTGCTCCCCCACGATCCAGCGATGGACTGTTTCTGATGTCCTCGCTTCCACAGCCAGTCTACAGTGAGGGGAAAAGGTACAGTGGCTTGCGAAAGTATTCGGCCCCCTTGAACTTTTCAACCTTTTGTCACATTTCAGGCTGCAAACATAAAGATATAAAATTTAAATTTTTTGTGAAGAATCACCAACAAGTGGGACACAATTGTGAAGTGGAACGAAATCTTTTGGATTTTTGAAACTTTTTTAACTAATAAAAAAATGAAAAGTGGGGCGTGCAAAATTATTCGGCCCCCTTGCGTTAATACTTTGTAGAGCCACCTTTTGCTGCGATTACAGCTGCAAGTCGCTTGGGGTATGTCTCTATCAGTTTTGCACATCGAGAGACTGAAATTCTTTCCCATTCTTCCTTGCAAAACAGCTCGAGCTCAGTGAGGTTGGATGGAGAGCGTTTGTGAACAGCAGTTTTCAGCTCTTTCCACAGATTCTCGATTGGATTCAGGTCTGGACTTTGACTTGGCCATTCTAACACCTGGATACGTTTATTTGTGAACCATTCCTTTGTAGATTTTGCTGTATGTTTGGGATCATTGTCTTGTTGGAAGATAAATCTCCGTCCCAGTTTCAGGTCTTTTGCAGACTCCAACAGGTTTTCTTCCAGAATGGTCCTGTATTTGGCTGCATCCATCTTCCCCTCAATTTTAACCATCTTCCCTGTCCCTGCTGAAGAAAAGCAGGCCCAAACCATGATGCTTCCACCACCATGTTTCACGGTGGGGATGGTGTGTTGAGTGTGATGAGCTGTGTTGCTTTTACGCCAAACATATCGTTTTGCATTGTGGCCAAAAAGTTCGATTTTGGTTTCATCGGACCAGAGCACCTTCTTCCACATGTTTGGTGTGTCTCCCAGGTGGCTGGTGGCAAAATTTAGAGGAGACTTTTTATGGATATCTTTGAGAAATGGCTTTCTTCTTGCCACTCTTCCATAAAGGGCAGATTTGTGCAGTGTACGACTGATTGTTGTCCTATGGACAGACTCTCCCACCTCAGCTGTAGTTCTCTGCAGTTCATCCAGAGTGATCATGGGCCTCTTGGCTACATCTCTGATCAGTCTTCTCCTTGTCTGAGCTGAAAGTTTAGAGGGACAGCCAGGTCTTGGTAGATTTGCAGTGGTCTGATACTCCTTCCATTTCAAAATGATCGCTTGCACAGTGCTCCTTGGGATGTTTAAAGCTTGGGTAATCTTTTTGTATCCAAATCCGGGTTTAAACTTCTCCACAACAGTATTACGGACCTGCCTGGTGTGTTCTTTGGTCTTCATGATGCTCTCTGCGCTTTCAACAGAACCCTGAGACTATCACAGAGCAGGTGCATTTATACAGAGACTTGATTACACACAGGTGGATTCTATTTATCACCATCAGTCATTTAGGACAACATTGGATCATTCAGAGATCCTCGCTGAACTTCTGGAGTTAATTTGCTGCACTGAAAGTAAAGGGGCCGAATAATTTTGCACGCACCACTTTTCAGTTTTTTAATTGCTAAAAAAGTTTAAAATATCCAATAGATTTTGTTCCACTTCACAATTGTGTCCCACTTGTTGGTGATTCTTCACAAAAAATAAAAATTTTATATCTTTATGTTTGAAGCCTGAAATGTGGCAAAAGGTTGAAAAGTTCAAGGGGGCCGAATACTTTCGCAAGGCACTGTATTTGATCCCCCTGCTGATTTTGTACGTTTGCCCCACTGACAAAGAAACGATCAGTCTATAATTTTAATGGCAGGTTTATTATAACAGTAAGAGACAGAATAATAACAAAAATATCCAGAAAAACGCATTTCAAAAAAGTTATAGATTGATTTGCATTTTAATGAGTGAAATAAGTATTTGATCCCTTCGCAAAACATGACTTAGTACTTGGTGGTAAAACCCTTGTTGGCAATCACAGAGGTTTAAACGTTTCTTGTAGTTGGCCACCAGGTTTGCACACATCTCAGGAGGGATTTTGTCCTCTTTGCTGATCCTCTCCAAGTCATTAAGGTTTCCAGGATGACGTTTGGTAACTCGAACCTTCAGATCCCTCCACATATTTTCTATGGGATTAAGGTCTGGAGACTGGCTAGGCCACTCAAGGACTATAATGTGCTTTTTCGTGAGCCACTCCCCTGTTGCCTTGGCCGTGTGTTTTGGGTCATTGTCATGCTGGAACACCCATCCACCACCCATTTTCAATGCCCCGGCTGAGGGAAGGAGGTGCTTATCCAAGATTTGACGGTACATGGGGCCCCGTCCATCGCCCCTTTGATGCAGTGAAGTTGTCTTGTCCCTTTAACAGGTAAACAAACCCAAAGCATAATGTTTCCACCTCCATGTTTGATGGTGGGGATGGTGCTCTTGGGGTCATAGGACCTCCATGTATGAGGGTGGGGGATGGTGCTCTTGGGGTCATAGGACCTCCATGTATGACGGTGGGGGATGGTGTTCTTGGGGTCATAGGCAGCATTCCTCCTCCTCCAAACACACCGAGTTGACTTGATGCCACAGAGCTTGATTTTGGTCTCATCTGACCACCACACTTTCACCCAGTTCTCCTCGGAATCATTCAGATGTTCTTTAGCAAACTTCAAACGGACCTGTACATGTGAATTCTTGAGCAGGAGGACCTTGCGGGGGCTGCAGGATTTTAGTCCTTCCCATGTAGTGTGTTACCGATTGTTTTCTTGGTGACTATGGTCCCAGCTGAGATCATTGACAAGGTCCTCCCGTGTTGTTCTGGGCTGATTCCTCACCGTTCTCATGATCTTTGATACTCCATGAGGTGAGATCTTGTATGGAGCCCCAGACCGAGGGAGATTGACAGTTATTTTGTGTTACTTCCATTTGCAAATAATCGCACCAACTGTTGTCACCTCTCACCAAGCTGCTTGGTGATGGTCTTGTAGCCCATTCCAGCCTTGTGTAGGTCTACAATCTTGTCCCCGACATCCTTGGACAGCTCTTTGGGGTCTTGGCCATGGTGGAGAGATTGGAATCTGATGGATTGCTTCTGTGGACAGGGGTCTTTTATACAGGTAACAAGCAGAGATTAGGAGCACTCCCTTTAAAAGAGTGCTCCTAATCTCAGCTCGTTACCTGTATAGAAGACACCTGGGAGCCAGAAGTCTTGCTGATTGATCGGGGATCAAATACTTATTTCACTCATTAAAATGCCAATCAATTTATAACTTTTTTTGAAATGTGTTTTTCTGGATATTTTTATTAGTCTGTCTCTCTTCTGTCTGTTAAAATAGACCGACCATTACAATTATAGAATGATACTTTCTTTTTTCTTCTATACTTTTTCCCCTCACTGTATGTACCACCAATTTAAGTAGAGGACTTTTTTAGTCCTTTCCTACCATAACCTGTATGGTTACACTGTCTCATTGGATCACAAGCTCTCCTCCATAGAAGTCATGGTTTCCATACACTGCACTGCTGATGGCGCCGAAAGCCTGAAACAGCTGTGTGCAGTTTGCAATAAATGGCTCTGTAATTCTGGATAGTTATTTTTATTTTTAAGTTTACAGATATTTGCATGCTATGCTGGAGATCTCTTATTGAATACACATGTATCTGCTATAACCAAATATACACTATATTGTCAAAAGTATTGGGACAACCGCCTTTACACACACACATGAACTTTAATGGTGTCCCAGTCTTAGTCCGTAGGGTTCAATATTGGGTTGGCCCACCCTTTGCAGCTATAGCAGCTTCAACTCTTCTGGGAAGGCTGTCCACAAGGTTTAGGAGTGTGTCTATGGGAATGTTTGACCATTCTTCCAGAAGCGCATTTGTGAGATCAGGCACGGATGTTGGACGGGAAAGCCTGGCTCGCAGTCTCCATTCTAATTTACCCCAAATCGGGTTGAGGTCAGGACTCTGTGCAGGCCAGTCAAGTTTCTCCACCCCAAACTCGCTCATCCATGTCTTTATGGACCTTGCTTTGTGCACTGGTGCGCAGTCATGTTGGAACAGGAAGGGGGCATCCCCGAACTGTTCCGACAAAGTTGGGAGCATGAAATTGTCCAAAATGTCTTGGTATGCTGACGCCTTAAGAGTTCCCTTCACTGGAAATAAGGAGCCAAACCAAGCAACTGAAAAACAACCCTACACCATAATCCCCCCTCCACCAAATGATTTGGACCAGTGCACAAAGCAAGGTCCATAAAGACATGGATGAGCGAGTTTGGGGTGGAGGAACTTGACTGTCCCGGCCTCAAGCCGACAGAACACCTTTGGGGTGAATTAGAGTGGGGACGTGAGCCAGGCCTTCTTATCCAACATCAGTGCCTGACCTTGCAAATGCACTTCTGGAAGAATGGTCAAACATTCCCATAGACACTCTCCTAAATCTTGTGGACAGCCTTCCCAGAAGAGCTGAAGCTGTTATAGCTGCAAATGGTGAGCCAACTCAATATTGAACCCTACGCACTAAGACTGGGATGCCATTAAAGTTCATTTGCGTGTAAAGGCAGGCGTCCCGATACTTTTGACAATATAGTGCACATTTGTTAGAGCAGATACACGTGTATTCAATAAGAGGCCTCCAACATAGCATGCGAATATCAATGCACTTTCACTGCAAAATTAAAAATTTAGGCGTTTTCTTTCATTTTTATGCAACCTGACTGTGTAACAAGTAAAAAAAATAAAATATAAAAAAAATGAATTGGCCTTCAATAAGGACTTTCCCGATTGAGCTTTCTGTCTAAGAGGGAGTACCCGAGTGTCTTATTCACACCAGGGACCAAGCTAAAAAGCTGAATAAAGAGGATCACCACCACCTTTCTTCAAAGCCGAATCCAGCACCTCTGATATTGTTGACTACAACATCTGCCACATGGTGAAAGCTCACCCAAGCCCTGACCAGAGCCCACCCCATACCAGCATAGGCAGATATGTGGAAAAGTGAACTATGCCTTTAAGATCCACTTGTAAAAAGTCTAATGAGAGCTCCAGACCAAAGATCTGAGAGTCCAAAATCTTGTAATATTGATGTTGGCTCATAACAAGAAAACACATAAAAGCCAATGGGTTTTGGGGGTTCAGGGTATGTGATAGAATAGGACACATGAATGCCTTCTGTTCTAAGAAGGCTTCACTGTGCTACTTCTTTTATTTCAGATAGAGTTTGAATAGCTAGAAACATCTTTCTGGTTTATATAGAGTCCTCATTAGGAAGAGATTTCTTCATATTCTGTCCTGAGGATATGTACCTTTCTCAGTGGGCATTGTGACAGAGAGAGTCCTTGCCACTATATAAATGGGTTTATAAGGGACACTTGACTCTCAATTAGTTATTTTGAGAGGCACCAACATGTTTTGTGAGCAGAGAAAACTGTGTCTTAACTTTTCTGTGGATTTGGTAATTCCAGATCGGAGGATGGAAGCTTGAAGGTTCTAAAGAGTATTGGGTGGGACGGAGCCTTCAGTCCAGTGTCCGGGCATTGTTGCCTACAGCCTGTGTGAGTGCATGGGTGGTGAGGATTGTTATAAGCGAGATATCAGGGCAGTTGCTGATGTTTGGAGACAGAGCCCAGTCAGGGGAGCTGGGAGTGGCAACCCTTGTGATTGGGGGGGGGGGGGGGGGGGGGAGATTCCCTGCCCAAAGAAAATATGGACAGCTACAAGAGTCTGGGAGACCAAGAGAGGGTCTGGGAGACTGAGGAAGCTGAAGAGGCTCATGAGTTCAGGAAGCTGGAGGGAACCCAGAAGCCTTTGGAGGGAGCAAGCTTAAGGTGCTGGGAAACCCTGTCAAGAGGCCAAGTGGGACCCGAGCAGTGAGGTGCTGCAACTAAGTCTAAGGGAGCCTATGGTCGGGAAGACCAAATGCCAACAGCAGCAGAGCTGCTGTAAGGTAGCTAGGTGAGCTAGCATTTTTCTTACTGTTTGTTGGAGAAAACCTCTGCTTGGGAAACCCATGTTTATGAATTTTGCTTTAATTTTGGTTTCCTTTCGATAAAAGTGAGCTACCAGGCCCTTAAATATAGTTCGTATCTGGCATGGGCTCACTTCATGTACCATTGAGCTAAACAACCCCCATATCATTGCAAACCTGACAAGCTTCCAAGTCTTTACCACTCTATCTGAAAACAAAAGAAAGATATGTTTCTGGAGTTTCATTTTAAACTTCATTGTATGAAATACAGTTGAGTTAAAACCTACTTCCAGCAAACTCTTTGTTGGGGAACTGGACCCTCTCACCCTCCCTCATTTCATCCCCTCCGTCTCATCCTAGCTGCGATGGAAGCTTCGCAAGCGGCTCGGTGGAGGGCGGAGGTCACCGTCAAAACTTCTTTCCCTCCTGCAGAGCGAAGAAGAAGCATGCAATGTGTGCGCCATTCTGCTAGATCATCGTGGAAATCCGGAAATGGAAATTTTGGGAATATAAAAAGTCTTCGTGTGGAATAATACGGGCATTATGTAGAGTGTCTTGGAGGAAGGATGTGGGAGGTCAGGAAGGCGTTCCATGCACACAGCTGCTTTTCTTCAGGTTTCCTTTGGTGGGAACGGTTACAAGGCGTGTGGGCAAGATCCACGGGGGGTCGAAAATATTCCACAAAGACGAATGACCGAACACCACTGCCAACAGTCTTATAATGTGTTTCAGTTACTAATAAAAGAAACCCGTAAATCCTGCTGTCAGCTCTGGGACGCTGTGCTGTCTTATAAAACACGACATTAATGGGAGAATGGAGAAATGTGATTTGTTCCAATAAATCTGTCACATGTCTGGAAGTGGCTAAAATGTGAGTGCGCTTCCCCAAAAACAACTTCCGGACCTCACACATGTAGAGCAACTCGTTGGCCCAGGCATTGCCATGACTGCTCCAATACAGAAACACCAACATGACAGGTAAATAAGGGGAAAACAAGCAATTTTGTTTTAATTTTGGCAATCTGACCAATGAAAACTAAAGTAAGCTTGCTATAAAAGAGACATATGAAGGCTTCCCTTATTAGCATCTTTGTGGAAGGGGCAAAAACAAGAGATATTGGCGGGGGGGGGGGGGGGGGGTCAGTACTTTTGGTCTCTTTTCCCTGTACTGGGTGATGCTACCTTGCCCCCTAGATGCCATCCTAACTCATATCCCTGGTTTTCCCTTCCCATTCCTGAGTCAGGCTTTGCCTTTTTATTTATAAACGACAATTTGTGCAGCTCAATTTGATAGATCCAAGTTTTATTTGGTGTTGGCTTTCTCCGTGGTTGTTTTTCTTCTTAGCTGACAATGTCATCTTGATATTTACGAGTCCATCTGGATACATTTCTCCAATATCGTATTCGTTTCTTTTGGTTACCGTATATACTCGAGTATAAGTCGTTCCGAGTATAAGTCGAGGCCCTAATTTACCACAAAAAAAAAAAAAATGGGAAAAACCTATTGACCCGAGTATAAGACGAGGGTGAGAAATGCACAGCTACTGTAAGTGGAAAAGAGGGTCAACAATGCCCATTTGCAGCATCACTGTGCCCATTTGCATGCCTCACTGTGCCCATTTGCAGCCATAGGTCCCCTGAACTTCAAACTCGGTAGTTAAGGGTTCCTAGATGCCCCCTAGCTGCAGCCAAAATTTGGGGTCTCTGGACCCAAAGGGTCCCGAAATGACATTGCTGCAGATAGACACAGTTGACCAAATTTGGGGCCCAATATCTCGGGGCCACTTAGTGCTAAGAACCCCAAATTTGGTGTGCAAACCCAGTGGAACTAGCACCATAAAATTTCCAAAGCTGGGATTTCTGGCACCAAGTGGCCCCGAGATACAGGGCCCCAAATATCAGTTCAGAAAATGTCAAGCACTTTTCTGCAGCAGAGAATGACATTTTCCGAACCAGTTTTGGGGCCCCGTATCTCAGGGCCACTTGGTGCTAAGAACCCCAGCTTTGGATATGTTATGGTACCAGTTCCACTGGGTTTTCACACCAAATTTGGGGTTCCTAGCACCAAGTGGCCCTGAGATATGGGGCCCCAAAATCGGTTCAGAAAATGTCAAGCACTTTTCTGCAGCAGAGAATGACATTTTCCGAACCGATTTTGGGGCCCCGTATCTCGGGGCCACTTAGTGCTAGGAACTTCAGCTTTGGGGTTTCTAGCACCAAGTGGCCCTGAGATACGGGGCCCCAAATTCGGTTCGGAAAATGACATTTTTTGCTGCAGAAAAGTGCTTGACTCGAGTATAAGTCGAGGGGGGCACGTTCAGCACAAAAAAATGTGCTGAAAAATTCAACTTATACTCGAGTATATACGGTATATGGAGAAACTTTTCAATGAAAATGATTGAAACTGAAAATTAACCTGTGGGTCTAGAAGTCAACATCTAGACATCTATAGGAAAACGTCACATGACACAAGATGTACGTCTTCAGGATATAACTTCAAGGAGGAGTTCCATGGCTCCTAAAGTGAGGTTGTTGTTCTTCTTAGCTGACAATGTCTTCTTCATATTTACGAGGCCATCTGGATACACTTCTCCAATATCGTTTCTTTTGGTTGTATGGGGAAACTTTTCAATGAAAATGATTGAAACTGAAAATTAACCTGTGGGTCTAGAAGACAACATCTAGACATCTATAGGACAACGTCACATGGCACAAGACGTACGTCTTCAGGATATAACTTCAAGGAGGAGTTCCATGGCTCCTAAAGTGAGGAGATGGCATAATAGTCGTCCAGTCCATGTAATCCTACCTCGTAATGATAATTCATACAGCGTCGGTTGGTGAGGCATTCAGAGCAGCCTGATAATTACACAGGTCTTAAGAGCATCTTCTGTACTCCGAACGCTGCACGTGATTCATTAAATATCAATACAGACTCCATCTGTTATGTCATTATGTCTAGAAAACAATACAAATCCCTGAGGAGCACCAGAGGAACCTGGAAGATTGCAGTATGAGGAACCCACTTTATACCGTAGACAATACGAAAGTCTGTGTGCTTTACTGAAGGTTGAAGTCCAATCCAGATTGATAGTCTCCGGTGGCAGAGCTGTTCAAATGTCTAAATACAACCTATTAACAAAGATGTCCCAATTCCTGGATTTAGAAAGGTTCCTATAAAGAACCAAATGTGCCGATCTCATAAAGAAGACACGCCCTGATACATTAGGAGTCATACTGTGTCTGTTTTTGGACATACTATACTCCGAAGTTCAAACCGAGCATCAGAATGGGAAAGAAAGGGGATTTAGGTGACTTTGAACGTGGCATGGTTGTTGGTGCCAGACGGGCTGGTCTGAGTATTTCAAAAACTGCTGATCTAATGGGATTTTCCCACACAACCATCTCTTGGGTTTGAAGAGACTGGTCCAAAAGAGAAAATATCCAGTGAGCGGCAGTTTTGTAAAGGAAAATGCCTTGTTGATGTCAGAGGTCAGAGGAGAATGGGCAGAATGATGATAGAGAGGCAACAGTAACTCGCTTACTGAGTAAAGATACCAGTAACTCAAATAACCACTCGTTACATCCAAGGTATGCAGAATACCATCTCTGAACGCATAACACATCCAACCTTGAAGCAGATGGGCTACAGCAGCAGAAGACCACATCGGGTGCCACTCCTGTCAGCTAAGAACAGGAAACTGAGGCTACAATTGGCACAGGATCACCAAAATTGGACAATAGAAGATTGGAAAAAACGTTGCCTGGTCTGATTTCAGCTGGATCCATCCTGCGTTGTATCACCGGTTCAGGCTGGTGGTGGGGGTGTAATGGTGGGGGGGGATATTTTCTTGGCACACTTTGGGCCCCTTAGTACCAATTGAGCATGGTTTAAACACCACGACCTACCTGAGTATTGTTGCTGACCATGTCCATCCCTTTATGACTACAGTGTCCCCATCTTCTGATGGCTCCTTCCAGCAGGATAATTCTCCATGTCACAAAGCTCCAATCATCTCACCACTGGACAATGAGGTCCCTGTACTCCAATGGCCTCCACACTCACCACATCTCATACAATAGAGCACCTGTGGGATGTGGTGGAACAAGAGATCGGCATCATGAATGTGCAACCGACAAATACGCAGCAACTGTGTGATGCCATCATGTCGCTATGGAGCAAAATCTCTGAGGAACGTTTCCAACACCTTGCTGAATCTATGCCACCAAGAATGAAAGCGATATTTAAGCCTTGTTTTTTTTTTTTTTTTTAATAACAAACATGTTATACTTACCTGCTCTGTGTAATGATTTTGCACAGAGCAGCCCCGATCCTCCTTTTCCCGGGTCCCACTCCTGGCTCCTCCCCCTGCCGGGTGCCCTCCACAGCACTCAGTTTGCTTTGGGGGCACCCAAGCAGGCGTGCTCCCCAGCCTCGGCTCTGTGTGTCCATTCACACATGGAGCCGCGGATTGGCCCCGCCCCCTCATCTCCTGATCGGCTCACTGGCTGTGACAGCAGCGGGAGCCAAAAGTCAATCAAGTGTGTGAGTCCCCGGAGAGGCAGGGCTGCTGTGGACATCGCTGGATCGAGAGGGGACTCGGGTGTTAGGGGGGCTGCACATAAATAAAGTAGCCGGTGAGTCTAGGTGTGTACATGTTTAGGTCAAAGTGTATGTTAAGACACAAAAAAAAACAATACTTTGTACATCCCTGCAATGCATGCTCATTTCCTCACATTTTGTCTCTGTTGATCTGCCATCAATCCAGTAAGTTACTAACTTCCTGCAGTGAGCTGACACCATTGTTTCTGTTGGCTTGAAATGCCAAGCAGTGTTTGGGACCAAATTTTCCCCTGTGTGACCACAGGCCACCTACCTCTTGTGATATAGAATCGAGGACATGGGGGTGTTCTGTAGTCCTAATGCTTCCTGTCCCAAGGCAATGCATTTTCCTCTTCATTCAGAAGAGGAAGCACAGGGGCGGGCTGACAGTGACTGATCACTGTGATAGCCAATCAGAGGCTATCACAGCAATCAGGTGACCCGGGAACCAGGAGTTCCAGGTCCCGATCGTTAGTGCAGGGCACGGGGCTTTCCATGAGATCTTGGTCTTTGTGCTTGGTGTTGCCTTCAAATAGGAATACGCATAAATGCGGCCCCACAAGAAAGACCCACTTCCGTGAGGCCGCATACATGTGTGTGGTCAGCGGGAAGGGGTTAAAGTGTTCTGTCCCTTTAAAGCATGAATAACAGCACAGTGCTTGTGCTGTGTAATTTGGCCCCTTCTATCACCTGAAATACCTGGCTGATCTTGCCTGGTTCTGCCCTCCCCTCTGTAAACTGAACACAGTATATCATGGCTGCTGAGCCCTGACACCGTTGTCAGTTTTTACGTGCCTCTGTCATTTGCTGTCTCCTGTCTGCTCTCCCCCCTCCCTACCTGTCAGCTAGTGACAGTGACCCCCCCCCCCCCGGTTGCTGAAATAACATTTTCACACTATCCGCTGTGTCTCCTAATCCTGTGTACCCCAGTGTATGAGTGATTAATAAAAAAAATGCAGATTATACCTGATTTCAGAGTGCCGCTCGGCGCTCACGTGACCAGCCGGCTCTCTCCTCCTGGCCGACGTCGGCAGAGGGTTCTTGGCTCCGCCTGCTGCAGCTGTCAGACGGGGAGAGGAGAGAGGCGGCGGGTCACGTGAGCGCCGCTCTGAAATCAGGTATAATCAGCATATTTTTTTATAAATCACATACACAGGGGCAGACAGCATTAGGAGACACAGCGGATAGTATAATGAGGTCAGAGTGGCTTAACAACCACTTTAGGGATTATACATCTGTGAGTTTGGCATATTGACCAACAGCTGAGCTCTCCTACATCTCAAACTCTCAATTTCCACTCCAATTCCATAACTCCTACTGTAATAGAGTTACCTTCCTAAATAGTGGCTACACTGTTGTAGAAGAACATACAAACATGTCTATGTTACACCGTCTCCTGAGTATCTCCGGCCTTGGGATGGAGGTAAGAATTGGGATGATGGTAAGAATGCATCTAGGAAGGGTGGAGCACAAAGTATCAGCGCTCTTGACCTTTAAACTGTGAGCAGAACTTGCTTTTGTTCACCTTAAGAAAGGCTATGAAGGAAATCTGGTAGAGCAAAGATGGTAAAAACACACAATTGATATAGAAAAGACAAAAGGGAAACTCACATTCCTCCTGGCTGGGAGAGGCTACATTCAGGTCTGTGGAGAGAGGCTGGCTAGAACTACTGCTCTGCGAGGATATCGAGGTATTTCCGTTGTCGCTGTTTATCTCGCTGGGGAATAAGTCTGATTGGCTGCTGCTTGTGCTGGGGGCGGAGTCATCGTCTGGCTGCTTCTTCTGGAAATCTACAAAGAATAAAGAGAACTGTCTTTATAAAGAAAAGGATCAGTACACACCGGCTCCCAACTATAAAAACATAAATTTGTGCATTCAGAAATGGTCACCTCCTTTCATCGTACAAGAGAGGGGGTGGGGCAACTGGCAAAAAGACCCTTTAGATCCCACACCCTGCTCTTTTTTTTTTTTCCTCCTTTGTTCCCACACAACCATCTCTCGGGTTCAAACAGAAGCCTCCCGACGTCGCCACTGTTTCACAGACTTACTGTTTTTACCAGCGCACTCAAGAGGCCATATGACAGGTCACACGGCTGGCCACAGAGGTTACCAGAGACCAGATCGTCTCTGATCACCTCTATGGTCTTGGAGGACTGAGCAACGTCATGAAGTCCCTTACAGTCTAGACGGAAGTAAACTTTTTTTTTTTAAAGCAAAATTTTTTTTAATCTTCTGGTTTTAAAGGTAGAGTAGAGATTTGGGGTTTTACTGACCTCAGATCTCTCCAGGGATAGTGTAAAAAAAATTAAATAAATAATACATTAAAAAAAAAAAAACATTTTAAAGCGCCCGCATGCTCACACGCAAAAGTGAACACATACATAAGTCGCGCACGCAAATGTAAACGGTGTTCACACAACACATGTGAGGTATCACTGCGAACATTAAAGCGAGAGCATTAATTCTAGCACTGGACCTCCTCTGTAACTCTAAAGCGCCGCCTATGGAGATTTTTAGGTATTGTAGTTTGCCGCCATTCCATCAGCTTGCGCAATTTTATTGTGTAACATGTTAGGTATATATTTACTCAGCGTAACATCATCTTTTAAATTTTGCCAAAAAAGAGGGTTATATATTGTGTTTTACTTTTTTAATTCATTAAAGTATATTTTTTCCCAAAAAATTGCGTTTTAAAAACTGCTGCACAAATACATGTTATTCTCTAGGGTCTCTGCTAAAAAAAAAATAAAAAAAATAAAAAAATGTTTATATATATATATATATATATATATATATATATATATATATATATATATATATGTATATGTATATATACACACACATACACACAGAGATCTCGGTTCTCTGAGGGGAGAAGTGACAGATCGTCTGTTCATACAAAGTATGAACAGCAATCTGTCATCTCCCCTAGTCAGTCCCCTCCCCCCCTCAGTTGGAACACACACTAGAGAACACAATGAACCCCTTGATCGCCCCCTAGTGTTAACCCCTTCACTGCCAGTGACATTTTTACAGTAATCAGTGCCTTTTTATAGCACTGATCGCTGTATTAATGCCAATGGTCACAAAAATGTGTCAAAATTGTCCGATGTGTCCGCCATAATGTCGCAATTATGATAAAAATCACAGATCGCCGCCATTACTAGTAAAAAATAATAATAATAAAAATGCTATAAAATCTATCCCCTATTTTTTAGACGCAATAACTTGCGCAAACCAATCAATATACGCTTATTGCGATTTTTTTTACCAAAAATGTGTAGAAGAATACATATCGGCCTAAACTGAGAAAAATTTGCTTTTAAAAAAAAAAAAAAAAAAACATATTTATTATAGCAAAAAGTACAAAATATTGCGCAAAGGGGATCAAATACCACCAAAAGAAAGCTCTATTTGTGGGGAAAAGAAAGGACGTCAATTTTGTTTGGGTGCAACGTCGCACGACCGCGCAATTGTCAGCTAAAGCGACGCAGTGCCGAAACGCAAAAAGTGCTCTGGTCAGGAAGGGGGTAAAATCTTCCGGGGGTGAAGCGGTTAAGGGTGTGCACACTTATGCAACCAGATTATTTTATTTTTACTTCCCTCCACCTAAAAGATTTCAGTTTGTTGTTCAACTGGGTTGTACAGTTTATAGGTCACATTAAAGGTGGAAAAAGTTCTTAAATGATTTATTTTTGTCTCATTTTTTTTACATCACAGAAACCTGACATTTTAACAGGGGTGTGTAGACTTTATATCCTATATATATATATATATATATATATATATATATATATATATATATAAGTTTGGGGATTATAAGTAATTTTCTAGCAAAAAAAAAAACTGATTTAAACTTGTAAACAAAAAGGGCGGGTCTTCTAGTGGGTAGTGATTGGCCAGCTTTGGAAAAGGCAGTTTATTTATAATTTGTGTACAGAATTCTGTCTTCTAAAGTGACAGTCGTTGTACTCGGCTCTACCAGAAGCTTCCAATTCTTCACCGGCCTCTGCTGGCAATGATCCGGCACTGAGTCGGCTTCACAGAGTGTCTGTATCTCTCAGACGAGAGGGGAGAGCGGTGTCACGGCGGATAGACGTGCTCTCAGGGGTGGACTGGAAAGCGCTTGAGCTAAACTAAGCACAATTAGTGGGGAAGGTGTGAAGTGGCAGTTCAGCAGCCAGCGGGGAAGGAGGATTGAGAAAGGAACGTGAAGATCCAAATAATTGATCTGCTTAGCGGAAGCTGGAAGAGCTCCTGGTGTCACGGAGGGATGGCGCAGCAGAGGGAGGCAGCGGATTCTGGAACATTAAAGAAAAAAAGGAAAAGTGACTAAAGGTTTAAGTGCACCGAAATCTGGTTATTTTGACTTTTCGCAGTTGGCTGGAAAGTTAAATCAACTGCCACCAGCTTCAGAAAATGCTGCACCGGCAACCCTACCCTGAGCCTACAAACCAAAAGAGAGTGCTTAACAGTGGAGGGGTGCCCGGGTGCCGCCCCCTCTATTCATGACACCCCCTATATGTATAAAAGATAGATTCATTCATAGCATGAATCTATCCACGCCCGCCGCGGCGGGGTTGTCTTTTTGAAGCACCCGATTAGAGCAATAGAGCATTGCGCCATGAGCCCCACCCAGGTGTTACAACAGCGAATGAATCACAAGCGGGTGTGAGACCCGTTTTCCGATTGGCTGAAAAGAGAAGACTCCTGGTTGGCCACCGAGGAGGGATGAAACGGAAGCCACCGTCGCCGTGATGACCCGTCGAGAGTAGGGGAACGGGAGGCCGCCGCCGAGCAGGGGAAGCCGCCGGTGAAGCGATGGGATAAGTGTTACCGACCGACTGGGGGGTGTCGGTGGCATACTGTTTGTCACCCCCCCCCCCCCCGAAAAAAAATTACCCTTGGCCGCCACTGGTGCTTAACAGTATGAGAGATCTCAGTGTTAGATGGCGACACATTATACTACTGGGGGTAGGCGACCTTGGCACTCCAGCTGTGGCGAGACTACAAATCCCATCATGCCTCTGCCTCTAGGAGTCATGCCTGGTACTGTCAGGGTCTTGCAGTGTCTGATGGGACTTGGATTGCCGAGGTTGCCTATCCCCCCTTGGCACTGGACTGTTACTTCAGGGAGAAAAGCAGGCTACATGGGACCGCTGTCTCTTTACCCACCCTGGCAGTGAGTGTCTCTCTTTACACCATAATCTGTAAGGAGCCCGGAGCTGCAGACAGGCTAGGTTAACAGGTGACTTAGCAGTTTAGGCTTTAAAGCAAAGATAGGCAACCCAGAAGAGGTGGAGATCCACCAGAACAACATGGAGGAGATCAAAGATCACCGGGACACAGCATGTTTATAAGGAGAAAAAAGCAAGGAAAGTTTGAACGTTTCTGAGGTCAGTAGTAAGTAACCCAGAGTGCAGGGGTCAGTAATATATAATGCAGAGTGCAGGGGTCAGTAATATATAATGCAGTGCGCAGGGGTCAGTAATAAATAATATAAAGCTTAGAAGTCATTAGTAATGTAGAGTAATATATATAGCAGAGTTCCGAGGTCCTTATTAATGCAGAGTGCAGGGGTAATTAGTAATGCAGAGTGCAGGAGTCAGTAATATAAAATGCAGAGTGCAGGTGTCAGTATTCTAATATATAATGCAGAGTGCAGGGATCAGTAATATATAATGCAGAGTGCAGGGGTCAGTAATATAAAATGCAGAGTGCAGGGGTCAGTAATATAAAATGCAGAGTGCAGGGGTCATTAGTGATGCAGAGGTCAGTAATGTATGATGCACAATAAAGAGGTGAGCAGTAAATAACACAGAGTGCAGAGGTTGGTAGTAAGTAAAGCATAACACAGTGATCAGTAGTAGGTAAAGCCTTGTGCAGGAGTCAGCAGCAAGGCAGAGTGCAGAGGTCAGCAGTATGTAATGGGGAGCGCAGGGGATGGTAGTAGGTAAAGCATAACACAGAGATCAGTACAGCACAGTGCAGAGATCAGTAGTAAGTAAAGCCTAGTGAAAGGGTCAGCAGCAAGTAAAGCAGAGTGCAGAGGTTAGCAGTGTGTAACAGAGTGCAGAGATCAATAGTATGTAATACAGAACTCCGAGTTCTGTAGTATGTAACGAAAAGCGCAGAGGTCAGTAGTATGTAATGCAAAGTGCAGAGGTCAGGAGTTTCTAATGCAGAGTGAGGAGGTTCAAAGTATATAACACAGAGTGCAGGGATCTGTACTAAGTAACACAGATTCCAGTATGTAAAGGAGAGGGCAGAGGTCAGTCAAAGGTAATGCAGAGTGCAGAAAGTGATACTTCGTAATGCAGTGTAGCGCAGAGGTTAGTAGTATGCAACACAAACTGCAGTGGTCAGTAGCATGCAATGCAGAGGTCATTAGTAAGTAGTAATGCACAGTGCAGGGATCAGTGGTTTCTAATGCAGAGTTTAGAAGTATGTAACAGAGAGTGCATAGGTCAGTAGTATGTAATGCATAGTGCAGAGGTCAGTAGTATGTAATGCATAGTGCAGAGGTCAGTAGTATGTAATGCAGAGTGCAGAGGTCAGTAGTATGTAATGCAGAGGTCAGTAGTATGTAATGCAGAGTGCAGAGGTCAGTAGTTTCTAATGCAGAGTGAAGAGGGCCATAATATGTAACACAGAGGGCGAGGGCCTGTAATAAGTAACACATAGTTCAGTAGTATGTAATGGTGAGGGCAGGGGTCAGTAAAAGGTAATGCAGAGGTCATTCATGTGTAATGCAGAGGTTAGTAGTATGTAACAAAGAGAGCAGTAGTATGCAATCGCAATGCAGAATGCAGAGATCATTAGTAAGTAATGCACAGTGCAGGGATGAGTAGTTTCTAATGAAGAGTTCAGAGGTCAGTGGTATGTAACACAAACACCCCATTCCAATACAAACATCACTTGGCAGAGTGAGGGAAGCCCTCCCAGGTCTCCCCCCAACTGTGTCATATAACACATCGGAGCCAAGGAGGAGCCTAGGACTTCCTTTGGCTCTGTCACAACCTGAGGTCTAGAAGGAAGGGTCAGGCACAGGGCAGGGTTGTAATTTACCCATTGCCTGGCTGCTATAGGTGTGTTGCTGACTACCTCTTTAAAGCAAATTAAGGATTTAGCAATGCTTCAACCTGAGTACAAGGTACACTTATTATTACACATTTATATAGCTCTGACATATTCCATTGCGCTGTACAGAGAACATTGAGCCATTAACATCATCCTCTGCACCAAGGGAGCTTACACTCTAATGCTCCCAAGACAATCATGCACAAATGAACGTTACATTTTTGGGCTGTGGTATAAAAGTCAGATAACACGCACAGGGAGATGACAGAAATCCCATGAAGATGGTGTCCTCGGACCCCGGTGTTGCACCCTCATTTACTAAAGATTTGTACCAAATGATATCCCGGAGGGTTTCTACAACATTAAAAGTAGTCTGCGATCTTCAAAGCCTATTTCAGCCCATATCACAGGCCAACCTGACATCACCTGCATCATCTTGCAGATGTCTGGTCCATTTTTGGAAGCGGTCATGTGATCCCATGGGCCGCAGGAAGTAGGTGAGCCTGTTTTTATACACCGAGACTCAGTCCTATTTCAGAACGCGAAGCCCATCCAAACTGCGAAGACACTTTTGGTCCCAAACTGTCAGGGAACATCGTTTATTTCCAGGCCGGCGCCGAGTGCGAGGGTGAGCGGGACAATTCGCCGAGGGAAATTTCCATAAGCTCATGCATCAAAGTGTCATAGCTGCGGCGCGGAAAGAAAATCTGACCTATATTTGTGAACCCAAAAAGGTCAACGCTGATAATATATTTTCTGTGGGACCGGGAGGTGTAAAATACATACCTGCCAGGGGGGCTGTTGGGACAAGGATCTCATCTCACAAGATAAACGCCCCAATGCGGGATCGTGACAGCTGAGCGGCTGCGACTCTTCAAAGGGCCTCAGACAATGATAAGCAGAACTCCAGTCAAGCAGTTATAATAGAATTGGCCGATGATATTCTCTGATGTGCAGAACACTAGAAACGGCTCTTCCTCTGTTCCCCTTCACCCAGCAGGAGGCAGTATGGAAGGCAGTAAGTATGGATGCAGTAAGTATGGAAGGCAGTAAGTTTGGAAGGCTGCAGATATGCAGGCAGGAAGTATAGAGGCAGTATGGAGGCAGGAAGTATAGAGGCAGTAAGTATGGAAGGCAGTAAGTATGTAGTATGGAAGGCAGCAGGTATGGAGGCAGTAAGTAAGGTAGTATGGAGGCAGGAAGTATGGAAGGCAAGTATGGAAGCAGGAAGTATGGCGGCAGTATGGAGGCAGGAAGTATGGAAGGTAGTATCGATGCAGTATGGAGGCAGGAAGTATGGAAGGTAGTATCGATGCAGTATGGAGGCAGGAAGTATAGAGGCAGTAAGTATGGAAGGCAGTAAGTATGGAGGTAGTATGGAAGGCAGTAGGTATGGAGGCAGGAAGTATGGAAGCAGGAAATATGGCGGCAGTATGGAGGCAGGAAGTATGGAAGCTGGTGTGGAAGCAGGAAGTATAGAAGCGGTATGGAAGCAGGAAATATGGCGGCAGTATGGAGGCAGGAAGTATGGAAGGTAGTATCGATGCAGTATGGAGGCAGGAAGTATAGAGGCAGTAAGTATGGAAGGCAGTAAGTATGGAGGTAGTATGGAAGGCAGTAGGTATGGAGGCAGGAAGTATGGAAGGCGGTATGGAAGCAGGAAATATGGCGGCAGTATGGAGGCAGGAAGTATGGAAGGTAGTATCGATGCAGTATGGAGGCAGGAAGTATAGAGGCAGTAAGTATGGAAGGCAGTAAGTATGGAGGTAGTATGGAAGGCAGTAGGTATGGAGGCAGGAAGTATGGAAGGCGGCATGGAAGCAGGAAATATGGCGGCAGTATGGAGGCAGGAAGTATGGAAGCTGGTGTGGAAGCAGGAAGTATAGAAGCGGTATAGATGGGTAGATGGAGGAATGATGGAGCTGAGATGGTAGCTGTAAATACTGTAACAAGACAAGCCTGCCTGTCAGTAAGAAGATAACAGGAACGGATCTAGCTGAACACTGTGAGCAGGACGCGTTGAGTGGTCAAGACGCATTAACACCGTTCCGGTCTGGAGTCCGGCTGGGACCGCAATATATCTGCCCGCTTTGTTTTGCATATCCGGTAAGGGGACATTCCCTAAGGTTCGTTATCAGTATCTGCTCCTTTGGTGTTTGGTTCCTGGTCCTAATGAATCTGCACATAAGGGTCTGTCTTCTGGTAAGCAGTTTGCACTAATAGTTTTCTCAGCACCTGGTGGGATTTCCTTTCACATACCTTTGGGGTGATTAATACACGCTGACTATCCATTTATATCTGGTAAGCAGATTTTGGGTGTCTTAGTAGCTTTCACCCATCCATTTTTATTTTGCATGATTGCATGATACTCACTTTATTGTCCTAGCTATTTAGCACAGGATTTTATATAACCACACATGATTTATGGTTAGTTGAGTGTCACTTTTTTTTCTGGTTTGGAGTGTTGTTTATGTAAACAATATTACGCTATATTTTTGTCATATATATTTTTTCGGACCATACTCTGTGGATCCACGGGACGAGGGCGTCCTTCTTGCTTCATCTGGATTGTTCATCTAAAGGCCCAGGCTGGGTTTAAGCCACTCGCCCTTTTTTGGCTTACTTCTGGTAAGCACAATACCTATTGGTGTGTTCCGCAAACTGTGTCCGCTATCACTGTTTCTTTCTGGATGAAGTTTATGTCACAAACCTATCTTCTTTCCCTTTGGATCTTAATTGGGACTATTTATTTTTGTATGAGACTTCACAGTCGGACTATTGTTCAAATCACTTTATAGCGCGGTTTTTTGCTTTTTTTGTTTTTTTTCTTTTCTTTATTTTATAGAAGCGGTATGAAGGCAGTATGGAAGCAGTAAGTATAAAGGCGGTATGCAAGGCAGTAAGTATGGAAGCAGTAAGTATGGAGGCAGTATGGATGCAGTAAGTATGGAGGCAGTATGGATGCAGTAAGTATGGAGGCAATATGGAAGCAGTAAGTATGGAGGCAGTATGGGTGCAATATGGAAGCAGTAAGTATGGAGGCAGTATGGGTGCAATATGGAAGCAGTAAGTATGGAGGCAGTATGGGTGCAATACGGAAGCAGTAAGTATGGAGGCAGTATGGATGCAGTAAGTATGGAGGCAGTATGGATGCAGTAAGTATGGAGGCAATATGGAAGCAGTAAGTATGGAGGCAGTATGGGTGCAATATGGAAGCAGTAAGTATGGAGGCAGTATGGGTGCAATATGGAAGCAGTAAGTATGGAGGCAGTATGGATGCAGCAAGTATGGAGGCAGTATGGCAGGCAGTAAGTATGTACGCAGTATGGAAGGCAGGAAGTATAAAAGGCAGTATAGAAGCACAAAGTATGGAAGGCAGTAAGTTTGGAGGCAGTAAGTATGAAAGGCAACATGGAAGGCAGTAAGTTTGGAAGGCTGCAGGTATGCAGGCAGGAAGGATAGAGGCAGTATGGAAAGTATGGAAGGCAGTAAGTATGGAGGCAGTATGGGGGCAGTATGTATGGAGGTAGTATGGCAGGCAGTATGGAGGCAGGAAGTATGGAAGGCAGTAAGTATGGAGGCAGAATCAAAGGTAGTATGGAGGCAGGAAGCATGGAAGGCAAGTATGGAAGGCGGTATGGAAGCAGGAAATATGGCGGCAGTATGGAGGCAGGAAGTATAGAGGTGGTATGGAGGCAGTAAGTATGAAGGCAGTATGGAAGGCAGTAAGTATGGAGGTAATATGGCAGGCAGTATGGAGGCAGTATGGAAGGCAGCAGGTATGGAGGCAGTATGGAGGCAGGAAGTATGGAAGCCGGTGTGAAAGCAGGAAGTATAGAGGCGGTATGGAAGCAGTAAGTATGGAGGCAGTAAGTATGAAGGCGGTATGGAAGGCAGTAGGTATGGAAGCAGTAAGTATGAAGGCGGTACGGAAGGCAGTAAGTATGGAGGCAGTATGGAAGCAATAAGTATGAAAGTGGTATGGAAGGCAGTAAGTATGGAGGTAGTAAGTCAAGTGGCCCAAAAGCACCAATGTGACGGCCAATGGTGCCTACTAGGAAGGGGAGAACTTGGGTTATTTTGCATTGGCAACATTTTTGTTAAAATTCCCAATTCGCAGAAATCGTGCCATTTTAACAGAATGCATTGGCATTGACCGGAACATTAAAAAGCCACAGTCACTTTACCCATTTAAGGCCAAATGACAATGAGGGACATTCATGAAAACTCCTTACCACCTGCTTTAACCCCTTAAGCCCTGAAATAGGACGCCCCAACTACTTACTTAGCATGCCGGTAAGCAGCTCCAATCACTTAAATAGGTCAGGCTTGGCGGGCGCTCTGCCTCATGAAAGCGACAGGGGGGTGTATAATTCCTGCTGGGTGTATACAGCGCTCCTGCCCATTGAAATCAATGGGGCAGCACGGCTATACGGCCAGCAAAGCACCGCCGTAGCGGCGCTTTGCGGGCGGTTTTAACCTTTTTTTCGACCACTAGCGGGGGTTAAAGCCGCCCTGCTAGTGGGTGAATAGCGCCGCTAAGACGACGGTAAAGCGGCGCTAAAAATAGCGAGTAGTAGATAAAGTAACTTTTAGTAGGGGTTCCCCAAGACTGAAAAGTTATTTTAATGGTTCCCCTGTGTAGAAAAGGTTAAGAACGACTGCCATAGCATCTCCAATCCATTGGTGGTTTTGATGTCTTCTATGTCCGGTTATTACAATTAAGACCTCAGTAAAAATTTGAGGTCTTCACTTCTGGCCATTTTTGTGTCTTGGATTCCACAGTATCACCATTGGCCGTGAACCCCGCCAAAAGTGTTTAAAGTTACTGTACGACGGATGGATCTTTGTTGATTTTTGGAGAGCAGTCATATCCCCTTTCGTAAAATACTAAATTGCCCAAGATGGGACATTATCGCATCAAACGCAGAACTGACTACGACACATGACACGGATATTCAGAAGATACAAGATGTTTGCGGAAAGGACGAGGGATGGCGGTTGAGGTTGTCAGCCTGCTAATGTAAGCAGAAGCCGGTCCTGATGAAAATGAGATGCCCGCAGCTGCGGGGGGTAATCTATCAACTGGCGGTTATTTGAATGAAGCGCCAGGATTTGGAATATATTAATGAAATGAATTCAGTAAACAGATCATTTGCTCTGCTAAGCTGACAGTGCGGATGATTATGCAGGATGTTTCTACATACAGCTCGCATCTTCCTGAGCGCACCTCAAACATTTGATGAACGCAGCGGGGATTTTCCTGTCTACGAAACTGTCACAAACGTCCAAGCGTTCTCCGATTCAGACCCGGGCCGCGCCGAGTGTTTTGACTTCTTGTTACAGAGAAATTATAAGAGAGGTAAACAGGTGATCCCTTCAAACTACCCAAATACGCTTCTGTAGACACTTCTAAAAAAAAAAAAAATAGATCTGAACAAAACGCACCTGGACTGCATCTCCATTCAAATCCCAAATCTACGTGTGATGGGTTATTGCTGGAGTTTGTGTGCTGAGAAAAGAAAAGTGAGCCAGAACCTGAGAACCCTCCTTTTCTTGGGTCCCCCCGGCGGAGCTCCTGGCTCCTCCTCTTCATTGGGTGCCCCCCTCCTCTCCATGGGGGGGGGGGGAGCACTCGTGCGCGCGTGCTCCCGAGTCCTGCTGCTGCATCCATTGACACAGACAGCAGGACTCGGCCCCGCCCCCCCTGTCACTGGATTTGATTGACAGCAGCGAGAGCCAATGGCTCCCGCTGCTATCAATCTATCCAATGAGGACCCGGGACAGCAGCTGGAGCGGCTGTGTTCGTGCTCGTCCGCTGGAACGATCAGGTTCGGGTAAGAAAAAGAGGGGCTCGGGGAGGGGCAGCTGCAGCACAGAAGGTTTTTCACCTTAATGCATAGAATGCAAACCAGGAGACTTTACAACCCCTTTAACCAATTCCCGAACAGCTCACGTACATATACTGCGGCAGGTTGGCAGCCCTGCGCGAACCACCGTACAGGTACGTCGGCTCCTTTAAGAGCCTTAGCAGGCGCGCGACCGCTGCATGAAGGGGGACTCGATGCGCGTGGTCTGCGGCCACCCACGACTGCGGGCACAAGAGCCAGAACAGGGATCTCTCTGTGTGTAAACACACAAATCCAGGTTCTGTCAGGGGAGAGGAGACAAATCGTCTGCTCCTAAAGATCAGGAACAGCGATCGGACTCCTCCTCCAGTCAGTCCCCTCCCCTCACAGTTAGAAACACCTAGCAGGGAACACATTTAACCCCTTGATCACCCCCTAGTGTTAACCCCTTCCCTGCCAGTGACATTTACACAGTAATCAGTGCATTTTTGATCGTTGTAGAAATGTCAGTGGTCCCAAAAAAGTTGCCAGTGGTTTAGACATTAATGGCTGTGTGTTGAGTTATTTTGAGGGGACAGCAAATTTACACTGTTAGGCTCGGTTCACACTGGGGCAACACGACTTCAGCGCGACTTTGCACGGCGACTTCAATGCGGCTTCGACGCGACTTCGACGCGACTTCGACGCGACTTTAGCAAATAACAAGGCGACTTGAAGTCGCCTCCATGACAGGCGACTTCGCCTGTGGCCAATCAGCTCTCTGGGAGGGAGGGGGGAGGGAGGGGTTTTCCCTGCAAAGTCGCTCGACTTTACAGAGAGATCCGACTTGGAGGCAACTTCCATTGATTTCTATGGTACAGGTCGCCTACCAAGTCGGATCAAAGTAGTACAGGGAGTACGCTCTGAAGTCGGAGCGACTTCAGTAGTGTCTATTAAGACGCTCCCATTCACTTCAATGTGAATCTATTTCTGGGGCGACTTGAGGGCGTACAAGTCGGATCCCAAGTCGTCCCAGTGTGAACCGAGCCTTATACAAGCTGTACACTCACTACTTTACATTGTAGCAAGGTGTCATTTCTTCAGTGTTGTCACATGAAAAGATATATAAAAAATAAAAGATTTACAAAAATGTGAGGGGTGTACTCACTTTTGCGAGATACTGTGTGTGTATATATATATATATATATATATATATATATATATATATATATATATACATACACATACACACGATCACTTGTAGACGCTATAACTTTTGCACAAACCAATTAATATACACTTATTGGGATTTGTTTTTTTGTACCAAAGACATGTAGCAGAATACATTTACGAAGAAATTAGATTTTTTTTTAATTGGATATGTTTTAGAACAGAAAGTAGAAAATAATGTGTTTTTCTTTTTTGTCTTTTTTCGTTTATATAATAATAAGAAAAAAAACTGTGGTGATCAAATACCACCAAAAGAAAGTTCTATTTGTGTAAAAAAAAAAATGATATACATTGTATTTGGGTACAGTGTTGCATGACTGAGCATTTGCCAGGTAAAATAGTGCGGTGCTGAACAGCATAAAAAAAAAAAAAAAACCTTTCAATGCTGAAATGGTTAAAAGTGAGCTAATCCTTTAAAGAAATATAATCCTATAATCTGTGAGTTTGGGATATTGACCAACAGCTGAGCTCTCCTACATCACAGAACTCTCAATTTCCACTCCAATTCCATAACTCCTACTGTAATAGAGTTACCTTCTTAAATAGTGGCTACACTGTTGTAGAAGAAGATACAAACATGTCTATGTTATATCTCTGGCCTTTGTGTGGAGGGAAGAATGCATCTAGGAAGGGTGGAGCACAAAGTTTTAGTGCTCTTGTCCTTTAAACCAGTGTTTCTCAACCTTTTTTTCAGCCAAGGCAACCTTTAAAAGTTATGGAGTCTCGAGGCACCCCATTCTAAAATGTAAAAATTATTCTTATAGTTTTACATCTACAAGTCCAAGTAGGACACCCAACATCAGAGGTGATTTATTCTTCCAAAGCAAATATGCTTTTACTGACTAGTATTCCAATGTGTCTCTTTTCCCTCAACTTCTATCACCCAGCTAATGTGACTCCAACACTGATGGAGAGGCGCAGGGGAGGGTCAAACAAGAATGCTATGCAGGCGACTGACATCCTCCTCATCAACTGATGACCCCATTGGTCGTTAGGACGCCGGGAGCTAGAAGGTTGCAATGGTGGACAATGAAAACTTGTGACTTAGTGTAACTAAAAGGCAGTCTTCATCCACACGCCCGCTTGTACAGTATACAATTTCTGGACAATTTTTAGGAATTTTGCCAAGGCACCCCTGAAGAATCCTCAAAGCACCCCATGCTGCCTGAGCACCCTGGTTGAAAAAGGCTGCTTTAAACTGTGAGCAGAACTTGCTTTTGTCCACCTTAACCACTACCCGACCTGCCGCCGTCATTATACAGCGGCAGGATGGCTTTCCTGGGCAAAATCACCGTAGCTGTACGTCGTCCCTTTAAAATAGACTTAGCAGGTGCACGCGCGCCGCGTGATGTCCGCCGGCACCCGCGATCGCTCCTGAGAGGAAGAGAGAATGGGGGAGATGTCAATCTAAACAGACAGATCCCTCGTTCTGTCAGGGAGAGAAGAGAGATCTTCTTTTTCTAGTGATTAGAAACAGCTTTCTCTCTCTATTCCTCCCAGTCACTAAACTGTCCCAACGGTTAGAAATGCCTCCCTAGGACACATTTAACCCCTTGATCGCCCCCTAGTGGTAACCTCTTCCCTGCCAGTGACATTTTACAGTAATCAGCTCTGATCGCTGTATAAATGTCAATGGTCCCAAAAAAAGTGTCAAAAGTGTCCGATCTGTCCACCGCAATGTTGCAGTCCTGCTAAAAATCGCAGATCGCCGCCGTAAAAAAAAAAAAAAGCCATAAATCAATCCCCTATTTTGTAGACGCTATAATTTTTGCGCAAACCAATCAATATACGCTTATTGCGATTTTTTTTACTAAAAATATGAATAAGAATACATATTAGCCTAAACTCATGAAGACATTTTTATTTTTAATTTTTGGATATTTATTATAGCAAAAAGTAAATAATATTGTTTATTTTTTTTTCAAAATTGTCGGCCTTTTTTTGTTTATAGCACAAAAAATAAAAACCACAGAGGTGATCAAATACCACCAAAAGAAAGCTCTATTTGTGGGGAAAAAAAATAAACTTTTGTTTGGGTACAGCGTCGCACGACTGCGCAATTGTCAGTTAAATTGACGGAGTGCCGTATCGCAAAAAATGGCCTGGTCATTAAGGGGGTAAATCCTTGCGGGGCTGAAGTGGTTAAGAAAGGCCATGAAGGAAATCTGGTAGCGCAAAGACGGTGAAAAACATACAATTGGTATAGAAACGATAAAAGGGAACTCACATTTCTTTACTATAATAAAAAAAAAAAAACACACAGTGCTGATCGAATACTACGAAAAGAAAGCTCTATTTGTGTGAAACAAAAAATGATATAAATGTCATTTGGATACAGTGTTGCATGACCGAGCAATTGCCAGTTAAAGTAGTGCAGTGTTGCACAGCAAAAATGGCTCTGATCATGAAGGGGGTAAAACCTTCCGGAGCTCAAGCGGTTAATCCCTTCCTTATTTTTATGTAGCTGCCGCAGATCTCCAGCCGATAGCGGGGGAGGGGGGGCAGACACAGATTTGGAAGGCTTCTTCGTGACTTCAGCACTGCAGTCACTTTAAAGTTCCGTTCTCTTCATCCTTTAATAAAGCAGCAGGAACTTTTATCTTTGCTGCCAACAGGCACATTTACTGACAGATAATGGAGGGCGCCCCCCGGGGGATGAGGATAGAATGATCCAAATTTGCTGTGTGCACAAGTATCATATTGAGCCTATAAATCAGAAGCGTTCACTCCTTGGGGTACGAGCAATCAATTGAATGTAATCCAACTTCATATAACCATGTCTGGATAGGCAATATTACCGCTGCGTATACAGGAAAACATTCTGCTGCTGGAAGGATTCCAGATGATTGAATTTATTACCTGCGTTCTTGAAAATAATACATTATAGATAGATGTACTGTATTGTCAATATTTAAAATAATTGCAAGACCATTTCTACCCAAATGAAAAGGAAATTGAAGCCTTCACAATGATTTTCAGATAAACCAGTGAATGTGGGGTAGACACAGGGATGGCGGGGGGAGGGTGTCAGCTACGGCCCTGGATATTAGCTGCTAGAGGTAAAATATTGATTGTATAGACAGCAAAACAATCTGTTATTTAAAGCAGACCTTCTACTTCAATTAATGACAAGGTCTGGTTATAAAGCAACACTTCCGCATTTCTCGCCTAGGCAAGAATGACGTCTAGGTGCCCCCCTGGATACTGCGTGTGCGCAGGTGTGCCTAAGGGTTGCAGGTCCCGAAAAAGAAGGGTATCGCCGAAATCCCAAAACATCCCCATCTTTGTGCGCATTTTGTGCCCGGAGAACTTAGTCATGACCTGGCAGCTGGGCACAGCCGATCGCCATATCAGCTGGCACGCTGGGGTGGCCTCAAAGAACATGGGCTCAAGTTCCTCTTTAAAAGAAAAGTACGGGCCAAAGCTTTTTTTGGTCATAATTCTCCTGTGGGTCACTAAAATCTACTTATTTGTCCACTTTGGTGACCCAGAATCAGCCGTCAGTGCCGCTGACATCACAGAGCCGATCCAGGCTCTTGAAGGATCTCGACAATGCAGGTTCCACTCAGATGCCCGATTGGCAGCTGCCACAGTCTCTCAGCGTGCCGCTGAGAGCCTTAATCGCCCGCTCCCTCTCCTGCCCAATGCTCCAGTGAGCGCTGGAGGGACAGAGTAGAGAGGGGTGACTGACAGTCACCCCTTTCCGTTTGGAAAAGACTGAAAACTGAGTGGTCAGCATTCACGTGATTGCTCAGTTCTCGGAGTATAGGCGGTAGAGTCGTGCAACTTCAAGGCCGCACTGATGTGAACCAGGGCTAAAGGAGGCTATTCTTCCCACCTGCCACCACCAATGTAAGGTTTTCTCAATGATCCTTATGGACTAATCACACTAGGGGTTCCCTAAGACCTGAAAATGATTGCAAGGGTTCCTCTAGGGCAGGGGTCTCAAACTGGTCGCCCTTCAGCTGTTGCAAAACTACAAGTCCCATCATGCCTCTGCCTGTGGGAGTCATGCTTGTAACTGTCAGCCTTGCATACAGCAAGGTACCATGGGATATGTATTAGAAATGTAGGAGAAGATGCAAAGCATGCAGGGAATCCAGGAAGTTGTGGAAAGACACAAGACAGGCAGCGCTCACAGCGTGAAAGTAGAATCTTATATTGGATTGGTCAGTCATATTGTTTGTTCAGGCATTAAAATGGCGATATAAGTCTAAGCTGTGACTATAGAGAAAAGAACTTTAGGGTGAGTAAAAATAAATTCCTCTATTTCCTTCTCTCGTCTCTCCTTATACTGTAGCTCTCTACCGTCTCTGCCCGTACCTCTCTCCGGCCTCTGCCCCTACCTCTCTCCGGCCTCTGCCCCTACCTCTCTCCGGCCTCTGCCCCTACCTCTCTCCGGCCTCTGCCCCTACCTCTCTCCGGCCTCTGCCCCTACCTCTCTCCGGCCTCTGCCCCTACCTCTCTCCGGCCTCTGCCCCTACCTCTCTCCGGCCTCTGCCCCTACCTCTCTCCGGCCTCTGCCCCTACCTCTCTCCGGCCTCTGCCCCTACCTCTCTCCGGCCTCTGCCCCTACCTCTCTCCGGCCTCTGCCCGTACCTCTCTCCGGCCTCTGCCCGTACCTCTCTCCGGCCTCTGCCCGTATCTCTCTCCGGCCTCTGCCCGTACCTCTCTCCGGCCTCTGCTCGTATCTCTCTCCGGCCTCTGCCTGTACCTCTCTCCGGCCTCTGCCCCTACCTCTCTCCGGCCTCTGCTCTTATCTCTCTCCTGCCTCTGCTCGTACCTCTTTCAGGCCTCTGCTCGTACCTCTCTCCCGTCTCTGCTCGTACCTCTCTCCCATCTCTGCTCGTACCTCTCTCCCATCTCTGCTCGTACCTCTCTCCCGCCTCTGCTCGTACCTCTCTCCCGCCTCTGCTCGTACCTCTCTCCCGCCTCTGCTCGTACCTCTCTCCGGCCTCTGCTCGTACATCTCTCCCATCTCTGCTCGTACATCTCTCCCATCTCTGCTCGTACTTATCTCAGGTCTCTGCTCGTTCCTCTCTCCTGTCTCTGCTCATACTTCTCTCCTGCCTCTGCTCGTACCTCTCTCCTGTCTCTGCTCGTACTTCTCTCCTGCCTCTGCTCGTACCACTCTCCTGTCTCTGCTCGTACCTCTCTCCGGCCTCTGCTCGTACCTCTCTCCTGCCTCTGCTCGTACCTCTCTCAGGTCTCTGCTCGTACCTCTCTCCTGCCTCTGCTCGTACCTCTCTCCGCCCTCTGCTCGTAACACTCTCAGGTCTCTGCTCGTACCTCTCTCAGGTCTCTGCCCGTACCTCTCTCAGGTCTCTGCTCGTACCTGTCTCTGCTCGTACCTCTCTCCTGTCTCTGCTCGTACCTCTCCCCGGCCTCTGCTCGTACCTCTCTCCGGCCTCTGCTCGTACCTCTCTCCTGCCTCTGCTCATACCTCTCTCAGGTCTCTGCTCGTACCTCTCTCCTGTCTCTGCTCGTACCTCTCTCCTGTCTCTGCTCGTACCTCTCTCCTGTCTCTGCTCGTACCTCTCTCCTGTCTCTGCTCGTACCTCTCTCCTGTCTCTGCTCGTACCTCTGTCCGCCCTCTGCTCGTACCTCTCTCAGGTCTCTGCCCGTACCTCTCTCAGGTCTCTGCTCGTACCTGTCTGCTCGTACCTCTCTCAGGTCTCTGCTCGTACCTCTCTCAGGTCTCTGCTCGTACCTCTCTCAGGTCTCTGCTCGTACCTCTCTCAGGTCTCTGCTCGTACCTGTCTCTGCTCGTACCTCTCTCAGGTCTCTGCTCGTACCTCTCTCAGGTCTCTGCTCGTACCTCTCTCAGGTCTCTGCTCGTACCTCTCTCAGGTCTCTGCTCGTACCTCTCTCAGGTCTCTGCTCGTACCTCTCTCAGGTCTCTGCTCGTACCTCTCTCAGGTCTCTGCTCGTACCTCTCTCAGGTCTCTGCTCGTACCTCTCTCAGGTCTCTGCTCGTACCTCTCTCCTGTCTCTGCTCGTACCTCTCTCCTGTCTCTGCTCGTACCTCTCCCCTGTCTCTGCTCGTACCTCTCTCCTGTCTCTGCTCGTACCTCTCTCCTGTCTCTGCTCGTACCTCTCTCAGGTCTCTGCTCGTACCTCTCTCCTGTCTCTGCTCGTACCTCTCTCCTGTCTCTGCTCGTACCTCTCTCAGGTCTCTGCTCGTACCTCTCTCAGGTCTCTGCTCGTACCTCTCTCCTGTCTCTGCTCGTACCTCTCTCAGGTCTCTGCTCATACCTCTCTCCTGTCTCTGCTCGTACCTCTCTCATGTCTCTGCTCGTACCTCTCTCCAGCCTCTGCTCGTACCTCTCTCCAGCCTCTGCTCGCACTTCTCTCCCATCTTTGATCGTGCCTCTCTCCTGTCTCTGCTCGTACCTCTCTCCTGTCTCTGCTAGTACCTCTCTCCCGTCCCTGCTCATAGCTTGCATCCAGCCTGGCCTCACAATAACCTTATAAAAGCCAGAAAATCAATTTCTGAACATTTCCACTTTAAAGGCCCCAATATTCCTCCTCCTTCGGCCCCCTAGCTGCTCTGCACAGATAAAAAAAAACTAAAAACACATAAACATAATACTTGTCATTTTTCATGGGTTGGAGATGCAGCTAAACGGCTGCAAGTTATTTTCTGGGCGATGTGGAGAGGAGATGGCGGGCGAAGCCGCCACTATGGGGCAAAGGTGGAATTTTATATTCGATTATATGTGGAAGGCAGATAGAGATTGGAGAGAAGAAGGCACTTGTGTTCCTACCACAAAATCGATTCAACTCTCTGCCCTGTTTTGTGTGCAGCTCCTTCAGTTCTGTCTACGGAGACCGGGAGGAAACTTGTCATACAATTTCATAGCGCAGAAAAAAGGACTTGGAATGAAATTTGGTTTGTTGATCGTGTTTATTATTTACAGCTTATGTACCAAGAACAGCTGAAAGTCACATTCCAATCTTGTATTTAAATTGACTGGCAGGTCACGGCCTACCTTTTGGGGGTGGACCCCCCCCCCCCCCCCCAGGTAATTCCCCAGTTGAATAGATGCAGCCAAGAGATGACACAATCCCAGAAATCCTAGAGCCTATGCAGTTCTTGGCTGTGTGCACAAATGTCTGGCACAGATCAGCCCCCTTTCGGAATTTGTTTTCTATATTTGGATTTGTTTTGTAAATTCATTTCATTTATTCGTTGTCCTGAATTTATTCATATTTTCGGAAGATTGGCTATAATCATTTTAACGTGTTAATTTATTATTTTAGGAGATTACTAATGCACTCTAAGTCATCCCTGCTAGTCCAACCCACAAAGAAAAATAGAATGAGCTAATTGGACGATACCCATGGTAACTCTGGAGGAGCTGCAGAGATCCACAGCTCAGGTGGGAGAATCTGTCCACAGGACAACTATTAGTCGTGTTCTCCACAAATCTGCCCTTTATGGAAGAGTGACAAGAAGAAAGTCATTGTTGGAGGAAAGCCATAAGTAGTCTCATTGTAATTTTTTTGGAACAGGAAGGGACCATCCCCAAACTGTTCCCACAAAGTTGGGAGCATGAAATTGTCCAAAATGTCTTGGTATGCTGATGCCTTAAGAGTTCCCTTCACTGGAACTAAGGGGCCAAGCTCAACCCCTGAAAAACAACCCCAAACCCTATTAACCCCCCTCCACCAAACTTTACACTTGGCACAATGCAGTCAGGTAAGTACCGTTCTCCTGGCAACCGCCAAACCCAGACACGTCCATCGGATTGCCAGACAGAGAAGCGTGATTGGTCACTCCAGAGAACACGTCTAAACTGCTCTAGAGCCCAGTGGTGGCGTGCTTTACACCACTGCAGCCGACGCTTTGCATTGCACTTGGTGATGTAAGGCTTGTATGCTCGGCCATGGACACCCATTCCATGAAGCTCTCTACGCACTGTTGTGCTAATCTGAAGGCCACACAAAGTTTGGAGGTCTGTAGCCATCGATTCTGCAGACAGTTGGCGACTTCTCTGCGCTTCAGGATGCGCTGACCCAACTCTATCATTTTTTTCATGGCTAAGTTGCTTTTGTTCCAAGTTGCTTCCACTTTGTTATATTGCCACTAACAGTTGACCATTGATTTAGTAGCAAGGAAGTTTTATGGATGTACTTATTGCACAGGTGGCAACCTATCAAAGTACCAGGTTTGAATTCACTGAGCTCCTGAGAGCGACCCATTCTTTCACAAATGGGCTTGGCTTGTTGTTCCTCACTTTGCCCTCATTTTTATCCTGTGATCACAGTTTTTATTCCTATAACTATATATAACTATATATAACTATATATAACTATATATATATATATATATATATATATATAGTTATATATAAATATATAACTATATTTATTTGACCTACACCATATGGAAGCATTTTTTCTTTACATAACTTTCCGGATGAGAGTTCCTTTGTGGTCCAGTTGGTCTTTCCACGCCTAAGGTCCAGCCCTGGTGTTCCCTTCATCTGAGGTTCGGTTGGGTGGTTGTCCACAACACCCCTGGAGTCGTGTTTGGAGGCCCTGGGTCCCTTGGAGTTCTGTTGATCCGCCGATTTCGGCATCTTCGCCTTTATCACTCATTGACGCTGACACTCAAGTCCACCTGTTCCGGTAAGAGTAGATATACTTCCTCCTTTTTGGTTGAAGATGTACCATCCTTGATGCTTCTTATGCTGGACAGTTTATCATCATTTGGTGGTTGACACATATGGCCCTTCTCAGGACCTTCACATCCATTGGAATTTTCACCTTTCCATTTGTGTCATTTCTGTATTATTGATTTATGCACTATTCACTCTTATATTAATATATGCGTTTACTTGTTAGCGCTACATTATTTATCATCCACTCCTTCACAAATGTTTGTAGAAGCCGTCTGCATGCCGAGGTGCTTAATTTCATACACCTGTGGCCATGGATGTGATTGGAACCCCCTTGAATCCAATGATTTGGAGGGGGTGTCCCAATACTTTTGGCAATATAGTGTATATGCATTGAAAAAAAAAATGGCAAAAACCAAATTCCCTCCCCCCAGATTAATCTCCACGTCCCAACAATGATGTTGGTTGATCTGGATGAAATTTTCATTTCAGTGTCCCTTTAAACGAGAGACAAAGTATTTTTTTTTTTTTTTTGCGGTTCCAGGACACTACAAGCTGCCACTGGCGCGGTCAGAAAGAATGACAACAAAATCGCGGCGATTCCTTGTTATGCTCTGAAGTACAATCTAATCAACTCCTCGCACTACAAGCATCGCTCGACAGCAAGGGAACTTATCATTCCATTCCATGGGAAGAAGAAGAAGGCATACAAGTGGCCGTAATTGCGCTTCTATCCCAACTCCGTGCCCCGCACATTCACTCTGTGTGAATGGAGAGATTTTCGGAGATGGGACTATATTATAGATGAGCCTGTGTGAGAGGACACTGAGCTGTGTCACTCCAGCGCAGACGGTGCACAATCAGTAATAATGAAGAGACAACCGCGCTCTTATATCATAAATTTCATATCACCATAGTGAACAAATAAAAACATCTTCATTTAAATGATAACAGATACATAAAAATTGTGAAGCCCGTGTATGAATAAGGTCCTCAGCGAGTATAGGAAAGGTTCCTCTCCACCACCATGCAGGCACACTACGCACTCACCAGACACCACTTCACACTATATTCATATGACGTCCGCAGGTAGGATCTCCCATCCTGGGCGGGTGTCATGTGACGTCCTCGGCTTACCGGTGTTCTGCCGAGAAAGCGCCTGTGCAGTACAGGGGGGGAACTTATCCGCTGAGGGAACTTTCTCGGCAAGACACCGGCCCTTTGGGGGTGCGCGCGCCACCACGTCACTTGGGAGCCGATGCGCACCCGCGATTGCCTGATAACAGAGCAGGATCGTGGATCTGTGTGTGTAAACACACAGATCCACCTCCTGTCAGGTGAGAGGAGATCGATCGTGTGTTCCCAGTACAGAGGAACACCGATCGGTCTCCTCCCCTTGTGAGTCCCCTCCCCCTACAGTTAGAATCACTCCCTAGGGAACACATTTAACCCCTTGATCGCCCCCCCCTAGTTTTACCCCTTCCCTGCCAGTGTCATTTATACAGTAATCTGTGCATTTTTATAGCACTGATCGCTGTATAGATGTCAATGGTCCCAAAAAAAAGTGTCAAAAGTGTCCGACGTGTCCGCCGCAATGTCACAGTCACGATAAAAATCGCAGATCGCCGCCATTACTAGTAAAAAAAAAATTAAAATAATAAAAATGCCATAAAACTATCCCCTATTTTGTAGACGCTATAACTTTTGCGCAAACCAATCAATATACACTTATTGTGATTTTTTTTTTTTACCAAAAAAATGTAGAAGAATACATATCGGCCTAAACTGAGGAAAAAATTTGTTTAACCACCTCAATACAGGGCATTTTCGCCCCCTTCCTGCCCAAGCCATTTTTCAGCTTTCAGCGCTGTCGCACTTTGAATGACAATTGCGCGGTCATACAACACTGTACCCAAATGAAATTGTTATCATTTTTTCCCCACAAATAGAGCTTTCTTTTGGTGGTATTTGATCACCTCTGTGGTTTTTATTTTTTGCGCTATAAACAAAAGAAGAGTGACAAGTTTTGAAAAAAAACACAATAATTTTTACCTTTTGCGATAATAAATATCCAATTTTTTTTTCTTTAAAACAAATTTTTTCTCAGTATAGGTCGATATGTATTCTTGTACATATTTTTGGTTAAAAAAAATCGCAATAAGCGTATATAGATTGGTTTGCGCAAAAGTTATAGCGTCTACAAAATAGGGGATAGATTTATAACATTTTTATTTTTTTACTAGTAATGGCGGCGATCTGCGATTTTTATTGTGACTGCGATATTGCGGCGGACACATCGGACACTTTTGACACATATTTGGGATCATTCACATTTATACAGCGATCCATGCTATAAAAATGCATTGATTACTGTATAAATGTGACAGGCAGGGAAGGGGTTAACACTAGGTGGTGATCGAGGGGTTAACTGTGTTGCTAGGGAGTGATTATAACTGTAGGGGGTGGGGACTCACTAGGGGAGGAGACCGATCGGTGTTCCGTTGTACTGGGAACACACCATCGGTCTCCTCTCCTCTGACAGGACCGTGGATCTGTGTGTTTACACACACAGATCCACGGTCCTGCTGTGTTACCGGTAATCGCGGCCGCCGGGCACGCGCACCGGGTGCCTAGTGACACGCCCCCTGGTGGCCTAGGAATGCGAGACCGTCATATGACGCCCGCCCGCCACGAGAGCTGCGCCGCCTGGCCGTCAATTGACGGCCGGCGGTCAGCAAGCAGTTAAAAAAAAAAAAAATTAGGATATTTATTATAGCAAAATATATAAAATATTGTGTTTTTTTTTTTTTTCAAACTTGTCGCTCTTCTTTTGTTTATAGCGCAAAAAAAATAAAAACCGCTGAGGTGATCAAATACCACCAAAAGAAAGCTCCATTTGTGAGGAAAAAATGATAAAAATGTAATTATGGTACAGTGCTGCATGACCGCGCAATTGTCATTCAAAGTGCGACAGCGCTGAAAGCTGAAAAATGGCCTGGGCAGGAAGGGGGTGAAAATACCCGGTTATTGAAGTGGTTAAGCCTCGTACACATGATCCGATTGTTGGCAGAGCGTCAGACTTTTGTCTGAAGGGCGTGTGCTGGGAACTTGTCTTGCATACTAACGGCACACAATGGTAGGCCAAACAAACACAAACGTAGTGATGTACTACGATGAATTTCAGCTCTTGAGCGCCACCCTCTGGGCACCTTCTGCTAATGTTGTGTTTGTGTTTTGTGTGTGTTGTGTTTGGTGAGCATTGTTTCCGAGCATGCGGGTTTGTACTTTGGACTTTTGTGTGACGGACTTATGTACACACTATAGGAAAATCTGACAACAGACCGTTGTCCGCCGAAAATTTACTAGCCTGCCATCCAACATTTGTTGGGCGAAAGTTGGAAACAATTGTCTGAAGGAGCGTACTAACGGTTGGATTTTAGGCCAACAGTCTGTCATCACACAATTCCCAGATGAAAATCCGATTGTGTGTACGAGGCTTTAATTGACCCCAATTACAGGGAGTCAAACTATGCAGATGGGAAAATCCAAGATGTCATAAATGAGGTCACAGCAATGAATTCAAGCCGCTGCCGTCATCCATTCAATATATATGTAGATAACATATTCAAAGCTCCAGTGTTGATCTGCTGGGATTTTCACACACAACTATCTCTCGGGGTTTACAAAAAATGGTCAGAAGAAGAGAAAATATCCAGTGAGCGGCAGTTGTGTGGAGGAAAATGCCTTGTTGAGGTCAGAGAAGAATGGGCAGAGTGGTTCCAGATGATAGAAAGACAACAGTAACTCAAATAACCTCTCGTTACATCCAAGGTATGCAGAATACCATCTCTGAACACACAACACATCCAACCTTGAGGCTGATGGGCTACAGCAGCAGAAGACCACACCGGGTGCCACTCCTGTCAGCTAAGAACAAGAAACTGAGGCTACAATTGGCACAGGATCACCAAAATTGGACAATAGAAGATTGGAAAAACGTTGCCTGGTCTGATGAGTCTGGATTTCAGCTCCGACATTGAGATGGTGGGGTCAGAATTTGGCGCATGGATCCATCCTGCCTTGTATCACCGGTTCAGGCTGGTGGTGGGGGTGTAATGGTGTGGGGGATGGGATATCACCAGTTCAGGCTGGTGGTGGGGGTGTAATGGTGTGGGGGATGGGGTATCACAGGTTCAGGCTGGTGGTGGAGGTGTAATGGTGTGGGGGATGGGGTATCACCGGTTCAGGTTGGTGGTGGGGGTGTAATGGTGTGGGGGATGGGGTATCACCGGTTCAGGCTGGTGGTGGGGGTGTAATGGTGTGGGGGGGGATATTTTCGTGTCACACTTTGGGCCCCTTAGTACCAATTGAGCATGGATTAGACGCCACGACCTATCTGAGTATTGTTGCTGACCATGTCCATCCCTTTATGACTACAGTGTCCCCATCTTCTGATGGCTCCTTCCAGCAGGATAATGCACCATGTCACAAAGCTCCAATCATCTCACCACTGGACAATGAGGTCCCTGTCCTCCAATGGCCTCCACACTGACCACATCTCATCCAATGGAGCACCTTTGGGATGTGGTAGAACAGGAGATTGGCATCATGGATGTGATGCCATCATGTCACTATAGAGCAAAATCTCTGAGGAACGTTTCCAACACCTTGTAGTATTTATACCACCAAGAATGAAGGCAAAAGGGGGTCCAATCCGGTACTATTGAGGTGGTACTGTGTATTATAAACAATCACAATCATTCTTTTTCACCTTTTGCCCCCATCTCAGAGCTGCTGATCTCCTCCAGCCTGGGGGAGGGGCAGAGACACGACTGTAGAGGAGTAGTGAGGGGACTCGGAATCTAAGTTCAATGTAACAATATAGTGAATAAATTGGAGACTTTATATGTATCAAAAAAAAAAAAAAATCTGAAGCAATTAGGTTTTACCAAAATACAGACTTTTATTTCTGTTTCTGCATAAAATTTTCATAAAATCACAAATTACAACAACGCGTGTCATCGCATATTTTACTTTTCATTATAATGGCAAACTATGCGATGACACGCATTGTTGTAATTTGTGATTTTATGAAAATTTTATGCAGAAACAAATAAAAGTCTGTATTTTTGTAGAATGCAATTGGATTGTCTTTGATTCCTTTAGGGGATCATTTTTGCCACGTCGGGTGCGAAGCAAAGCATTGCAACCATGCCATGTGAACAGCCCCAATCTGCTGACTCTGCCACTAATAGGGGGGGGGGGGGGGGGGGTGCTAAAAGCAGAGAAAGCTCACCATTGTGGGAGGGGCCGAGACACAAACTACTGCAGGAAATCTCACCATTGTGGGAGGGGCAGAGGCACAAACTACTGCAGGAAATCTCACCATTGTGGGAGGGGCAGAGACACAAACTACTGGAGGGAAATCTCACCATTGTGGGAGGGGCAGAGACACAAACTACTGGAGGGAAATCTCACCATTGTGGGAGGGGCAGAGACACAAACTACTGGAGGGAAATCTCACCATTGTGGGAGGGGCAGAGGCACAAACTACTGGAGGGAAATCTCACCATTGTGGGAGGGGCAGAGACACAAACTACTGCAGGAAATCTCACCATTGTGGGAGGGGCCGAGACAAGCTACTACAGGAAATCTCCCCATTGTGGGAGGGGCAGAGACACAAACTACTGCAGGGAAATATCACCATTGTGGGAGGGGCAGAGACACAAACTACTGCAGGGAAATATCACCATTGTGGGAGGGGCAGAGACAAACTACTGCAGGAAATCTCACCATTGTGTGAGGGGCTGAGGCAAGCTACTGCAAGAAATCTCACCATTGTGGGAGGGACCCAGGCAAGCTACTGCAAGAAATCTCACCATTGTGGGAGGGGCAGAGACACAAGCTACTGCAGGAAATCTCCCCATTGTGGGCGGGGCAGAGACACAAACTACTGCATGGAAATCTCACCATTGTGGGAGGGGCAGAGGCACAAACTACTGCAGGGAAATCTCACCATTGTTGGAGGGGCAGAGACACAAGCTACTGCAGGAAATCTCCCCATTGTGGGAGGGGCAGAGACACAAACTACTGCAGGGAAATCTCACCATTGTGGGAGGGGCAGAGGCACAAACTACTGCAGGGAAATCTCACCATTGTAGGAGGGGCAGAGACACAAACTACTGCAGAGAAATCTCCCTTATTGTGGGAGGGGCAGAGATACAAACTACTGCGGAGAACTTTCCCCATTGTGGGAGGGGCAGAGATACAAACTACTGCGGAGAACTTTCCCCATTGTGGGAGGGGCAGAGACACAAACTACTGCAGAGAACTTTCCCCATTGTGGGAGGGGCAGAGACACAAACTACTGCAGAGAACTTTCCCCATTGTGGGAGGGGCAGAGATACAAACTACTGCAGAGAAATCTCACTTATTGTGGGAGGGGCAGAGACACAAACTACTGCAGAGAACTTTCCCCATTGTGGGAGGGGCAGAGATACAAACTACTGCAGAGAAATCTCACTTATTGTGGGAAGGGCAGAGACACAAACTACTGCAGAAAAATGTCACTTATTGTGGGAGGAGCAGAGACACAAACTACTGCTGGGAAATCTCCCCATTGTGGAAGAGACAGAGATACAAAGCGCAGTACTGAGGTCACCGAAAAGAAAAAAAAGCCAGGATAACCTGCCAGTGTCCACCCAAAAAAATATCATCTCTGGGTGGAGTTGTCCTTAAGTTTTTGTTCCAGTACCTGATTATTTTAGAACATTCCTGTGTATACAGATCACAGTGATCTTCGCAGTGATAGAAACTCATTAACCTCCCGTCATTATCCGCCTCATCGGGGATGAAATTGAAGCACACAGCCTGATTTTCATTTCAGAAGCAATTGTACCAGACAGCGTGGGATTATATTGGACGATAATGAGAAGCATCTCTACAGCTTCGGGTTTCTCTGCAGAGATGACGGGGTGTCGTGGGGACCCCAAGGAAAGGTCAGATATAATGTCATCATGACTCCGCCCTCTCATTTCATGTCCGTAATAACAATCACGCAGGGGGCTGATTACAATCACACAGCCGACTGTGGCTGGTTTATAGGAAGATGGAGAAGAGAGAGAAAACAATGATTGAAATGATCTTCTCAGTATTGGGTCACCGGTGGACAAGGTCATAAAAAAACCACAGCGTGCCGCGTGTCCGCCACAGGGCTCAGCAAGGAAGTGAGCTGAATACTACCAGGAGGACAGTGCTGGGACAACGTCCTTCAACACCCAAGGGCTAAAGTGTGCCCCCCACATCCCCTACCCCATGATCCATGAACTACCTGAGCACCATAGGTAGTAGTTCCTGCCCTTGTCCACTTTTTCGCACCCCCGCGTGCTGAAGGGCCCAAGGCAGGTAGCCATAGACAAAACAGGAAGTGAGAGGAAATCCCTCCAAAGTGGGGAAATCCCTTGGTTGTCACCAGAACTAGTGTCCCCATAGGAAGATTTCCCCTCTATGCCCTCCGTTCTGTTTTTGTTGTTTTATCTCAGTATTAGCCCAGGTTCACACTGAGTGCGGGAATGAAATCGTGCAAGTTCAGCTGAACTCATTCCCGCGTGTCAGTCCCGATTTCGGGGACGATTTCAGAGACATCTGTGCGGGTTTCTGGAATTTGCACCCTGAAATCGTCAAAAGTAGTACAGAAACTACTTTTGGAAATCGGTGCCGTGACGCAAATGCGGCATCGCACCGATTAGGACAGTGCCATTGCCAAATCGCACCAATGTGAACCAGGGCTTAGTGTAATTCTATTCCCTGTGTTGGTTTACTTTGCCTGGGGTTCACGTTCTGTGGCTGCAGTTTGTAGCGTCACAGCTGATCGATTCCCCTATATCCATGTATTCATTCACCTAGCTTGTCCCTATTCACTAAAGTCACAAGACAACTTCCTGTTCCGGATTACGTGACATCCAATGCATGCCTTACCATTGACGCCACAAATGTGGGAGGATTAATATGATAAAAACATCTCTCCCAGCATGGTGAGCTCTCTGTTAGTTGCGTTGCCCATTTGTGTCTGTGTCAGAAGGAATTACTGCGTAGCTCTCACCTGCACTAGACTGATTGTGGGAAATGTCATTTTTTTCACAGGAAGTGTCAGTTCTCACACTACAGAGGGCATGCATTAAGCTGTGCAGTGATATGCAGTATGCCTCATGTATGAACAAAAACAAACTCTGAAATGTCAAGATTTACTTTACTATAGGCGGTATGTGCAGTGCAGCAAATGACACCATAAAACTACATGATCAATGTACATCTAATGCAGCTGAAAAACAGAAGATGCCAGTGGGAAGGTTTATAATGCCTAACCTCTAACTAACACGGGGGTGCACTGGTACTGGGGGTGTGTGTGAGCAATCAGCAGGCAGCGCAGTCATCGGAATGCTTTCACCTGACATGCAGGAGTCCGCCTGTCAGTTTTACACACAATCCCGGGATGTGTGTGAAAGCCCCCGCTGTCAGGTTCGTACGACGTACGTCTCTGGCAGCGAAAAGGTTAAGCCTTGAACACTTGACCCTTATATTTTATATCATAGTCTAGCAATCACACATGTAGCACCCTCTTGTGTGCAGTCTAGGGTAGGAAAATGTATTTCTGACTCATGGTAGTTGTGTGTCTGGTAATTGGTTGGCAGTTACTGTAGGCTGGAGGGCTCTACAGGTCCCTCCCCCTGGTTCTGGAAGCTTGGAGACCTTTCTAGAAGCTAGTGGTTGGGGGCCAGAAGGTACTTATCTGCATATTTATGGGAATCTGCCAATTCCCCAGGAAGGAGGCCTGGCAGGGCATTCGCATCAGCCCATAAATATTGTGGAGTCTGGCCAGCAAGGGAAGTCGGGTTGGAAGATGGAGTGAAGAATATGTGTTGTGTAGCCTGGGAGGGGACCCCAGGGCTGGGGGGGGGGGGGGGGCTCTGCCTCCAGGCTGGGCACTGAATGAAGGACAGAGGGTTCTCCACTACCCCCACAGGCTCTGGTAGGAGAAACCCTGGCTTGCAGGGGAGGACCTGGACAGCAGGAGGCCTGAATCGCAGTCTTGTCCAATGCAGAAGGATTTCCAGGGACAGCACACCTCCAGGGCCTAAAAGGGAGAACTGTCGATGCAATATCTATCCATCGAGCTAAGCCAAGCAAGTTGATGACTTCCACCCAGGGGACACAGAGCTCCTACAAGGGGGATTGCCATTGTCATTTCCAGAAAGACTTTTGCTGTGGGACTACAGTCGAGGATTTGTAATTTTTGCAGTGTACGTAGAGAAGGAAGTTTTCATCATTTATTGTTCTCCAAGTCAAGTCAGGAATCCCATAGGCCCTATACCCTATCCAAGTTGTTTTCCCCAATAAATCAACAAAAAACAAGGCCATGGATTGATTCTTTGTCTCTGAATGAAAGTTAAAAAATCTGTGTTGCCTGGCTGTGCAGGAATAGGGGGACCCAAACACCAGTGGCCCTATAGGGGGGGGGGGTAGCGCTACACACAGATCTGAATAAAGACTCTCACTTTTACTGGAGTCGCTGGTTGAGTCGGCATCACACAAGGCAGCTGGCTGATGTTGCTTCATCTTGCTGTGGCTTGGTGTGTGTCTGTATCTAAGGCCGGGGTTCTGACACGTCTCAGTACAGTGAGGTCGCATGTACAAAAACCAGAACCAAGAGAGGAGCCTGTTGTCATGGCAACCAGATTTTGCCTGTCATCCTTCCCGTGAACGTATTGAATATAAAAAGTAATGTCTGGTTGCTGAGGGCAACACGCGCTTCTTTTAGCAATTCTCTCAAAAGTTACTTAAGCCAGACAGACGTAAGCGTCTATATCAGCCTGAGAACGCCATGATTACAGCTCCCGTTCGCAGTGCTAAGGATCATTTACAAGGGTTATCTGCTGTACCATCGCAGAAAAACAACAATTTTTCTTATCCCGGGTACTAAGATCCTGGTACTTTTTTGTTCAGATGGTTTTCTTCTTACTATAAAGACGATCTGTGCTTTATTAGCTGCTTTGATGGGCAGGGGAGACATCAGGGGTCTATTAGACACCTGATGTCCCCCATAAAGAGTACTGGTTTCAGAGCCGTCATTCGCTGTGCTTGTCTAGCAGCTTTGGAGGGACAAGGGAGACATCAGAAGTCGAATAGACCCCTCATGTCTTCATAGAGAATACTGGTTTAAGAGCCATCTTTCCCTGTGCTTGTCTAGCTGCTTTGAGGGACAGGGGAGACATCATGGGTCTAATAGACCTCTGATGTCTCTATAGAGAGTACTGGTTTCATAGCCGTCATTCACTGTGTTTCTCTAGCTGCTTTGGAGGGCAGGGGAGAGTACTGGTTTCATAGCCGTCATTCACTGTGTTTCTCTAGCTGCTTTGGAGGGCAGGGGAGAGTACTGCTTTCAGAGACGTCATTCGATGTTCTTGTCACAATCTGTGGTTGTCTAGCTGCTTTGGACAGCAGGCGAGACATCAGGGGTCTAATATACCCCTGATGTCCCCATAGAAAGTACTGGTTTCAGAGCCGTCATTCCCTGTGCTTGTCTAGCTGCTTTGAGGGACAGGGGAGACATCAGGAGTCTATTAGACCCCGTATGTCCCCATAAAGAGTACTGGTTTCAGAGCCGTCATACGCTGTTCTTGTCTAGCTGCTTTGGAGGGACAAGGGAGACATCAGAAGTCGAATAGACCCCTCATGTCTTTATAGAGAATACTGGTTTCAGAGCCATCTTTCCCTGTGCTTGGCTAGTTGCTTTGGAGGGTCAGGGGAGACATCAGGGGTCTATTAGACCCCTGATGTCCCCATAAAGAGTACTGGTTTCAGAGCAGTCATTCCCTGTGCTTGCCTAGCTGCTTTGGAGGGCAGGGGAGAAATAAGGAGTCGAATAGACCCCTAATGTCTCCATAGAAAGTACTGGTTTCAGAGCAGTCATTCCCTGTGCTTGTCTAGCTGCTTTGGAGGGCAGGGGAGACATCAGAGTTCTGCTAAAGCAGGGGTCCCAGTCCCTGCTTTAGCAGGGGTCCGGAGTCTGCTGAATGCGGAGACCAGGGGAGGTGGGGATGATAGGGTACTGCGGCTGCACAGAGGGGCGCAGGATCCGTAGGAGGAGTTCTGTCCTCCTTTCTGTTGACTGCTGAGACGGGGGGGGGGGCAGAAACAAGCCTCTCTGCGGCTGCACAGAGAATCACGGGATCTGGTGGGGGAGTTCTGTCCTCCTTTATGCTGCTGAGATGAGGGGGGGGGTGTTTGGACAGAAAAAAGCCTCTCTGCGGCTGCACAGAGAAGCGAAGGATCTGGTGGAGGAGTTCTGTCCTTTCTGCTGCTGACTGCTGAGATGGGTGGGCAGAAATGATCCTCTCCACTGCTGCACAGAGAAGTGCAGGATCTGGTTGGGGAGTTCTGTCCTCCTTTCTGTTGATGACTGCTGAGATGGGGGCAGAAACAAAACCTCTCCGCGACTGCACAGAGAAGCACAGGATCTGGTGGAGGAGTTCTGTCCTCTCTGCTGCCGACTGCTGAGACAATGGGGTGCCGCAGCTGCAGGTGAAGTGCGAGGGCCATGTGAAATCTGATCCACAGGCCTTGTGTTTGACACGGGTCTTGGTGTAATAATACACTAATGAACACATCGTAATCCAAGCAGCGTCATCTTTCCAGCTCTGCATCCGGTAATAACAGCTCAGTAAGAAGTAACGAGTCTTTATATACGGAATGTCTAACATTAGGAGAAGGTGTAATACTTTGTGTTACATGTAAAAGGTCAGAGAGCAGCGTGTGATAATCCGCGTGTACCGCCGCCAGCCTCGTACCACTTACCGGTAGATACGGCACAATTAATAAAGCGCGGCGCAGTCTATCACCGCAAACACACATTTCAGAGAGAGAGGTAATTAAGGAAAAGTGTGGAGAAGGATATAGATTTATTATGTAATGCTGCAGGAGCTCTGCTCCAGACATGTCTGCGGAAAAATGAATCTCCACCTTTCAGCGGGATACAAAACGCAGCAATACTGCTGAGAAGATAGAAAATAAATGGATCGGGGCGACCTGAATTTATAACCAACAGATATGATGACCGAACACCGAGACCCTGCAGCACTGGGGTCCTGGGCTCACTTCCCATCAAGGCCCCATCTGCATAGAGTTTATATTGTTTATCTGCATTTGTGTGGGGGGAACTGTGGTGGGGGACATTAGAGTGTAAGCTCCTCTGGTACAGAGACTGATGTAACAAGATAAGTGTTCTCTGGACAGCACTGCAGTATATGTCAGAGCTATATAATAATAATAGTGTGTGACTGTTGGAGGACATTAGAGTGTAAGCACTTCTGGTACAGAGACTGATGTGACTGGCTCAGTGTTCTCTGTACAGCGCTGCGGTATATGTCAGAGCTATATAAATATATAATAAGATTGGTGTGTGTGACTGTGTGGGGACATTAGAGTGTAAGCTCCTCTGGTACAGAGACTGATGTGACATAAGTGTTCTCTGTACAGCACTGCAGTATATGTCAGAGCTATATAAATGTATAATAATAATAAGTGTGTGACTGTGGTGGGACGTTAGAGTGTAAGCTCCTCTGGTACAGAGACTGATGTGACTGGCTCAGTGTTCTCTGTATAGCACTGCGGTATAATGTGGGGGGACATTAGAGTGTAAGCTCCTCTGGTACAGAGACCAGTGTGACTGGCTCAGTGTTCTCTGTACAGCGCTGCAGTATATGTCAGAGGTATACAAGTGTATAATAATGGTGTGTGTCACTGTGTGGGGACATTAGAGTGTAAGCTCCTCTGCTGCAAACACTGATGTGACTTGCCCGGTGTGCTCTGTACAGCACTGTGGTATAATGTGGTGGGGACATTAGAGTGTAAGCTCCTCTGGTGCAGAGACCAGTGTGACTAGCTCATCGTTCTCTGTACAGCACTATGGTATATGTCAGAGCTATATAAATAGCTGTGTAACTGTGGGGGGCATTAGAGTGTAAGCTCCTCTGGTACAGAGACTGATGTGACATGATAAGTGTTCTCTGTACAGCACTGCAGTATATGTCAGAGCTATATAAATGTATAATAATGGTGTGTGTGACTGTGGGGGGGACATTAGAGTGTAAGCTCCTCTGGTGCAGAGACTGATGTGACTGGCTCAGTGTTCTCTGTACAGCACTGCGGTATATGTCAGAGCTATATAAATATATAATAAAAATGGTGTGTGTGACTGTGTGGGGACATTAAAGTGTAAGCTCCTCTACTGCAAACACTGATGTGACTTGCCCGGTGTTCTCTGTACAGCACTGCGGTATAATGTGTGTGTGTGTGGGGGGGGGGGGACATTAGAGTGTAAGCTCCTCTGGTACAGAGACCAGTGTGACTAGCTCATCGTTTTCTGTACAGCACTATGGTATATGTCAGAGCTATATAAATAACTGTAACTGTGAGGGGACATTAAAGTGTAAGCTCCTCTGGTACAGACACTGATGTGACTGGCTCAGTGTTCTCTGTACAGCGCTGCAGTACATGTCAGAGCTATACAAGTACAGTATATAATAATAATGGTGTGTGTGAGTGTGGGAGGACATTAGAGTGTAAGCTCTTCTGGTGCAGAGACTGATGTGACTGGCTCAGTGTTCTCTGTACAGCGCTGCAGTACATGTCAGAGCTATATAAGTATATAATAATAATGGTGTGTGTGTTTGTGGGGGGACATTAGAGTGTAAGCTCCTCTGGCACAGAGATGGATGTGACTGGCTCAGTGTTCTCTGTACAGCACTGCGGTATATGTCAGAGCTATATAGATTTTGTTCACAGTTACACAAGACAAAGAGAGACTCTCATCTATCAAGTTTAACCTTTAAATAAAAAAATATATAAAAAAAATAAAAGTTATCCTGACTCCGATGGCAATGACGATCGCATCAATTTCCATGATTGCAGGAAGATAAACAAGTAAAACAGAAGACATCACCTGTGTGTTTTCTGGCGACGGGTGACAACAAGGACGGGCGGGATGTCACATGCTGAGTACACAGAGCTGCTTGATGTCCTCACTATAGTGGGAGTCAGTTGGAGGTCTGCAGCTTCAGGTCCATCATCCTCCCTTCATGTTATCACTGAGGATTATCAGCTATGAACTGTAAATCTTCCATTTACTGCAGGTGACCAGCCAGCACTGAAGAAGACATAGGAGGAAGGGGGGGGGGGGGGGGATACAGACTATCTATGACAGGAGGGGGTCTCTCACTCAGCACTCTGCCTGTGACACAGCCGGGTAACATGAGAATCCGTGCAATTACCGCAACTAAAAAAAATATTTTATGTTTTGTAAAAAAATCGATTTCTCTGTAGTAACCCATTGAGGGACACTGTCAGTCTTCAACTGGGTATAACTGCTGCCTCCAGGAGGATGGATACTAGACAAAACAAAGGCTACAGCGCCATTTAGTGGATATATGCTGCATGTACTGAACAAGCTCAGGAGGAGCAAATGGTAATAAACAAAGGAGCACTATCCTGGGAAAACCCAGTGAATGTGGTTGTACAGCGTTCCCTATACCCAGTGAAGTAACCGGCCTCAGGCGATACACAGAGATGAAACAAATCCTCCGAACATAAGTTGTACCTGTTTTTATTAACACAGACCAAAGGCTTCTTCTCAGCAGGCAGGAGTTCAGGGATCTGATGTTACACACTGACTAACAGAGCAGGAAGCTGAGTGTAATTTGAGACTGGAGTGGAGGGAACAGTGCAGAAATTTGCTAGCACACCACAGATCTTCAAGACTGTTGTGGGAGCTATTGTTGCTGATGGGGGTCTATTATTGCTGGGGGGGGGGGTCTATTATTGCTTCTGGGGGGAGGGTCTCTTGTTGCGGGGGTGATCTGTTGTTATGGGAAGGGGAGGGGGGGGGGTTATTATCATTAACCAAATCTGTACAAATTACTAAACACCACAAAATTAAACTTTTCGGTGTATTCGCTAAAAACAGCGATACTAGGAGGTGGATATGGGGCGGAGACAAGGGATGGTGCTTAGAGGTAGGTCTGGGCACAGAGAGTACCCGCACCTATGCTCTGAGAAAAAAAAAGCCCCGATTAAAAGTATCCAATTCCTCCCCAGTGACTCCACCATGTCAAGGATACTTGGCTAATAGAGGGGCCAACTAGCTCTCTGTAGGGTACAGACTCCATGTCTTTAGTTCAACTGAATGGAATAAACATTTATAGAAGAATTTAAACAGCTCCTTTCGGGGTGTACCTTGCCTTATACTCCTTTTCCACCAATCACGTGTCCAGGGTAGGTGCTTCCTACCCATCTACCTGCACACCAACCAGTCTGCTCCCCCTTTTCCCATTGACCTTGGTTTACGCCTTATTACCCCCCCCACCCCACATGCTTCCTCCTTTGCTTACTCTTCTTTTCTACACCCTGCACTGGTGGCTACTGATAACTCCCTACTTGGCATACTTTACTCCCCAAAAACCACACGTACAACGTTTTTCTTAGTTTCTGTCAGTAAATTTTGGAAATAAGTAATTTTTCTCCTTCACTGATGGGCGCTGATGAGGCAGCACAGATAGGCACTGATGAGGCGGCACTTATGGGCACCGATTAGGTGGCACTGATGAGGAGGCATGAATATGCCGCATTGATACCCGGTTTCCCCGAAAATAAGACCTAGCGTGATTGTCGGTGATGGCTGCAATATAAGCCCTACCCCCCAAATAAGCCCTAGTTAAAGTCCTTGTAGGTCTTATTTTCAGGGTAGGGATTATTTTCGGGGGAATCATGGTAGGGCTTATTTGGGGGGTAGGCCTTATATTGCAGCCATCACCGACAATCACGCTAGGTCTTATTTTCGGGGAAACAGGGTAGGTGACACCGATATGTGGCACTGATGAGCACTGATAGGCAGCACTGGTGGGCACTGGACACAGATAGGCAGCACTGGTGGGTACGGTTAGGCGGCACGGATAGGTGGCACTGATGGGTGGCATTGATGGGCAGCACTGACTGGCATCACTAATGGCCACTGATTGCTGGCACTTGTGGGCACTGATTGCTGGCACTTGTGGGCACAGATTGCTGGCACTTGTGGGCACAGATTGCTGGCACTTGTGGGCACAGATTGCTGGCACTTGTGGGCACAGATTGCTGGCACTTGTGGGCACAGATTGCTGGCAATTGTGGACACAGATTGCTGGCAGTGGTGTGTAATCATTGCTGGCACTGGTGGGCACTAATTGTAATCAGGGCACTGATGATCAGTGCCCTGATTACATACCTAGCTGTCCCCTGTGAAGAGATGCCACTGATCGGCTCTCCTCACACTCTGTCAATGTGCAGCGAGGCGCGCCGATTACCTGCATCTCCGTGTTTACATGTGATTGGACACAGCCGATCACATGGTTATAGAGCCACGGCCACGGCTCTTTACACAGATCGGGTCGCGCCGTGTCCTAGCAACACAAATCGCCGCGCACCCCCGGGGGCGCGCAAGAGCGGTCGTTCTGGGAGCCCGTCATATAACGTCCACCCAGAACGAGAGCCGCACTGCCCAGACGTCATTTGACTGGTGGGCGGGCAGCAAGTGGTGAAAAAAACACCAATCCCCTAGCTTTTCTAGCTCCCACCATCTTGAGTACGGGCAGATGAACAATGTAGCATTTACTTCCTGAAATCCATCTCACCCTAGCTCAGGCATGCAGACAGGAGGGCGTGCTTAGCTGAGAAAGCCCCTCCTCCCATGAAGACTCCTAGGATGTAGGACATCATTTTGGCCTAGGCCAGAAACCAGGAAGAAACTGAAGAAATGTAGGGGGAAAAAAAAGTATAAATAAAGTAAATATAATATACCTTCCTATCTATTTACTAATGCTAGCAGGATAAAAAAAAAAAAGTTCATGTGGAGTTCATGGAGTTCTGCTTTTGCTCTAACCATGGGTCACAGGATACTCTTACCAGCCTTTAACCCCTCAGATTTTTTTCTGCTGACTATAAGGCAAGACTACGTGTTCTTACTGAGTGGATTTTGTACGGCTTCTGTACATGGATGACAATGTGCAATGTTTGTACTGGAAAAAAGAATGCAAACCATAAATAAAGAATGCATAAAAAAGTATAACGTATCCAAAACTGAGAGCAACAATATCCAGGGAACGGTAAAAAAAAACGCTATAACAAACTGTGCGCTGTCGCTGTATATTATTACATGGGATTTATAGAGTGGAAGCAGTTTTTGTAGCACTTTACAAAGCAAAAGGAGACCATACCGTTATAATACAATTCAATACGAGAGGGTTACGTTGGCCAAAGATGGATTGAAATTTGGCCAGTTCAGCAGGGAACACCAGAATTCTGATCCATCTATGGCGGCTCCCACTCAACAGAAGTCCATCTAACAACTTTTGTTGAACGGGACTGTTGGAGAACTTGTGTCGATCAGCGGCGGCAGCAAATCAGTGGGGAGGAGTCCTCCATCCACCTCACTTGTGTAAGGATTTAAACAACTATGACAAGAGCCAAATTGTAATGGCTGGACAAGTGGGGTCAGAGCAATCCAAAACTGCAGCTCTTGTGGGATGTTTCCAGTCTGCAGTGGTCCAGACTGACCAAAAGCGGTTCAAGGAATGAAAACCGACCAACCGGTGACAGGGTCATGGGTGGCCAAGGCTCATTGATGGAGGTGGGGAGGGAAAGTTAATTTATGGAGGCAAAGAAGGAAGGCTCATTGATGGAGGTGGGGAGCGAAGGCTCATTGATGGAGAAGAGGAACGAAGGCTCATTGATGGAGAAGAGGAACGAAGGCTCATTGATGGAGAAGAGGAACGAAGGCTCATTGATGGAGAAGAGGAACGAAGGCTCATTGATGGAGAAGAGGAACGAAGGCTCATTGATGGAGAAGAGGAACGAAGGCTCATTGATGGAGGAGAGGCGCGAAGGCTCATTGATGGGGGTGGGGAGGGAAGGCTCATTGATGGAGGTGGAGAGTGATGGCTCATTGATGGAGGTGGGGAGTGAAGGCTCATGGAGGTGGGGAGGGAAGGCTCATTGATGGGGGGTGGGGAGGGAAGGCTCACTGATGGAGGTGGGAAGGGAAAGCTCTTTGATGGGGGGTGGGGAGGGAAGGTTCAGTGATGGAGGTGGAAAGGGAAGGCTCATTGATGGAGGTGGGAAGGGAAGGGTCATTGATAGAGGTGGGGGAGGAAAGGCTCATTGATGGATGATGGGCAGGAAAGGCTCATTGATGGGGGTGGGGGTGAAAGGCTCATTGATGGAGGTGGGGAGGGAAGAAGGCTCATAAGTGGAGGTGGGGAGGCAAGGCCCATTGATGGAGGTGGGGAGGGAAGGCTCATTGATGGAGGTGGGGAGGGAAGGCTCATTGATGGAGGTGGGAAGGGAAGGGTCATTGATGGAGGTGGGGGAGGGAAGGCTCATTGATGGAGGTGGGGAGGGAAGGCTCATTGATAGAGGTGGGGAGGGAAGGCTCATTGATGGAGGTGGGGAGGGAAGGCTCATTGATTGAGGTGGGGGAGGGAAGGCTCATTGATTGAGGTGGGGGAGGGAAGGCTCATTGATGGAGGTGGGAAGGGAAGGCTCATTGATGGAGGTGGGGGAGGGAAGGCTCATTGATGGAGGTGGGGGAGGGAAGGCTCATTGATGGAGGTGGGGGAGGAAAGGCTCATTGATGGAGGTGGGAAGGGAAGGCTCATTGATGGAGGTGGGGAGGAAAGGTTCATTGATGGATGGGCAGGAAAGGCTCATTGATGGGGGTGGGGGTGAAAGGCTCATTGATGGAGGTGGGGAGGGAAGGCTCATTGATGGAGGTGGGGAGGGAAGGCTCATTGATGGAGGCTGGGAGGGAAGGCTCATTGATGGAGGTGGGGAGGGAAGGCTCATTGATGGAGGTGGGGAGGGAAGAAGGTTCATAAGTGGAGGTGGGGGAGGGAAGGCTCATTGATGGAGGTGGGGAGGGAAGGCTCATTGATGGAGGTGGGGGAGGGAAGGCTCATTGATAGAGGTGGGGAGGGAAGGCTCATTGATGGAGGTGAGGAGGGAAGGCTGACCTGTGTAGTCTTATCCATTTTGGGCTAAAATTTCTCAAAAAGTGAATGCTGAAACTGATAGAAAGGTTTCAGAACACACAGAGCATGCTGATCTGTGTCCAGAGCCAAAAGCGCTTACAATGGGCACATGCAGAACTGGACCACAGAGCAATGGAAGAAGGTGGCCTGGTTTGAGTAATTGGTGGCCTGGACATTGGTGGAAGGTGGCCTGCATGTTTTCTTTTACATCATGTGGATGGCCGGGTGTGTCACTTACCTGGAGAAGAGATGGCACCAGGATGCAGTATGGGAAAAAGACAAGCCAGCGGAGGCAGTGTGAAGCGTGAGGCAGCGTTCTGCTGGGAAACCTTGGCTCCTGCCATTCATGGGGATATTCCTCGACACCACCTGTTGGTAACCAAGTACCCCCCTTCATGGAACCAGTATTCTTGATGGCAGTGATCTCCAAGCAGGACAATGCACCCTGACACACTGCAAAAATGGTTCAAGAATGGTTTGAGGGCTGTTTTGCCGGTGTTCTATCGATTTGTGCCCTCTGTCGATAAGTGCCCGCGTCGGTGCAGAACGGAAGGGGGCTCCAGCTGATTTCTCGATCAGCTGGAGTGATGTCACCACAGCGCATGTGCACATCACAGGGGGCATTTTTCGACAGGAGATACCATTTCACGGGCACAATTGAAAGCAATGCAAAGAGCAGAGGGACACCGTAGTTGTCAGATTGTGCCTCGCTGTTGCAGGGCGTGTTGTGGGTGTGTTGCAACCCGCCCTTAGACACAGGCAAAACCCGCCATTCAACACAACAAACCCGCCTTGTAACACAGACAAAACTGGACCTAGAGCACACTGTAAACCCGCGGCGCAATAGTGAGGCACAATATGACAACTACGGTGTCCCTCCGCTGTTTGCACAACATTAAATTGTGGCCGTCAAGTGGTGTCTCCCGTCTAAAAAAAAGCCTCCTACGATGTGAGCATGCGCTATGGCAAATTCACGCAAGCTGATCGGGAAATCAGCTGGAGTGCACTTCCGTTCTGCGCATGCGTGGACACTCTTCGACGGAGGGCACAGATCGACAGAACACCGGCAAAAAGGGGAACCTACTCAATACATCAGATAGGTGGTCATAAAGGTATAGCTGACCATGTATGGTGTGTAAAAAAAAGGTGTATCCTCTCTGACATCATCATTACTGCTACTATACCCATTTATTGTTTAATCTCTAAGCTCTGTTTCCTGCAGTTATTTATACATTACATAATAATTTATTTCTATAGGAAGAGAACAATTAATCATCATTTAATGCAAAAGTGTTTGTCTGTCTGTAGAGCCCTCTGTCAGTTGTAAAGCTCTGTCTAAATGGCTGAAGTCTGATAATAATTGGCGAGCCAGTATACAAACTCTGCACTGCCGCAAACAACCAGCAGAGGGCCCCGCAGTACTCTGACTGCACAGAAGGGTTTAAATACATTGATTTTCCTGCTGGTACAGAACATATGGCTTATAGACAAAGTACATATGTGACAAGAATTTTACCGGTCTGTTTGCTGACTTGGAATTACTGCATGTGGATTTAGGGGGCACCCTAGTAACGCTGCATGCCGTACGCAGGGGGGGAATTGTCGTCTCAGCGTCTCCGCACAGTGCCGGTCTTATTTCTGCATTGTACCTTCTTTCCTAGCAGAGTCTGTAATCCCCTTCATAGTGTGTGCCATGATCAGTATTCCCACCAGGCCACTATACTAGGTACACTACTTCATACACCCACATAGCCAATCAGTAAATGATGTGACCACAACGTAATACAGAAAGCATGCAGATATGGTCAGATGGTCTCATTGTTTCTGAGCCAAACATTAGCACAGGGCAGATACATGATCCAGGCGGTTGTTGGCGGCTTATGCCGCATACACACGATCTGGATTTTGGTCGGAAAAAGATATGATGGCTTTTCCGACGGGATTCCGCTCAAGCTTGCCTTGCATACACACGGTCACACAAAAGTTCTCTGAACTTTCGGCTGTCAAGAACGCGGTGACGTACAACACTACGATGAACCGAGAAAATGAAGTTCAATGCTTCCGAGCAAGCGTCGAATTGTTGCCGAGCATGCGTGATTTTTTGCGTGTCCGAATTGCATACAGACGATTGCTTTTTCGGATAGGAACTTTTTCCGACCGAAAAATAGAGAACATGCTCTCAATCTTTTGCTGGCTGGAATTCCGCCAGCAAAAGTCCGATGGAGCGTACACACGGTCGCATTTTCCGACCAAAAGCTCGCATGGGTCTTTTGCTGGCGGCATTTCCGATCGTGTGTACGGGGCATAGCATAGTGGCTACAGCACAAGCTGCAAAGTACTAATAGGGAGCCTTCGGTGTGGCCTCCGACACTTCTAGAGAGCTGAACAATCGCAGCGTTTAATATGCTTTGAGGCTCATTGCACCGAGTAAGGCTGCACATTTAAAATAATTGGGCTGTAATGCACCTCAACACCCCGAAATGTTGGTCCTGCATTGTCTGAACGCACTGCAATGAATACCGAAGAGAAAGTTGGAGTCATCATTGGTGTCAGTGGACACAAACTGCCCCAGCACTGGTTTCAGCAGCAGCAATAACCCCCAGCAGTGGAAGCAATAATTACCCAGAGCAATGGTGTCAATGAAAGCAATAATTACCCAGAGCAATGGTGTCAATGAAAGCAATAATTACCCAGAGCAATGGTGTCAATGAAAGCAATAATTACCCAGAGCAATGGTGTCAGTAAGAGCAACAGTAACCCGGAGCAATGGTGTCAATGAAAGCAATCTCTAAATCCCAGTATTGGGGCTAGTGGCAGCAATAACCCCGAACAATGGTATCAGTGGGAGCAATAATAATCACCAGCATTGGTGTCAGAAAAAAGCAATGACCCCCAGCATTGTTATTAGTGGGAGCAATAATAAATGCTACTAATGGTGTCAGTGGCAGCAATAATAACCCCCAGCAATCGTGTCAGTGGAAGCAATACTCACCCCCAGCAATAATTTTCAGTGGGAGCAACAATAACCCATAGCAATGGTGTCAATGGGAGCAATATTAACCCCCAGCATTGGTGTCAATGGGAGCAATAATAACCTCTACCAATGGTGTTAGAGGGAGCAATAATAATTTACAGCACTGGTGTCATTGGGAGCAATAATAACCCCTAGCAATGGGGTCAGTGCAGGCAATAATAATCTCTATCAATGGTGTCAATGGAAGCAATAACCCCTAGCAATGGTGTCAAGGGGATCAATAACCCCTAGCAATGGTGTCAGTGGGAGCAATAATAACCTCCAGCAATAGTTTCAGTGGAAGCAATAACCCCCGGGAGTGGTGGCAGTACTAATAACCCTTAACAATGGTGTCAGTGGCAGCAATATTAACCTCCATTATTGGTGTTAGTGAGAGCAATAATAATTTCCAGCATTGGTGTCAGTAGGAGCAAAAATTAAAGCCCTGCAATGGTGTCAATGGAAGCAATATCCCCAAGCAATGGTATCAGTAGGAGCAATAACCCCTAACAATGGTATCAGTAGGAGCAATAACCCCTAGCCATGGTGTCAGTGGAATCAATAATAACCCCCAGCATTGGTGTAAGTGGCAGCAATAATAAAAAAAATCTGTCAGATTCCTCCATCCACACTATACGGTGCGGCTGAATGAATCTCCATTGTATTATGGCAGCCAGCGCTGGCAGCTGTCGGAATACAATGGGTGCAGCTGATTGGCTGCACTCACTGTTTGGCCAACAATTATTCACCCGGCTCCTTCAATCTTCAGGTGCCAACAGGGCCACTTGCTACTTGAATTTCTCTGGTTCGTCAGAGACAGCGCAAAATTCGACGAGTCTATGGCCAGCTTTATATAGAATAACATTGGAATGGCCAGCATCATTCAACCCACTTCTCCTGAGCCCCAAGTCATCCTGGACCCTTTGGCTGGACAGTGAAAGGAGAAGCAGCACAATGATGAGCTCATTTCTCAATCACTCTGCTCTTTCTTCCTATCAGCATGCTTCTTGTCAGCACATGAACTGATTGGCTCCTTGTGCTACTACCGCCTCTCATACTCTAGCTATGCTGTACAGGGACTATAAGAGGTCAACACCAGGTCACTTTCAGGTGCTTATATTTAACCACCTCATTACTGTGCAATATCTGAAAGAAGGCTACAGGGCAGTGCTCTAGTTCTGGGAGGGCGTCCATGGACGTCCTCCCAGAACCACGTCCCCCACACACCCCCTGGGACATGCACTGTGTACGCTCTTACTGCTGTGCCTTTAGGACACAGCTGATCACAGATCACGGTACAGGGCCAATCACAGCAGCCCTTTACCATGTGATCAGCTGTGTCCAACCACAGCTAATTATATGTAAACACACTTGCCTCTATCACTGTAAGGCAAGGAAAGCCGATAACCTACAAAGCTGTCAGCACATTGTTTACACTAATAATCAGGGCACTGATCACCAGTGCCCCGATTATCAGTGCAAATCAGTGCAGCCTATCATTGTACCCATCAGTGCCCATCATGGCAGCCCCATCAGTGCAGCCCCATTGGTGACCATCAGTGCAGCCCCATCAGTAATCAAAGCAGCCCCATCGGTTCCCATCAGTGCAGCCCATTAGTGCCGTCCCATCAGTGCAGCCCCATTGGTGACCATCAGTGCAGCCCATTAGTGCCGTCCCATCAGTGCCCATTGATGCAGCCCCATCAGTGATCATCACAGCAGCCTCATCAGTGCAGCCCCGTCGGTGACCATTAGTGCAGCCACATCGGTGACTATCAGTGCAGCCACATTAGTGCCCATCGATGCAGCCCCATCAGTGCAGCCCCATCAGTGCCCATCGATGCAGCCCCATCAGTGATCATCACAGCAGCCCCATCAGTGCAGCCCCATCGGTGACCTTCAGTGCAGCCCATTAGTGATCATCAGTGCAACCCCATCAATGACCATCAGTGCAGCCCCATCATTGACCATCAGTGCAGCCCCATCATTGACCATCAGTGCAGCCCCATCATTGACCATCAGTGCAGCCCCATCATTGACCATCAGTGCAGCCCCATCATTGACCATCAGTGCAGCCCCATCATTGACCATCGGTGACCATCCTGGCAGCCCCATCAGTGCAGCCCCATGAGCACCCATCATTGCCGCCCATCAGTGCAGTTTCAAATGTGCCCATCAGGGCAGCCCCAACAGTGCCCATCAGTGAAGAAGAAAAATTAGATATTTGCAAAAATTTTATAACAGAAACCAATAAAAACGTTTTTTTTCAAAATTTTCAGTCTTTTTTCGTTTGTTTAGCAAAAAATAGAAAGACCCCAGTGGTGATTAAAACCATTAAACCACCAAATGAAAGCTCTGTCTCAAAAAAATGCTACAAATTTCTTATGCGTACAGTGTTGCATGACCGCGCAATTGTCATTCAAATTGCAACAGTGCTGAAAGCTAAAAATTGGGCCTGGGCAGAAAGAGGGTGAAAGTGCCCGGGATTGAAGTGGTTAAAAAATGTATTTAATCATGTAATAATAATGAATACATATAATTAATATCTTCTATATTTGCAGGAAGCTTTAGGGATAAAAGGTGGGGAATGAGCATGAGTTGGAGAGAAGTACCGCATATATAGAACAATGGAAATTACCTTGGCTCCAGGTTACATTCCGCGTAGGACAAGTCTTCTCGTCTGACCGTCCTTGAACATCGCAGGATCCAGCCAAAGACAGGAAGTGGAGAAATAAATGGCTATTATTATCTCTCTATAAGAGGGCACTTCATTCAGCCAAACCTTGGATACCCTACAATTCATTTTAATGTTCTTCGTGAGGGGGGATCCTCTCCTTTCTCTGTCCGGATCCAGCGGCAGGGAACGCATCCCGTAATAGCGCGTCAGGCTTAATTCAAAGGGAGATGACAAATGGCTCAATATTGTCGTGGCAGGATTAATGTTCTACCATACATCAAGAAGCCATAAAGCCCTTGACAAATTCATTCGGATCCCGCGTATATTACAGCTAAACGGGACGTCAGGCCAGAGGCGGCGGGCGAAGGGAGGACGCTAATCAAGACCAAGAAAGATACAAATTAAAATGGAAGGGTCCGGCCTTCCCCTGATAAAAAAACGCTTGTTCTGATGGTCAAACTCCATCTTTAATGAAACAGAGACGTCAAGAAAACTGACGGGAGGCCATGAATTACGGCGAACGGCTCATTATACTGACGGAACACCAAGAACAGAGTGCAGATTAATGGGAGGACAGTAAATAAACGCCGGATTAAAGGTGACCGGATGGCTGTGATCAGGAATGGTTGAGGACGGGACTTCTCTGTACAACAGATAGAAATATTATGGGGGGAGTACTTAAAGGATAAGTACAATTTTCTAATAAAAATGTAACAAAGTGGCATACACCTAGTGGATTTAATTTCAGCACTGGGAACCATGATAGCAAGGGTCTCAAAACTTTCCATAGGGCCAGATCACTGATCTTCAAACTTTATGAGGGCCAATGGGAGACAAAAGTATCCTGGGTTCAGTAGGCGTAAACGATGCCCCATCATTGGTATTAAGAGGAGGAATAGTGCCCATTCACTGGTATCAATGGGAGGAATAGTGCCCCATCATTGGTGTTAGTGGGAGGAATAGTGCCCCATCATTGGTGTTAGTAGGAGGAATAGTGTCCCATCATTGGTGTTAGTGGGAGGAATAGTGCCCCATTATGGGTATTAGTGGGAGGAATAGTGCCCCATCATTGGTGTTAGTGGGAGGAATAGTGCCCCATCAGTGGTGTTAGTGGGAGGAATAATGTCCTGTCATTGGTGTTAGTGGGAGGAATAGTGTGCCAACATTGGTGTTAGTGGGAGGAATAGTGCCCCATCATTGGTTTTAATGGTAGGAATAGTGTCCCGTCATTGGTGTTAGTGGGAGGAATAGTGCTCCATCATTGTTGATAGTGGGAGGAATAGTGCCCCATCATTGGTATTAGTGGGAGGATAGTGTCCCATAATTGCTGCTAGTGGACGGAAGAGTGCCCCATCATTGGTATCAGGTGGAGGAATAGTGCCCCTTTGTCTGTATCAATTGGAGGGATATTACCCCATCATTGAAGTCAGTGGGAGGAGGAGTGTTCTATTGTTGGTGTCAGTGGGAGGAATAGTGCCCCATCATTGGTGTCAGTGGGAGGAATAATGCCCCATCATTGGTGACAGTGGGAGGAATAATGCCCCATCATTGGTGACAGTGGGAGGAATAATGCCCCATCATTGGTGACAGTGGGAGGAATAGTGGCCCATCATTGGTATCAGTGGGAGAAATTATGTCCAATTGTTGGTGTCAGTGGCAGGAAATTTGTCCCACTGTTGCCGACAGTGGGGGGGAATAATGCTGGGCCACATCCGGCCCCTGGGCTGCAGTTTGGACACCACTGGGCTGTAGTCAACACCTTTTTGGAGTGGCAAATTAAAAAAGAACTGTCCACTGCATCTTTGATGCGGTTTTGGAGAAGAAGCAGTACCCATAAAGCCAATCTCCAGGTACCTTCAAGTGCATTCAGAGCTAAAAAAAAAAAGGTCATCCCCTACATGAGTTTAGCTAAACCCAGCCCCATTGCATCATCCCATATGATCTCCAGCTAAACAAAATTAACTTGGGGAGTAGGAGTTTTTCGATCAGTCTCAGCAAGAGCCTGCTATTATTCCCTATTCCCTATTCCCTGTCGTTCATTGAAACAAATGACTGCGGTGCCTTAGAAAACTCGTACAATTTAAATTATATTAACTAAGCGAGGCCAAGAAGATGTCACAATCGTAGTTAAGACACTGATGTGACTGGCTCAGTGTTCTCTGTACTGCACTGCGGTATATGTCAGAGTTATATAAATGTATAATAGTGTGTGACTGTGGGGGGGACATTAGAGTGTAAGCTCTTCTGGTACAGAGATTGATGTGACTGGCTCAGTGTTCTCTGTACTGCACTGCGGTATATGTCAGAGTTATATAAATGTATAATAATAATAATAGTGTGTGACTGTGGGGGGGCATTAGAGTGTAAGCTCTTCTGGTACAGAGACTGATATGACTGGCTCAGTGTTCTCTGTACAGCGCTATGGTATATGTATAATAAAGTGTATGACTGGGGGGGGGGGGGGGGGGCATAAGAGTGCCCCAATCTCAGAGTGACCCCTTTAAAGATCACCAGAGGACACAGCAGTGACTTCTTATTACCGGTCAGAGATGTCTGCGGCACGTCGCGGTGTGCTGGCACAGGTGAGATTGGTAATGCCAGCACACACTACAGCAAAGCACAAACTCACTTTTCTGATCTCCATCTTATTAGCTGTAAGTGTTGCTGCCGTCTCAACGCACACAACATCTTATGAAAAATCTGTTGTATTAAAATTCCGACTCCGAGCCAAGCCTTGGACCACAAAGTTAATTTCTTCCTTCGCTGTCATCAGTCAACATGACGAGAAGAAAGATGAGAAGAGCCGCCTGAACCCCTTGTATCAATCTTATCCGCCGTCCCAAAACATCACACGGAGCCCCCCGTACAGAGAGGAGTGCAGGCGTTGCTCCATAATCGTTTATCTTGTACAAAAGATCATCTCAGTCACCTGGCACTATAAACCCCTTCCTGTCCTTGTAAGACCTATCACTGAGTGTACCCGGGAGTCTCCATGAATAAATATATGGCATGTTACAATACAGCAACAGCATCATTTTTCAGAAAGGCTCCACCTTTTATCATGAATAAGCCATCCTTTAGCTCGTCACTGACTTTGCCTAGGCTGAGATGATGTCATCAGTCTGCTGCAGGTAGGAGGAAGCAATTCCTCAGTTTTCTCTCCCCCGTAATCAGACTGTAACATTGTATCTTAAAGTAATAATAAAGGTAAACATTTTTAAATAAACAATGGGGAGGAAGAGCCAATACTCTCTTGCGATCCATCAGCAGGTGTCTCCTAGCAGCCAGCAGATTCCAATAATATATCTTTACCTGATGCTGGCTCCTGGGAGGATATTTAGTCCCTCCTGTAACATTTTTTTTTTTTAAATAAACAAGCCTCCGATCCTCCTCTTCTCAGATCCCTTGTCGACACTCTTGGCCCCTCCCTCTTGTTGAGTGCCCCCAGAGCAAGCAGCCACGGATCGGCCCCCCCCCTCTACTCATTGGCTCACTGGCTGTGATTGAGAGCAGTGGGCACCAATGGCTCCTGCTGCTGTCTAAATCAATGAGGAGGGAGAGTCAATGCACTTGTGCGATCCATCAGCAGGTGTCTCCTAGCAGCCAGCAGATTCCAATAATCTATCTTCACCTGATGCTGGCTTCTGAGAGGGTATTAAGTCCCTCCTCTACTATTAAATTTTGCTTTGCCAGCCAGATACAGCTTGCCGTTTATCCTGCTCCCGATCTTGCTTGTGTCCTGCGGCCTTATATCTGCTCCCCTTGCTGTCTAAGCCGAGGAGGGAGAGACCCCTGAGTGCCAATACTCTTGTAAGATCCAACAGCAGGTGTCTCCTAGAAGCCAGCAGATTCCAATAATCTATCTTCAGGTGATGCTGGCTGCTGGGAGGGTATTTAGTCCCTCCTCTGCTTTTAAATTTTGCTTTGTGTTTTGCTTTGCTAGTCAGATACAGTTTGCCAATTGTCCTGATCTTGCTCAAATCCTGTATCCTGCTGCCTTATATCTGCTCCCCTTGTTTCTGATCCCAGTCCTGGTTTCCCCCTCCTCCTTGCATTTCCGGTATTAACTTGTTTATCTGTGTTCCCCATTTCTGTACATATATTGTATATAGTCAGTTTGTTAGTTGGGCTTCATAGTTACATAGTAGATGAGGTTGAAAAAAGACACAAGTCCAACCTATGTGTGTGATTATATGTCAGTATTACATTGTATATCCCTGTATGTTGTGGTCGTTCAGGTGCTTATCTAATAGTTTCTTGAAACTATCAATGCATACGTTGTGTAGGCACAACTTATGCATGTGTTCGGTTCTGCGCGTGAGCTCGGAGAGACGGGGTGCTATAAAAATATGTTCTTATTTATTTTACTTTTCATTTTTACACTGTCCCTTTAAATTTTTATTTTTGATCACTTTTATTCCTATTACAAGGCATGTAAACACCCCTTGTAATAGAAATAAGCATGACAGGTCCTCTTGATTGAGAGATCTGAGGTCAAAAAGACCTCAGATCTCACATTTACATTTAAAATAAAAAAATAAAGTCACTTTGCCTTTAAGAGGAGAAAAAAAATCATCCCTTTAAGGCCGGAGGGTGGAAGTGATGTGGGACAATGCTATCTTGCCCTCACTTGGCTTCCTGCCCAGCCATGGATCGGGTCAGATCGGCTCCGGCTAACTGACAGGTCCAGTAAGCCTGGAGAGGAACGGGAAGCGGCGGGAGGGGGCACCTCTCCCACCGCCTATAAAAGTGATCCCGTGACAATTTTTTTTTTTCAGATGCAGAATCGCCAGCAGTACAAAAAAATACCGGGGGTTGTGGCAGCTAGCTTCTGCCAGAACAACGATATTTAATGTAAAAATAATGATGTAAATGTACTGTGGAAGGTCGGCAAGTGGTTTTTAATTTACTGTTCACATCAGCAATTGAGGGGAAATTTCTCCAAAGTTAGGCAATCCTCTGTATTTTTTTTCCTTGCAAGTGGAGTTACCCTTTAAGGAAAAATGTTTCAAAGCCTGGCTGCCATGAGCAGCACTAGGGATGATCAGGGAGCATTCAGGATCGAGCAGAGGATTGCATCCATGGAGGAGTTAGGTGGGGCTTTATTAGCAGCGATACAGAGAATAGTTATTATTCATGGAATATTGAAATGATATGTACAATGAGCTCGGAGCTTCGACTAATGAGGAATTCTGACTTCCGAGAAGCATCGGAGCCCCTGGGGGGAGAGAAAGGCCCATGGTGGGTTCAGCCCAGCAAGATGCAATCACTGCCTTGATATATCCGAAATGGAAAACAGGAATAGGAAAACATCATCTCCTGAGGATTTGTACGGACGCCACCAAGAGAACCTCATCTTATATTATGAAGTGTGTTCTGGATCTCCAGACATGAACATTTTTCATAAAAACGGGCTCAGAGGACGCAGCCTACATTGCTGTACATCTCTTATTTTAATCCTGATGTTCCTAAAAGCTCACCTAGCTACCCCAACCACTAAGTACCCATTAAAGGTGAAGTCTTTGTTTTCTGAGCCTGTGGAAAAAAAAAAAAAGGGTCACTAAGATCCCTGGTTTCAGCTCCACCTTCTTTCCAAGCCAATTGCAGCGTGAGCATTAGGTTGATGGACACATGGTCATTCGATAAGGGTCTCTAGTCTGCATTGTCTAAAGTATGAGGTGGGACTTTTTGAACATTTCACTTATACAATTGCATCTCAAAAAATTAGAATATCATCAAAAAGTTAATTTATTTCAGTAATTCAATTCAAAAAGTGAAACTCCTATTATAAAGAATATTACACACAGAGTGACATATTTCAAGCATTTCTTTCTTTCTGATTATGGCTTACAGAGAGTGACAACCCAAAATTCAGTATCTCAGAAAATTAGATTACATAAGACCAATAAAAAAAAAAAAAAAAAACCTTAGTTAGACTTACCGGTGATGGTATTTCTACGAGCCTTTCAGGACAGCACCTTGGAGAGAGCGTAGCTCCACCTCTTAGACAGGAAACACTGCGTGACAACGCCCCTTTAAAAAGCAGCTGCTTCCACCATGCCGTCAGTTGTTACCGAGAAATCCTCCGACATGCTGGAAAATATAATCAGACAATTACCAGGTCCTATAATTATACTTTACATATGATAACCAAGGGAGGGAAGTAGGCTGCTGTCCTGAAAGGCTCGTAGAAATACCGTCACCGGTAAGTCTAACTAAGGTTTTCTCCCTTCGCCTTTCAGGACAGCACCTTGGAGAGGATAACCGAGAAACTTACTTCAGGGTGGGACTACTGCCTGCAAAACCTTCCTACCAAATGATTGGTCCGAGGCTGATAGTAGATCCAAGCGGTAGTGCCTTATGAAGGTCGAAAAACTGGACCATGTGGCAGCCTTGCAGATTTGCTCAGGAGATGCCCCAGCCCTTTCTGCCCATGATGCCGCCACTGCTCGAGTAGAATGAGGTAATACCCCTTCCAGAGGTTCCAGACCCAAAGATATGTATGCCTCTTTGATGGCCTGCTTTAACCATCTTCCAAGGGTGCTTTTGGAAGCTTTACCTCCTTTGTGAGTACCTTCCATTAAAACAAAGAGTGAGGATGACTTTCTGATTTCCTTTGTTCTTTCCAGATATTTAAGCAGACACCTCCTGACATCAAGGGTATGGAAAGCTTCTTCTCCTGCTCCCGAAGGTAAAGGACAAAAAGTAGGGAGAATGATTTCGTGTGTACGGTGAAAAACTGAAGCCACCTTTGGTAGAAATGCTGGATCCGTCCTTAAGACTACCCTATCCTGTAGACATCTCATGAAGGGCTCTTTAATTGAAAGGGCTTGTAACTCACTAATTCTACGTGCGGAAGTTACTGCTACCAGTAAAATAGTCTTTAACGTCAAGAAACGTAATGATGCTTCTTCTATGGGTTCAAACGGTGCCATAGTTAGTCCCTGAAGAACTAAAGATAAATCCCATTTGGGAAAACTAACAACAGGTCTAGGCTTTACTTTTGCCATTGCCCTAAAAAATCTGATTATTAAAGGTTCCCCTGACAGGGTTCTTTCCAAAAAAACTGATAAAGCAGCTACCTGCGTCTTGAGCGTACTTGCTGCTAACCCCTTCTCCAATCCCTCTTGAAGAAATTCCAAAACTGAAAATGTGGTACGAAAATCAAAGTTTTTACTGGAACACCAAGAATTATAGATCTTCCAGACTTTAAAGTAAATGTCTCTCGTCACTTTTTTTCCTACTTGCAAGAAGGGTAGAAATAAGCTTCTCTGATAAACCCTTCCGTCTTAAGATTTGTTCTTCAGAAACCAAGCTGTTAGTTTGAGGTAAGCTGGATCTGGATGGAGAATTTGGCCCTGACTCAACAGGTCTGTCCTGATTGGTAATCTCCAAGCAGGTTTCACTGAGAGGTTCATCAAGGTTGAAAACCAGGGTCTTTTTGGCCAATAAGGAGCTATTAATATTAGCTCCGTGGACTCCAATCTGAATTTGGCTAACACCTTTGGTATCAGTTGGAACTGGAAAAGCGTAGGACGGATGGAAGTCCCATTTGTGAGCTAACGCATCTACTCCGAGAGCTTGATCCTGTCTCTGAAGAGAGAAGAAGACTGGTATTTTTGCATTTTCCTGTTTTGCAAAGAGGTCCACTTGGGGATAACCCCAACTCTTTGAAATCTTTTCGAATAATTCCTGATTGAGAGACCACTCTGCTTCCCTTATTTCTTTCCTGCTGAGGAGATCTGCTAAGGTGTTTTCCGTCCCCTTTAGATGGACTGCTGATAGAGAGGCCACATTGTTCTCTGCCCATCTTAGGATCTGATGAGCTAGACCCATTAGGGTTTTGCTTTTTGTGCCCCCTTGCTTTGTTAAATATAATACTGTCGTCATATTGTCTGACAATATTTGGACATGTTGATTCACTAGAAATTCCTGGAGGGAGAGGAGGCTTAAGTGAACAGCCTTTAACTCTCTCCAATTTGAAGATCTTCTTGCTTCTGGTTTGGTCCAAACTCCCTGAACCGTTTTTTCTTCCAGATGAGCTCCCCATCCCCAGGCGCTAGCATCTGTAGTCAGCCTTCTGGTTACCGGAAAGACCCAAGGAAGCCCTTTTGAAACGTTTCCTAGGTTCCTCCACCACCAGAGAGACCTTTTTGCTCTTGCCCCCAAGTTGAATTTCTTCTCCAGAGGTTCCTGGTATGACCAATTCATCAGGATATCCGATTGCAGAGGACGGGAATGCAACCTGGCCCACTGTACCGAAGGAATTGCTGCAGTCAACAGTCCCAGAGCAGACATGGCTTGTCTTACAGAGATCTCTGCGTTGGATTGAAGTGTTATCAGGGTCAACTGCATCTTCTCTATTTTCTCCTGGGGTAGAAAAATTCTCTGTTCTATCGAGTCTATTTCGTACCCCAGAAACCTTACCCTTTGAGATGGAATTAAGTTTGACTTCTGAAGATTGAGAAGCCATCCCAAACCTCTTAAATGTGTTTGAACTGTCTGTAGGTTGACCTCTACTTGACCCCTTGAGTCTGCAAACAGTAGCAGGTCGTCCAAATAGGGTACTATTGAAATCCCCTTCAGTCTCAGGGGCTCCAAAGATTCCGCCATCACTTTTGTGAATACCCTGGGAGAAGAGGAAAGACCGAAAGGCAGAGCCCGAAACTGTAGGTGCCAAATCTCCCCTCCCGCCAGATTGACTGCAAGACGCAGGAACCTTTGTGATGGGGGCGCTATTGGTATATGGAGATAGGCATCTCTCAAATCGATGGAAGCCATATGACATTTGGGGGTTAGCAAGTTCCTTACTGAGAAAATCGTATCCATCCTGAATTTTTTGTATTTTATGGATCGATTTAGAACCTTTAAATTGAGAATCAGGCGGAACTTTCCTGATGGCTTTTTGACCAGAAAAATGTGGGAGTAAAACCCCTTCCCCTCTTGATCTTTCGTAACCTGGGAAATGACCTTCTGTTGCATCAGTTCCTGTAACAGAGACTTCATGGCCAGAGCCTTTTCCCGATCCTTTGGCAGGTTTGTGATGTAAAACCGACTTGGGGGGCTTTGTGAGAATTCCAATTGATAACCCTTTTTGATTAACCCCAGAACAAAAGGACTCTTTGTTGTTTTTTCCCAGATTGGTAAGAAGTCCTGTAGTCTCCCCCCCTACTAGATGGTCATTGTTTTTTAGGGGTTTGTTCTGGGGTTCTAAAGAGTACCCCACCTCTCCCACTTCCTCTCTGAGAAGACCAGGGTCTCTTCTGTGTGTGGTCCTTTTCCTTATCGGTTTGTCGAAAAGGACGAAAATTTTTCCTCTGCTGTACCGTTTTCTTCTTCTGTGGGAAAGCTTTCTTCTTGTCTGCTGTCCTGTCAAGGACAGTCTCTAGTTCTGGCCCAAACATCAGGTCTCCTGAAAAGGGAATTCCGCAGTTTTACTTTAGAAGCTGAATCCCCTGACTAGGTCTTTAGCCTGAGTGCTCTTCTTGCTGAGTTAACAAGCGCAGAGGACCTGGCTGACATCCTGATAGATTCTGCAGAGGCATCTGCCATATATTTTACTGCCTTAAGCAGGGTAGGGAAGGACTCCAATAAGTCTTTTCTGGAGGTACCTGCCACAACATGATTTTTAAGTTGCTCTAACCAGCACTCCAGATTTCTAGCCACAACCGTAGCCGCCATTGCTGGCTTAAGATTAGCTAGAGATGAGTCCCAGGCTTTCTTCAGTAGCCCATCTGCCCTCTTATCCATAGCATCTTTGAGAATACCCATGTCCTCAAAAGCTAAATCAGTCTTCCTAGATACTTGAGAAAAGGCAGCGTCTATTTTTGGTTTTTTATTCCACAATAGTTCCTCATTCTCCTCAAAAGGAAACCTCCTTTTGAGGGTTTTAGAAAAAAAACTGTCCTCTCTCTGGATTCTTCCATTCCTTTTTAATAGTGTCTGTTAACACTTTATGCACAGGGAACACCCTGTGTTTAATTTCCTCCAGCCCCAGATACATCTTGTCATGCACGGACAGCTGAGCTTTTTCTTCCTGGATCTCCAGGGTAGTATAAATTGCCTTGAGTAATTCATCCACCTCCTCAAGTGACAGCTTATATCTAGATGATCTTGAGTCTTCTTCCACCTCCTCCTCCTCAGAATCAATGGTTGAGGGTGGAATGCTTTCCCTTTCCTCCTCCGACTCACTTTCCACCTGTCTGGAAGTGGACTGAGGGAAACTGGAGTGAGAACTCTGCTCTTGGCTGGAACTCTGGCCGTGCTTTACAAGGGAACGCACTGTCCCTAGGGCCTCTGCTAACTCCTTCCTCACAGAAGATAAGAGCTCTTTGCACTCTTGTGAGGATTCTTCTTTTACTAAATCCACAATGCAGGATTTGCACAGTGGTTTGGGCCAAGAGTCCCTTAAAGGATTTTTGCATGAGGGGCACTTTCTCCCTGTTCTCTCTGATTTGGCAGTAGCTTTCTGAAACAGAGAAACAAGAAAAACCCAGGTCCTTTAGAACTAAGGCTTCAGAGAAAAGTAGTACCTCCAGCCAACACCCTAAGTGCCCAGAGTCTCACTCCTTTGCTGAACTGCTAATGGAAACTGTTACCCCATAGCAGACAGCAGCAGGTTTTGAATAACCACATCAAAGAAAAAACACCCAGTGATATAAAAGGAAAGAGGTGCCACCGCACCTCTCCTACCTGGGCCTGGCCGGGAACCTGGGCGCCTGCATCCGCCCTTGCTGCTGACGATTCCGCTGTCTCCATAGTGCAATCCGCAGCTGCTGCACTGTGTACTAGGCTCCATGTGCCAAACAAAAGGAAGTCCCGGCCAGAGGACCCGCCCCTTCCTCCTGTGTTCCAGCAGCAGGAACCAATCGCTGCTACGCCCCGCCGGAATTATCCGCCCACCGGAACTGACATCACCTGCTGTCCGGGATTCGGCGCCGCCATGCAGAGGCCTGGCATGGACGCTTTTACTGAGCACAACCGCGGCCCCCCGAACACCCCGGGTGGAAAACTTCCGGCAGACCATTACTCCTGTGAGCCGGAGAAGGAAGGGACACCGGAGCACCCTCCTCACGTAAGGGAAGGAGCTGGGTTGGTCTGAGTACCCAAACGTGGAGGTCCTGCCAAAACCCTCTCCTTGGAGAGAGCGCAGTCCCTCTGGTTCCCCAAGCAGTGCTTCCACCATGGCGGAGGAAACACTAAAACCGACGGCATGGTGGAAGCAGCTGCTTTTTAAAGGGGCGTTGTCACGCAGTGTTTCCTGTCTAAGAGGTGGAGCTACGCTCTCTCCAAGGTGCTGTCCTGAAAGGCGAAGGGAGAAAAAAAAAGGATATTTAATACAGAAATGTTGGCTTAATGAAAAGTATGTCCATGTACAGTATAGTATGCACTCAATACTTGGTTGGGGCTCCTTTTGCATGAATTACGGCATCAATGCGGCGTGGCATGGAGGTGATCAGCCTGTGGCACTGCTGAGGGGTTATGGAAGGCCAGGTTGCTTTGATAGCGGCCTTCAGCTCATCTGCATCGTTGGGTCTGGTGTTTCTCATCTTCCTCTTGACAATACCCCACAGATTCTCTATGAGGTTTAGGTCAGGAGAATTTGCTGGCCAATCAAGCACAGTGATACCATGATCATGTGACCAGGTATTGGTACTTTTGGCAGTGTGGGCAGGTGCCAAGTCCTGCTGGAAAATGAAATCAGCATCTACATAAAGCTGGTCAGCAGAGGGAAGCATGAAGAGCTCTAGAATTTCCTGCTAGAGGGCTGAGCTGACTTTGGACTTGATAAAACACAGAGGACCAACACCAGCAGATGACAAGGCTCCCCAAATCATCACCGACTGTGGAAACTTCACACTGGACCTCATGAAAATTGGATTCTGTGCCTCTCCACTCTTCCTGCAGACCTCTGGGACCTTGATTTCCAAACGAAATGAATAATTTACTTTCATACGAAAAGAGAACATTGGACCTGAGCAACAGTCCAATCCTTTTTCTCCTTAGCTCAGGTAAGACGCTTCTGATGTTGTCTCATGTTGAGGAGTGGCTTCACACAACGAATGAGACAGTTGATGCGTCTGTAGTGTGGTGCTTCCTGAAGCACTGACACCAGCCGTAGTCCACTCCTTGTGAATCTCCCCCAAATTCTTGAATGGCCTTTGCTTCACAATCCTCTCAAGGCTGCGGTTAGTACACCTTTTTCTACCACATTTTTTCCTTCCACTCAACTTTTCATTAAAATGCTTGGATACAGCACTCTGTGAACAGCCAGCTTCTTTAGCAATGACCTTTTGTGACTTACCCTCCTTGTGGAGGGCGTCAATGACTGTCGTCAGGACAATTGTAAAGTCAGCAGTCTTCCCCCGTGATTGTGTAACCTACTGAACCAGACCTATAGACCATTTAAAGGCTCAGAAAACCTTTACAGGTATTTTGAGTTAATTAGCTGATTAGAGTGTGACACCATGAGTCTACAATATTCAACTTTTTCACAATATTCTAATTTTCCGAGATACTGAATTTTGGGTATTCACTAGCTGTAAGCCATAATCATCAAAATTAAAAGAAAGAAATGCTTGAGTAACAAGATACCAAACATGTCACGCTTTAAAATTGAGAACGCCCATGGAATGGCACCAAACCACGGTTCCCATAAAATCTCCAGGTCTGGTGCTAGAAATATTGCTCTTGCTCTGACGATCACATATGCGTGTGGGATCTATATGTGCGATCGCCTTTGCGCATGGTCACAGGGGGTGGGGCACTTTAAAAAAAAAATGTATTTTTTTTTTTCATTGTATATTTATTTTTTTTATTATTATTTATTTTATATATAAAAAAAAATTCATTGCATCTTCAATTTTTTTTTTTTTTCATGATCAACTTTTTTGCTATCGCAAAGGATGGACAACAAACATTCCTGGCTTGTTTATACGAGACTTAAACCGAAAGTGACACAATCCTTGTCTCTTCCGGTTTCTGACATCACACAGTGGGAGGAACAACATCATTTCTTCGCACTGTGTCCCAGGAAGTGGATGCTGCCGGTTACATCCTTTCTGGGCTCCCCGATTGGATGGGAGGACCCGGCAAAGGTGGCAGCGGGTGGGGGAGTTGACAGAACCACCTCCTTCAACAGAACCTCTCATATAAATGCTGCATCAAAAAAAAAAAAAAAAGGATCCAAAAAAGCAACATAGATGCCAGAAACTAGAGCTGGGCGATTTTCTCCAAAAGAAAAAATCTGCGATTTTCTTTAAAAAAAACTCGATTCATGATTCAAATCAAATTTATTTTTTTTTGATGGACCCCGCGCCGGTCCTGAGGAGTTTTTAGGTGAGGCGGACTGGGCCGAAGCCGCGGCCTCACCTAAAAACTCCTAGCCAAATGTTCCAAGAATCCAGATTTAGCAATTGCTTGGATTTTTGTCTACAAATTCTCCTTCCCCCTGAGGAAGAATGCAATTTCGAAATGCGTTGGGATTAAAGAGAATTATGCCCAATATATTTTATCACAGTTTTGCTGGCAGCCTGATACATTCTTTATTTGATATGGATACAAGTTTCTTTTTTCAAAGAATGTGTTCTAAATAAACTATATTTTTATGTAGTCCTGTGTATGACTATGTGGAATTTCCTGCTTTATGTAATGGTTTTGCACAGAGCAGCCCCGATCCTCCCTTTCTCGGGTCCCCTGCTGGTGCTCCTGGACCCTCCCTCCTGCCGAATGCCCCCATAGCAAGCAGCTTGCTATGGGGGCACCCCGAACAGGCTTGCTCCCCAGCCGCTGCTGTGTGTCCATTCACACACACGGAATGCGGCTTGGACCCACCCCTGGTCTCTCCTCATTGGCTCACTGGCTGTGATTACAGTAGCTGGAGCAAATGGCTCAGCCAATGAGGAGGAAGAGACCCGGACGAGCTGCTGCTCTTGTGCACATCGCTGGATCTAGATGGGGCTCAGGTAAGTATTAGGTGGGCTGGGAGGGCTGCTGCAGAGGTATTGTATTAGGGGTGGTTGCAAGGCCCCCTTATTCAGTTGATTGGGTTTCATTCAGCAGGAGGCGCTGACTGCCATGCATGACAAAGGGGGATCATTTTTTCCACGCTATAGCAAAAATTAAGACGCAAAGCCTGGCAATGAAAAGTCCTTCATCTTCAGAAATTGTTTCTTTTGCATCCTTACAATAAATACAAAGGCTGACTGGGGAAGCCCGTAGTGAAGTCTGTGCTCTCGGAGGTACGTCTTGGCAATGAATGCGTCGCCATGCTTTGCGCCAGGCCTCTCACATTGGTCATCATCAGACAGACGGCTCAGAGTGAGCAGAGTTTAGGAGAACACTTCTCTTATTCCCGAAAGTCAGGTGGCTCCACTCAGCGGTGCCATGTTTTATTTAAGACGCGCTGTCTCTGTAACCACTTGTTCTAATTGGCGAGGTAAGGCCAGGTCTCTGGAGCACACAGCTCATTACATTCCGAACGGATTACAAAAACACGTTGAAACAAACCACACAAATGAAGGGTTCAGGCATGCAATATATATGCAGAATTAGACCGTAATATAGAGAGCAATCTGCCGGGAGTGATACAAAATGCTTGCAGGGTTTCGCCTCCAGTGGGAACTAAAACAACCGATCCGAAGCAGACCACCTAGCTGATCGACATCAGGAAATAAACAAGACAGATATTTTTTGACTTCACATTTAAAACTATAGTGTATGGGTCCTCCATAAATGTCTAGTTGAGGGCTGTTGACAACAGAAGCCTATCACAGGGGAACAACTGATGCAGAATTCAGGAGACAGTCAGTCCAATCTAGGATCCATAGGGTACAGAATAAAAAGAAGCATCACACTGCTGGATAAGAGTTGGAAATGAAGCCAAATATTGAAAAATACCACAGCAAAGCTTGTTATGGAGGCAGAATTCAGAAGTTGGTTGTTTAACTTTTTGAGTCCAACATTCTGCCTCTGCCAACCCTTCAAGCCAGTCAGCAGCAAAAGGGAAACTCTGGGGCTATTTTGATTTCAAACCATGCAAAAGACCCAAAATTGCTTTGTCATTTTTAGGCTATTTAGCAAATTAAGCCATCTTCCCTGTTGACAACCCATGATAAATGCTTAAAGGGACTAGTGAGGGTGCAGGCTGAGGAATGGTCCATCCAGGCCCAAATCATACTGCAGAAAAGGGAAGAGATAGCCTGGCCGCCACAAACCTCACCCGGCTTGAGGGGTTAGCAGGAAAAAGCAGCCTCAGCTCGATTCATCCAGGACCACAACTCCAACATGTTTCGCCCTCACCCTGGGGCTTAATCATGGAGATCAGGGTCTGCTGGTGGCAGGGCATGATTAAGGCCCTGGGGGCGAAACATTTTGGAGTTGTGGTGTGGATGAATCAAACTGAGGTGGCTTTTACCTACTAACCGGGCCGGGTGAAGTCGGGTGAAGTGCCGGGTGAACCACCTCCCTCAACAGAACCTCTCATATAAATGCTGCTTCAAAAAAAAAAAAAGTTCCAAAAAAGCAACATAGATGCCAGAAACCAAACAGTAAAAAAGTTCCAAGTAGCCAGATTTAGCAATTGCTTGGATTTTTGTCTACAAATTCTCCTTTTCCCTGAGGAAGAACGCAATTTTGAAACGCGTTGGATTAAAGAGAATTATGCTCAAAATTTTTGATCACACAGTTTTGCTGGCAGCCTGATACATTCTTTTATTTGATATGGATACAAGTTTTTTTTTCAAAGAATGTGTTCTAAATTATATTTTTATGTAGTCCTGTGTACGACTGTGGAATTTCCTGCTCCGTGTAATGGTTTTGCACACAGCAGCCCCAATCCTCCCTTTCTCGGGCCCCTGCTGGTCCTCCTGGCCCCTCACTCCTGCCGAATGCCCCCATATCAAGCAGCTTGCTATGGGGGCATCCTGAACAGGCTTGCTACCCAGCTGATGCTGAGTGTCCATTAACACACACGGAGCATGGCTTGGACCCGCCCCCGGTCCCTCCTCATTGGCTCACTGGCTGTGATTACAGTAGCTGGAGCAAATGGCTCAGCCAATGAGGAAGAGACCTGGGCGAGCTGCTGCTCTTGTGCACATCGCTGCGTCGAAGTGCATGAACCGCTGGATCGAAGTGCGTGGCGGCCGGGCTATCTCTACCTAATCCCTGCTGGCAAGCCTGAATTCAACCCTGAACTAAGTGAATTTTTAAAAGCTGTGAAAGCTATGAAGAGAGTTGGCTGTAGATCTGGACATTAGTCTTAAGTTTTAACCAATGGCTGATTATGTAGTGTGCAAAGCTGCTTCAGAGAACTCCATAAACTTGTAGGGTCAACTCTGCAAATCTTACGTGTAGAAAGACAGACAGATGGTCACTGCTGGCTAATTAGGGCAAAACAACAGTGACATCTCTATAATGCACCATTGCTTGCTCTTCTTGAACAAATACACCAAGGGAGAACCCACAGACATTGTCCCTTGATCTGGGCTCCACTATCAGGTCTAGCCAAGACAATAGCATTGCTGAAAAAATTGGTCAAAGAAGCAGACACTGCAGTTTGGCGTCTTCAAGTGGTAAATGATGGTAAATAAATAACCCCCTCATACTGTTTAGCCAGAATTACCAAAATTAAGATGTGAGGGGTTCCAATCTTCGATTGCAGGGGGAAGGAGGTCCCGATTTTTCTATATAGTTCTTTATATTACTAGAGAGATCAGCAGCAGGAGGTCCCCATTTCTTCTATATAGATCTTTATATCACTAGAGGGGTCACCAGCAGGAGGAAGGAGGTCCCGATTCCTCTATATAGATC